>SJYX01005056.1:0-84832 GCA_006410675.1 Oreotragus oreotragus
GCGCGCCCCGATTGGCCTGGCCGCACGCCAGGGCCGCGCCTGCAGCGCCGCCGGTGAGCCGCACGCGCCGCGGGCCGTGGGAAAGTGCCGGCGCCGCGGCCGCCAGCCAATCCGGGCGACCGACGGCGGCGACGGCGGCCGCGCTGGCGGCGGCGGCGGCGGCGCTGGGCGTCCGCATGAATGGAGAAGAATGGGCAGGCGGGGGAGCGGGGCCGCGTGAGGGCGCGCCGGCGGGGGCTGGGCGGCCGCGGGCCAGGCCCCCCGTGTGAACCTGTAATCGGAGCCTGGGCGCCGGGCGGCCCCGGAAGCCGCCGCCCTGCGCCGCGGTAAATCTCGGCTGCCGGGCCGCCGGTGTCCGGCGGCGGGAGGCGCACGCCGCAGGCGAAGCCGGGTCCGCAGCACCTGGCCAGGCGGCGCGCTGGACGCCGGGCGGAGGGTGCGGGGCACCAGGAGAGCGGCCGCCGGGGCGCCGTTCACTTTGGCCACTAGCCCGGGGCCCCGGGTGCTTACAGGGGAAGATGTGGTTTCGGGAAATGTTCTTTTTCGGGTTTTGGAGCTGTGTACTCACTAGCAGACGGACTAGCTTCCGCAGGGTCTTCCCAGCCTCCGAGATGGAATAAATTCCCCTGTGCATCTGGGATCCGGGGAAATGGAGCGCTTGTTTGCTGGGCCAACTGGGGCGGGCGGGCGGTGGGGGGGGGCAGGGGTGGACGGATTGAGGGGGCAGCTGGGGCTCTTCTTTTTTTTTTTTCCCAGGCGTTGGCGGCCAGATCCTGTCAGCGGGCGACAGGGTGGCGGGACTCTGAGCATTTGCGTCTGGGGCCGCCCTCGCTGCTGAGATTCACATCTCTGACCACCAGACACACACGCGCCCNGGCAGCTGGGGCTCTTCTTTTTTTTTTTCCCAGGCGTTGGCGGCCAGATCCTGTCAGCGGGCGACAGGGTGGCGGGACTCTGAGCATTTGCGTCTGGGGCCGCCCTCGCTGCTGAGATTCACATCTCTGACCACCAGACACACACGCGCCCCCTGCACACCTCCTGCCTCGGGAGTGGCGTGGCGGGTACTGGGTGCTACGTGTAGTTCCCAGGCCTCAAGGAGATAGATGTTTTACAAATATATATTGTATATATCGGACTGCTTCCTGATTTGTAGGAGGTTGTTCTGAATTTAGGAATCCAGGCCTGACAAAGGAGCAGAGCAGTACATGTTCATCTGAAGTCCACTCTTGGGGACTGCAGTCTTTCAGTGATGGAACGCCTGATAAATATTGTTGAGCATGACAGAAACATTGTCACCTTTGCAAGTTGCTTGTCCGTTTCTATTCCCCCGGTGGCTCAGACGGTAAAGCGTCTGCCAACAACGCGGGAGATCTGGGTTCAATCCCTGGGTTGGGAAGATCTCCTGGAGAAAGAAATGGCAACCCACTCCAGTATTCTTGCCTGGAAAATCCCATGGACGGAGGAACCTGGTAGGCTACAGTCCATGGGGTCGCAAAGAGTCGGACACGACTGAGCGACATTTATTTTATTGATCTCAATGCCCACATTTCAGACGCCACACACTCAGTGGCCTGAGCCTGATAGGGATCGGATGTTCCTCAGTCTCACCCCCTACGAGGCAAGCCACTTCCTGGCTCTCACTGAGCCTTGTATTCGACCGCAAGCCCCTCAGTCTTTCCCAGGTGCCTCTTTCTGCTTTCCTCTCTAGGCTGGGTCCCTCCATCAGCCAACTGGGATTTGTTGTTGCTGGCGCATCAGGCACCCTAGCGCCCTGGTATTGCCCCGGAGGCCACTTCTCAGTTGTTCTGCCCCGCCCCAGCCCCCAACCCCACTATTTCCTCTCTCGGCTCTTGGCTCAGGTGACACAGCTCTCTAGGGTCTGCTATAATCACAGAAGTTCAGCCTCCGCAGTCTTAAGTCTAGCAAGTCATTGCTACGGGCTGCTTCCCTCCCAGAACCGGGTGGTCCAGGCATAGGAAACCATCCACCCACTCCCCTCTGCCTTCCAGAAGTTTCTCTGCCTTTCAGTTTCTTTCCCTGCTCTAGAAGTCAGGGTGTCCACTACCCTGCTGTGGTTCTGTAAATTTTCCCAGCCTCTGGAATCTACAAGTGAGTCAACCTTTCCTGCCTTGGCCCATTTAGGCCATTTTGTCGAGTTGTGGGCAAGCTGCAGATAGGTGGGGGAGAGGAAAATACAAAGAGGGGTTGAGGATTCCTCACCCACATTGGTACCCAAACAAGATATTTCTCCCATACTCAGTATTACTTTTCAGTCAAAACTGAGGTCTGAATTAAAATCATCATTTCCAGTGCTTCTGAGCTTTGACTGGCACACTGACCCCCCTCTCCCCTGGAGTGCAGCTGCCCCAGGCCTAGCCTTTAGGGAAAGGCTTTTCCAAGGCAGAGGGGTTGGGGGAGGGGTGATGGAAGTGTTGTTCTTTTATACCTCATGGCTCCTGCAGTACCAGCCTCTTCCAGGTTGCATGCAGGCCCATTTCCTTGCCTGGTCTATGGAGTCTGGGTTTAGTTAGTTGTGTCCTGCAGGTGGCCTTTCTCTGTATTTTCTTGGGAAGAGATGCCCTGGAATAGATGGGTACTCGAGATTTGGGAATTCACTCACATGGCTAGACTTGAGTCAGGCTTCTTCTAGAGATGAACTCCTGAGACCTCCAGAAGAAAAGAGCTCAACTCCAGCATTTCTATATGAAACAGGCTTGAAATGGATACACACAAGGATGTGTATGATGGATAACGGCAAGGACCTGCTATATAGCACAGGGAAATCTGCTCAGTGTTCTGTGATAACCTGTATGAGTGTGTGTGCTTAGTCACATCCAGTTCTTTGCAACCCCATGGACCCCACCAGGCTCCTCTGTCCATGGGATTTCCAGGCAAGAATACTGAAGTGGGTGGCTCTTTCTTTCTCCAGGGGATCTTCCCAATCCAGGGACTGAATCTGAGTCCTGCATTGGCAGGCAGGTTCTTTTACCACTGAGCCACTAGAGAACCCCATCTATATGAGAAAGGAATCTAAAAAAGAATCAATATATGTATATATATAGCTGAATCACTGTGCTGTATGTTTGAAACTAACAGCATTGTAAATGAACTAAAATATATATATAACTGAATCACTGCCATATGTCTGAAACTAACACAACATTATAAATCAACTATACTCCAATTAAAAAAAAAAAAATACCACCACTGTGGGAAGCAGTGGCTGAGTCCCACTGGTGAACTCCAGAGACTGCATAGAGAAAAAGGAAAGAAAGAGGCTTAAGGATAGCCAACTGTCCAGAAGGGACACAGCAGTAGCTAGGTGGGGAAACCATGAACCATCAGTTATCCACAGGGGCTTTAGCCACTATAGACATCCTTACTTTGATGTCCTCGGTGAGGCCCTTTCTCTGGCAATGTGCTGATGAGTGCAGGTGACAGAACAAACAGGTGTTGTGAATGATGTGCAAGAGGGCCAGACTCCACCCACAGCCTCAAAAAGACAGGGGCTGCCTCACTTTGGGCTTTCAGACAGGTTGCTCTCTCCATTCTGAGGCAAAATGCCTTTGTTAAAATGACTTTTAGGTGAAGTCAGCCAGTGTTTGAAACATCTAGGTCTTATTTATGCATTCACTTGACATACTCGTATAAAGTCCCTCCTATGTGCTGGTCACTGAGCCAAGCCGGGATCATTGGGTTGGGAAGCCACAGTCCCTATCAAGCTACTCATATGGGTATGTGGGAAAGACGTATTCAGAACCATATCTTGGCTGCATGACTAAGTGGCCAGTTATTTAACCTCTTTAAGCCTCAGTTCTCTCTGTAAAATGGGAATATTAATTATTATTTTCCATTGTCACAAAGTCAACTTTGTAAATCATTTTACATAGTGCTGAGCCATTAGTAGGCACTCAAATAGTAGCTGTTATTATTAACTATCAGTATACCTGATTTACCAATGAGTAAACTCAGCCCTAGGTTACCCCTCGAGTTTTCTTCCGATACTCTGTTATGCATCTAATGAGTAAATAAGCACCCAGTGCCTAGACACATTAAACAAAACAGTGGGGACGCCTCTGGTGGTCTAAGGGCTAACACTGCACTCCTGAGGCAGGGCCCAGGTTTGATCCTTGCTGAGGGAACTAGATCCCACATGCTGCAACTAGGACCTGGCACAGTCAAATAAATCATAAGTGTCTCTGAAAATCAGCTATACCCCAATATAAAATAAAAATTAAAAAGAGTAGGAAGTAATATCCTTTTAAGATGATGAGAAAGTGATTTTTGCAAAGAGCACTAGATGAGTAGAGAAAAAAAAGAAGCATCTGCTATTCATTATTAGTGAAAGTTGTGCTTTTTGAGTGTCTTTCTAAGGAGCATCCCTTGAGTGTGCAGGGCTATGGGTATGAGGACAAACAAGTCACGTACTTATGGAGCTCAGAGCTGGCTCCTTTATGAGAACCCACCAAATCAGAAGCCACAAAGCAGAGTCACCCCAGACTGTCAGACCCCAATTCTGGCCCCCACGCTTCCCTCTTTTCTCTGGATGCCGGTCTCAGACGCCACACTGCCTCGTGGCATGTCATGCCACACAAAAATGCACTTCCACTCTCAACTCTCCTAATTGAGGTCAGATGTAAGACCCTCTGTGTTCGCCCTGAAGGAATGTTTAATTGGAATCCCATCAGACCGCAGTGTGGCACAGCGGGAGAGGCAGAGGACTCCACGTGTGGGCTTGAATCCCCCTTCCCCGGCTCTGTGACCTGGAGCCATGACCACACCTCTCACCACTCTCCTCTGAGCCTCACTTGCCTCATCTGTAAATTAAGAATTCTCCCTCAGTGTTGGTTTTTGCCTTTCCGAAAGGTAAAATGAAACAAAGTATTTTGTAAAGATACTATATAAATGGTACCCCTTCTGCATATGAGTTATAATGGTAATAACACGGGCTGTTCCATCCAGTTTGACTAGACCCCTTAAGAGGAAGCTTCTGTAGGTTTTCTTGCTCCTGTCAATGCATTCCTTCAAGATGGGCCACTCCATCTTTGAAAAAGAAAAGGATATTTAAAATGCCAAAGTGCATTTCACAGAACATTAACCTTTCAAGATTCTCTGTAAATGAATCTGTTTTCATATACATTTTGGAAACTCTCGGCAATCTCAGGGTGCATGAGAGCATGCACAGTTCTGAGAAGTCCTAAGGAAAGAAGCCGCATTGTCATCTCTGACTCAGCACTTCCCAAGTTCATCATATTTTTTCACATAGCATCTGCTAATAGTCTACTTAAACAGCATCCCTAAAGAATAGACTTTAGGAAATTCTTTGCTAGCATAACGGTAGATACACTTAGCTTTTGATTAAAGACCACTGACCCAAGAAAATTAAATTAAGCAGTGAAAAGCAACTTAAGAAGTATTATTGAGTTCTGAATATAACTTTTGATTTAAAGTTCTTTGCTGACTAATCTGAGAACCCAATTTCTTGAAAAAAAAAAATTTAAATAAACAGCAGACACTCACACAGTACTTACCATATGCCAGGTAGTTTTAAGAATTTCATATATCATTCACTGAACCCTCACAGTAAACCAAGGAGGAAGAATTACTGTTTTTTTCCCTGTTTTAGAAGAAGCCTAACAGAGACAAGCAGAAGATTTACCCAAACTTATATCTGAATCCCTGCTATTGGTTTGATTCTATGACACTTTCTTACCCTACAAGAGTGCTGTGCTGTGCTTAGTCGCTCAGTTGTGTCCGATTCTTTGTGACCCCATAGACTATAGCCTGTCAGGCTCTTCTGTCCTTGGGGGTTCTACAGGCAAGAAATACCGGGGTGGCTTGCCATGCCTTCCTCCAGGGGATCTTCCCAACCCAGGGATCGAACCTAGGCTTCCCAGATTCTTTACTATCTGAGCCACCAGGGAAGCCTCCTAAAAGAGTAGTTTCCAGCCTATCCTTTTCTCATTTAAAATGATGCAAGTAGTAATTTATAACATTTTCTCAAAATAATTCAAATACTAATTTGCAGTATATTTTCAAAATTCAGTAATTCAATGAAACTTTTTGTTTTCATACTTTCAAGGTGAAAGTGAAAGTGAAGTCACTCAGTCATGTCCGACTCTTTGTGACCCCGTGGACTGTAGCCCACCAGGCTCCTCCATCCATGGGATTCTCCAGGCAAGAATATTGGAGTGAAAGTGAATTTTCAAAATTCAGTAATTCAGTGAAACTTTTGGTTTTCATACTTTCAAGGTGAAAGTGAAATCGCTCAATCGTGTCCAACTCTTTTCAACCCCGTGGACTGTAGCCCACCAGGCTCCTCCGCCCATGGGATTCTCCAGGCAAGAATACTGGAGTGGGTTGCCATTTCCTTCCCCAGGGGATCTTCCGGACCCAGGGATCGAACCCAGGTCTCCCACATTGCAGGCAGACACTTTAACCTCTGAGCCACCAGGGCAGACCTCACTTTCAAGGCAGTTCTGGATATAAATGCACACCAGGACCCAGAGACCCCACGGAGACTGAGCCAGAACTGTGTGTGGGTGTCTCCTGTGAAGGCACAGGTCAGCAGTGGACTGCTGCAGGAGCAGGGGCTCTGGGTGTGGTAGACCTGGGCACAGCATAAGCCCTCCTGGAGGAGGTCGCCATTAACCCCACCACAGAGCCACCAGAACTTACACACAACTGGGGAAACAGACTCTTGGAGGACAAAAACAAAAGCTTGTGGGCACCAGGACCCAGGAGAGAGGAGCAGTAACCCATAAGAGACAGCTCCAGACTTGCCCATGAAGTGTACAGGAGTCTCGGGCGGAGGCATGGGTTGGTGGTGGCCTGCTACAGTTCGGGGCATTGAGTGTAGCAGTACATGCATGGGACCTTTTGAAGGAGGTCACCATTATCTTCATCACCTCCACCATAGTTTGGGCTCAGGTCAAACAATAGGGAGGGAACACAGCCTCACCCATGAACAGAAAATTGATAAAAGTTTTCCTGAGCATGGCCCTGCCAATCAGAACAAGACCCAGTTTCCCCCTCAGTCAATCTCTCCCATCAGGAAGCTTCCATAAGCCTCTTCTTCTCCATCAGAGGGCAGACAGCATGAAAACCACAATCACAGAAAACTAACCAATCTGATCACATGGGCCACAGCCTTGTCTAATACAATGAAACTTTGATCCATGCCACGTAGGGCCACTCAAGACGGATGGGTCATGGTGGAGAGTTCTGACAAAACGTGGTCCACTGGAAAAGGGAACGGCAAACCACTTCAGTATTCTTGCCTTGAGAACCCCCACAAACAGTATAAAAAGGCAAAAAGATAGGGCACTGAAAGATGAACTCCCCAGGTCGGTAGGTGCCCAATATCCTACTGGAGATCAGTGGAGAAATAACTCCAGAAAGAATGAAGATGGAACCAAAGCAAAAACAACACCCAGTTATGGATGTGAATGGTGATGGAAGTAAAGTCCGAAGCTACAAAGAGCAATATTGCATAGGAACCTGAAATGTTAAGCCCATGAATCAAGACAAATTGCAAGTGGTTAAACAGATGACAGCAAGAGTGAACATCAACATTTTAGGAATCAGTGAACTAAAATGGACTGGAATGGGTGAATTTAACTCAGATGACCATTATAACTACTACTGTGGGCAAGAATCCCTTAGAAGAAATGGAGTAGCCATCATAGTCAACAAAAGAGTCCAAAATGCAGTATTTGGATGCAATCTCAAGAACAACAGAATGATCTCTGTTCATTTCCAAGTTAAACCATTCACTTCACAGTAATCCAAATCTATGCCCCAACCAGTAATGCTGAAGAAGCTGAAGTTGAATGGTTCTATGAAGACCTACAAGACCTTCTAGAACTAACACCCCAAAAAGATGTCCTTTACATTATAGGAGACTGGAATGGAAAAGTAGGAAGTTACGGATACCTGGAGTAAGAGGCAAATTTGGCCTTGAAGTACAAACCAAAGCAGGTCAAAGGCCAACAGAGTTTTGCCAAGAGAACACACTGGTCATGGCAAACATCCTCTTCCAACAACACAAGAGAAGATTCAACACATGGACATCACCAGATGGTCAATACCAAAATCAGTTTGATTATATTCTTCGCAGCCAAAGATGACTATACAGTCAGTGGAAAAAAAAAAAAAAAAGACCAGGAGCTGACTGTGGCTCAGATCATGAACTCCTTATTGCCAAATTCAGACTTAAATTGAAGAAAGTAGGGAAAACCACTAGACCATTCAGGTATGACTTAAATCCCTTAAAACTATACAGTGGAAGTGACAAATAGATTCAAGGGACTAGATCTGATAGACAGAGTGCCTGAAGAACTATAGACGGAGGTTCGTGACATTGTATAGGAGCCAGTGATCAAGACCATCCCCAAGAAAAACAAATACAAAAAGGCAAAATGGTTGTCTGAGGAGGCCTTACAAATATCTGTGAAAAGAAAAGTCACAAAAGGCAAAGGAGAAAAGGAAAAATATACCCATTTGAATGCAGAGTTCCAGAGAATAGCAAGGAGAGATAAGAAAGCCTTCCTCAATGATCAATGCAAAGAAATAGAGGAAAACAATAAAATGGGAAAGGCTAAAGATCTCTTCAAAATAATTAAAGATACCTAGGGAACATTTCATGCAAAGATGGGCACAATAAAGGACAGAAATGGTATGGACCTAACAGAAGCAGAAGATATTAAGAAGAGGTGGCAAGAATACACAGAAGAACTACACAAAAAAGATCTTCATGACCCAGATAATCATGATGGTGTCATCACTCACCTAGAGTTAGACATCCTGGAATGTGAAGTCAAGTTGGCCTTAGGAAGCATCACAATGAAAAAAGTTAGTGAAGGTGATGGAATTCCAGTTGAGCTATTTCAACTCCTGAAAGATGATGCTGTAAAAGTGCCACACTCAATATGGCAGCAAATTTGGAAAACTCAGTAGTGACCACAGGCCTGGAAAAGGACAGTTTTCATTCCAATCCCAAAAAAAGACAATGCCAAAGAATGTTCAAACTACCAAACAATTGAAATCATCTCACATGCTAGCAAAGTAATACTCAAAATTCTCCAAGCCAGGCTTCAACAGTACATGAACCATGAAGTTCCAGACGTTCAAGCTGGATTTAGAAAAGGCAGAGGAATCAGAGATCAAATTGTCAATATCCATTGGATCATCGAAAAAGCAAGAGAGTTCCAGAAAAACATCTACTTCTGCTTTATTGACTATGCCAAAGCCTTTGACTGTGTGGATCACAACAGACTAGAAAATTCTTAGAGAGATGGGAATACTAGGCACCTGACCTGCCTCCTGAGAAATCTGTATGCAGGTCAAGAAGCAACAGTTAGAAATGGACATGAAACAACAGACTGGTTCCAAATTGGGAAAGAAGTACATCAAGGCTGTATATTGTCACCCTGCTTATGTAAATTATATGCAGAATACATCATGCAAAATGCTGGGCTGGATGAAGCACAAGCTGGAATCAAGATTGCTGGGAGAAATATCAATAACCTCAGATATGCAGATGATACCACCCTTGTGGCAGAAAGTGAAGAAGAACCAAAGAGCCTCTTGATGAAAGTGAAAGAGGAGAGTGAAAAAGGTGGCTTAAAACTCAGCATTCAGAAAACAAAGATCACAGCATCTGGTCCCATCACTTCATGGCAATAGATGGGGAAACAATGGAAACAGTAAGAGACTTTATTTGGGGGACTCCAAAATCACTGCAGATGGTGATTGCACCCATGAAAGTAAAAGACACTTGCTCCTTGGAAGAAAAGCTATGAGCAACATAGACACCAAATTAAAAAGCAGAGACATTACTTTGCCAACAAAGGTCCATCTAGTAAAAGCTATGGTTTTTCCAGTAGTCATGTATGGATGTGAGAGTTGGACTATAAAGAAATCTGAGCACTGAAAAATTGATTCTTTTGAACTGTGGTGTTGGCGAAGACTCTTCTGTGTCCCTTGGACTGCAATGACATCCAACCAGTCTATCCTAAAGGAAATCAATCCTGAATATTCATTGGAAGGACTGATAAAGCTGAAACTCCAATACTTTGGCCACCTGATGCAAAGAACTGACTCTTTGGAAAAGACCCTAATGCTGGGAAAGATTGAAGGCAGGAAGAGAAGGGGACAACAGAGAATGTGGTTGGATGGCATTACTGACTCTATGGACATGAGTTTCAGTGAGTTCCGGGAGCTGGTGATGGACAGGGAAGCATGGCGTGCTGCAGTTCAGGGGTCACACACAACTGAGAGACTGAACTGAACAGTAAGTCCCTTATGTATGAACCTTCTAGTTTCAAACTGAAAGATGCAAATGTGTGTTCACTTATCCAAACATGTAAGTTAGTCCATGTGTCTGGCATACACTGTCACATGCATGCATCCTCTACAAATGGTTGTGCTTTTGTATACTTTATTGTACACTACTATATAGAGTACAGTAGTACAGCATCTTTATTTCAAGTCCCGGTTGTGCAGAAACAAGCATAGTAGCAGCAGTGATGTAGCTAGTGCTGCTGCTGCTGCTGCTGCTGCTGCTGCTAAGTCACTTCAGTCGTGTCCGACTCTGTGCAACCCCATAGACGGCAGCCCACCAGGCTCCCCTATCCCTGGGATTCTCCAGGCAAGAACACTGGAGTGAGTTGCCAGTTCCTTCTCCAGTGCATGAAAGCGAAAAGTGAAAGTGAAGTCACTCAGTCATGTCCAACTCTTAGCAATTCCATGGACTGCAGCCTACCAGGCTCCTCCGTCCATGGGATTTTCCAGGCAAGAGTACTGGTGTGGGCCGCCATTGCCTTCTCCAGCTAGTGCTCCTAAGAACCATCAAATGATACAGATGGAAACAAAAGTGAAAATAATTGAGTGTGGAGAGAGGTGGAAAGATGATAGATGTTGCTTCTTCTTATGACATGAATCTTTCAACCATCAGCATGATTCTAAGGAACCAGATCATGGAACATGTGAAGTCTGCAATGCCAATGATGTCAACAATAATAATGAAAAAGCATAAAAAAAAGTGATGGAGGAGATGGGAGAAACATCTCAGTATGTGGATGCAGGATCAATATTAGCACTGAATTCTTCTCAGCTTAATTCTGATTCAAGTGAAAGCAAAAAGCCTTTATGAAGACGTGGAGAAGAAACAAGGCAAGAATCAGAGGTTCAAGGCTACCAATGAAATTACCTTCATGATGTAAAAGTAAGTGGCAATCCAGCAAGCCCAGACACGGTAGCTGCCTGGAAATTTCCTAAAATGATTCAAGGAAATATTGATGGCCTGTATTTACCCCAGGGGTTTTTCACATGGAGGACACAGGACTGTACTGCAAGAGGATGCCAGACTGAAGGAGAAGTTGATGTCAGACTAAAAGTTGGTGTCAGACTAAATCAGCAAAGGATAGGCTAATTCTATTATTTGGTGGCAATGCTTCCAGCGATATGAAGCTGAAATCTCTCTTATCATTCAGAGAACCCAAAAGCCCCTAAAAATGTAGCCCAGGGCTCTCTTCCTGTTCTGTGAAAGAGTAACCCCAAAGCATGGGTTACATAGGCCATTTTCCAGGAATGGTTTTCCACCACTTTCTCCTGGCTGCTGCTGCTGCTGCTCCATTGCTTCAGTTGTGTCCGACTCTGTGCAACCCCACAGACAGAAGCCCTCCAGGCTCCTCTGTCCCTGGGTTCTCTAGGCAAGAATACTGGAGTGGGCTGCCATTTCCTTCTCCAATGCATGCATGCATGCTAAGTAGCTTCAGTCATGTCCAACTCTGTGCTACCCTATGGACAGCAGCCCACCAGGCTCCTCTGTCTACAGGATTCTCCAGGCAAGAATACTGGAGTGGGTTGCCATTTCCTTCTCCAACTTTATCCTGAAGGTAGGGACATATTGCTTGGGGAAGGATGTCCCACTCAGCATTCTTTTGCTACTTGACAACGCTTTGCACCATTCATGGACAACTTTCATCCCAACGTCAAAGTAATATAATCTGCCACCGAATACTACATCGCATATCCAACCTATAGACCAGTGAGCGACTTTCAAGAAATACTGTTTAAGTCACACTTTTTGTCAGGCAATAAAGGGGAGTAATGAATCGGGAACAACCTTGAAACAATTTTGGAAGGACTATAACATCTGTGGTGATTTTAGTCGCTAAGTTGTGTCCGACGTTGCAAACCCATGGACTTTAGCCTGCCATGGAGTAAGTTTCCTTTTCCTTCTCCAAGGAATCTTCCCAACCCAGGATCTTCCCAACCCAGGGTCTCCTGCATTACAAGCAGATCCTTTACCAACCAAGCTACGGAAGCCCCATAACATCTACAAGCCTGTAAAAAAAAAAACAAATTGACTTTGCTTGGTGTGAGATTACACTCATCATCGTAATGGGGTTTGGAAGAAACTTTGCATTGCTCGTTCATGATTTTTGTGGATTTGAGAAGGTGGATGAGGAATCCAAAGAGATCTTCAGCTACTTAGTGACCCTCAGCAAGAAGCTGAAGTTAGATCTATAAGAGGACAACTTCACTGAACTCCTTCCTTTGTGACACAAGGTGCTGGGGAAGGAAGACCTGATGGAACTGCAGGCCCAGAGAAAGGATAAAGAGAAACAAGAGGAAGAAGTAAATGAAGAATTGAGGAGATTCACAAGGCAGGATATGCAAGGGGATTTTCTTTGCGGAGGCACTGTTCGCTTTTGAGGCACAGGACCTGAACGCAGAACGGTACACGAAGATTGCAGCCGCCGTTCAGAATGCAGTCCAGTGCTGCTGCATCATCTATGATGAGGAAAAAAAGAGCTACTCCCAGGACATCACCGGATCATATTTGCCAAAGGGTAGACAGACTTGCATCCAGCAAGGAACAGAGCCTGTGCCGTCAACATCAGGTGAGAGTGAAATCACAGTTTCCCTCTGATTCCTGTTGCTGGCGATCCTTCAGCTCTTCCATCTCCCACCTCCTCTCCCTCCTCTAGTCAGGAACTCTTCTTGCTGTTCACTCCATGCCAGTCCCTGTATGCTAGCTATTGTACTGTACTCCTGCACTTTTCAAGGTGTTATACTGTAAGATTAAAAACGTTTTTGTTTCTTATGTATTATTTGGGTGAAAATTATTATAAACCTATTACAGAATAGTACTATAGAGCTGATTGTATTAGTTGGGTACCTAGGCTAAATTTGTTGGACTTACAAGCAAGTTGAACTTATGAAGGCACTCTCAGAAAGGAGCTCATATAGGGGACTTACTATAAATCTTACGGTGTCACAAAAGCAGGTTTGTGAATCATTACTCCTCAGAACCTGTATCGAGTTTTATTCCGTGAAAGTGGAGGCCTATTTTCTTCAACACTCATGCAATACTTCAATAGCCGTGTCTTCCAATGGCATTAAACCCTGTGTCTGAATGTTTCATAATTTAGGACTTTTGTGTTTGCAGACAGTTACTATAAGTGAATCTAAAATGATTTAAAATTATTAAAATTCAGAGCATAGTGGGAGGGTCCAGGTGGGCCCCAAACTGGGATTTTGAATGTTTTTGAAACTAGTGGGACTGCTAACCGCTTAAGTGTGCTGTCTGCCTGAATTGATGTACACTGGAATTTTGAGTTTCCACCAAAAGGAATGTTGTTGTTTTGTTTTGTTACCTTGTGAATCAGGGGCCCAGGGCAGAGATAAGGAGGAAAAGTAAAGGGGGAAGATTTTGAGACTCAGTGGAGAGGTTAGGACCAGAGGCTGAAGTAGCTGTTGGTATTAATGTGATAGATTATTCTGGTGAAAAAAGAAAACACACACACACACACACACACAAATGCAGACTTCCCTCATGGCTTAGTGTTGAAGAGTACTCCTGCCAATGCAGAAGACATGGGTTTGATCCCTAGTCCTGAAGGATCCCACATGCAGAGGGGCAACAAATTCTGTGCATGCACCACAGTGATGGAGCCTGGGCTCTAGAGCCTGCAAGCTGCAACTGCTGAGACCATGTGCTGAAATTACTTAAGCCCGTGTGCTCTAGAGTCTGTGCTCTGCCACAAGAGAGTAGTCCCCACTCTCTGCAACTAGAGAACATCCACGAGCAACAATGAGGACCCAGCACAGCCAAAAACAAATAAATAAAATTATTTTTAAATAAAACCAATGATCCTGATCAGCACCCAGGTAACAACATGCTGTAAAGTCAGGAGAGGGTCATTCTGAAACCCCAACCCTCACCCCACCCCAAGGCATACTTACCACCAAATGGTTCTCTGAGGTTGAGGGTAATGCCCCGGTGGAAACCAGAAGGCTTGGTAAACCAGCAGTCTTAAGAAGGGCCCGGCAGCCAGGCACTCCATCCTGAACATCAGTGAGACACTGTACAGGTGGGGCTGAGCGCTTAGAAAGGGGACAAAATCCCAACAGGCAGGAAGGGTTAACAGTCATTGCAATTTGGGTATTAATGTGACCTTGTTGTTTACAGACTAAGTTGTGTCTGACATTTTGTGACCCCACAGAATGCAACACGCAATGTGACCTTCTCTGTGCTCAAAGGCTAGTGAGATCAGGCAAATTTCCAGTTACAAAAAGAAAAAAGAAGTGAAAGATGTTTGGATCTCATTCCTGCTATGGACTGAATTGTGTCCCTAAAGTCCAAATGTTGAAGCCCTACCACCACCATGTAATGGTATTTGGAGATGGGGCTTTTAGGAGCAGTTAGGCTGAGATGAGGTCATGAGGGTGGGACCCTTGTGATGGGATTAGTGCCAAAATCACTGCAGACGGTGGCTGCAGCCATGAAATTAAAAGATGCTTACTCCTTGGAAGAAAAGTTATGACCAACCTAGAGAGCATATTCAAAAGCAGAGATATTACTTTGCCAACAAAGGTCCGTCTAGTCAAGGCTATGGTCTTTCCAGTAGTCATGTATGCATGTGAGAGTTGGACTGTGAAGAAGCTGAGCATCGAAGAATTGATGCTTTTGAACTGTGGTGTTGGAGAAGACTCTCGAGAGTCCCTTGGACTGCAAGGAGGTCCAACCAGTCCATTCTGAAGGAGATCAGCCCTGGGATTTCTTTGGAAGGAATGATGCTAAAGCTGAAACTCCAATATTTTGGCCAACTCATGTGAAGAGTTGACTCATTGGAAAAGGCTTTGATGCTTGGAGGGATTGGGGGCAGGAGGAGAAGGGGACGACAGAGGATGAGATGGCTGGATGGCATCACGGACTCGATGGACGTGAGTCTGAGTGAACTCCAGGAGTTCGTGATGGACAGGGAGGCCTGGCATGCTGCGATTCACGGGGTCGCAGAGAGTCGGACACGACTGAGCGGCTGAGCTGAAGAAGAGTCATCGGAGCACCGCTCGCTCCCGCCCCTCCACGTGAGGACACACCGACAAGGCAGCCTGCCGCCAGCCAGAGGGTCCTCGCCAGAGCCTGAATGTGCTGGCACTCTAATCTCAAATTTCCAGCCTCTAGAACTGAAAGTTTTCATTTCTGTTGTTTAAGCCATTGAGTCCATGGTATATTTCCTATTTCAAGACTTACAGAATGTTAGTGTACTTTTTAAGGAAGCATTTCTTTTGTAGATGTGTTCTATTTCATGGGTCTAAAAATATTTTTTAGTTGTCAGTAATTGAAAGAGCCAAGAGATACCAAGGGAACATTTCATGCAAAGATGGGCTCGATAAAGGACAGAAATGGTATGGACCTAACAGAAGCAGAAGATATTAAGAAGAAGTGGCAAGAATACACAGAAGAACTGTACAAAAAAGATCTTCACAACCAAGATAATCACGATGGTGTGATCACTCACCTAGAGCCAGACATCCTGGAATGTGAAGCCAAGTGGGCCTTAGGAAGCATCACTACAAACAAAGCTAGTGGAGGTGATGGAATTTCAGTTGAGCTGTTTCAACTCCTGAAAGATGATGCTGTGAAAGTGCTGCACTCAATATGCCAGCAAATTTGGAAAACTCAGCAGTGGCCACAGGACTGGAAAAGTTCAGTTTTCATTCCAGTTCCAAAGAAAGGCAATGCCAATGAATGCTCAAACTACCACACACTGCACTCATCTCACACACTAGCAAAGTAATGCTCAAAATTCTCCGAGTCAGGCTTCAGCAATATGTGAACCATGAAGTTCCAGATGTTCAAGCTGGTTTTAGAAAAGGCAGAGGAACCAGAGATCAAATTGCCAACATTCACTGGATCATCAAAAAAAGAAGAGAGTTCCAGAAGAACATCTACTTCTGCTTTATTGACTATGCCAAAGCCTTTGACTGTGTGGATCACAACAAACTGTGGGCAATTCTTAAAGAGATGGGAATACCAGACCACCTGAACTGCCTCCAGAGAAATCTGTATGCAGGTCAAGAAGCAACAGTTATAAATGGAAATGGAACAACAGACTGGTTCAAACTTGGGAAAGAAGTACATCAAGACTGTATATTGTCACCCTGCTTATTTAACTTCTATGCAGAGTACATCATGAGAAATGCTGGACTAGATGAAGCACAAGCTGGAATCAAGATTGCCAGGAGAAATATCAGTAACCTCAGACATGCAGATGATAGCACCCTTATGGCAGAAAGCAAAGAACTAAAGAGCCTCTTGAACGTTAAAGAGGAGAGTGGAAAAAGTTGGCTTAAAATTCAACATTCAGAAAACTAAGATCATGGCATCTGGCCCCATCAGTTAGTTCAGTTCACTCTTTGTGACCCCATGAATCACTGCATGCCAGGCCTCCCTACCCACCACCAACTCCCAGAGTTTACCAAACTCATGTCTATCGAGTCAGTGATGCCATCCAGCCATCTCATCCTCTGTCATCCCCTTTTCCTTCTGCCCTCAATCCCTCCCAGGATCAGGGTCTTTTCCAATGAGTCAACTCTTTGCATGAGGTGGCCAAAGTATTGGAGTTTCAGTTTCAGCATCAGTCCTTCCAGTGTACACCCAGAACTGATCTCCTTTAGGATGGACTGATTGGATCTCCTTGCAGTCCAAGGGACTCTCAAGAGTCTTCTCCAACACCACAGTTCAAAAGAATCAATTCTTCAGTGCTCAGATTTCTTCACAGTCCAACTCTCACATCCATACATGACCCCTGGAAAAACCACAGCCTTGACTAGACGGACCTTTGTTGGCATAGTAATGTCTCTGCTTTTTAATATGCTATCTAGTTTGGTCATAACTTTCCTTCCAAGCAGTAAATGTCTTTTAATTTCATGGCTGCAATCAGAGCTACCCCACGTCCGAGATCAGGGGAGGCGGCCCAGAGGAACAACTCCACATCCAAGGAGCAGCGGCTGCACGGACACAAGAGGGCTGAGAGGAGCTACTCCATGTTCAAGGTCAGGAGGGGCGACTCCTCCAAGGTAAGGAGCAGCAGCTGCATTTTGCTGTAGCAGCCATGAAGAGATAGCCCACGTCCAAGGTAAGAGAAACCCAAGTAAGACAGTAGGTGTTGCAAGAGGGCATCAGAGGGCAGACACACTGAAACCATAATCACACAAAACTAGCCAATCTGATCACACTAGGACCACAGCCTTGTCTAACTCAATGAAACTAAGCCATGCCCTGTGGGACCACCCAAGATGGGCGGGTCATGGTGGAGAGGTCTGACAGAATGTGGTCTACTGGAGAAGGGAATGGCAAACGTCTTCAGTATTCTTGCCTTGAGAACCCCATGATCAGTATGAAAAGGCAAAATGATAGGATACTGAAAGAGGAACTCCCCAGGTCGCTAAGTGCCCAATATGCTACTGGAGATCAGTGGAGAAATAACTCTAGAAAGAATGAAGGGATGGAGCCAAAGCAAAAACAATACCCAGTCGTGGATGTGACTGGTGGTAGAAGCAAGGTCCGATGCTGTAAAGAGCAATACTGCATAGGAACCTGGAATGTCAGGTCCAAGAATCAAGGTAAATTGGAAGTGGTCAAACAGGAGATGGCAAGAGTGAACGCTGACATTCTAGGAATGGACCTGAATGGGTGAATTTAACTCAGATGACCACTATATCTACTACTGCAGGCAGGAATCCCTTAGAAGAAATGGAGTAGCCATCATGGTCAACCAAAGAATCCAAAATGCAGTACCTGGATGCAATCTCAAAAACAATAAAATGATCTCTGTTCGTTTCCAAGGCAAACCATTCAATATCATGGTAATCCAAGCCTATGCCCCAACCAGTAACGCTGAAGAAGCTGAAGTTGAACAGTTCTATGAAGACCTACAAGAACTTTTAGAACTAACACCCAAAATAAAAAAAATGTCCGGCCCCATCACTTCATGGCAAATAGATGGGGAAACAATGGAAACAGTGAGAGACTTTATTTTGAAGGGCTCCAAAATCACTGCAGATGGTGATGGCAGCCATGAAATTAAAAGCAGAAACTAAAATAACATTGTAAAGCAATTATCCTCCAATTAAAAATAAAAAGTACAATTGTGGTGGACACAACTTCAAGATCTTAACAGAAGGTATAATTGAATAAACTTTTCTTTTACCACATTAAAAACACTCTCGGGCCCTCCCCGGTGGTCCAGCATGGTTAAGAATCCACCTTACCATGCAAGGGACACTGGTTCAATCCCTGGCCTGGGAAGATCCCATAACTGAGCGCCAGCTAAGCCCATGTGGCACAGCTATTGAGCCCACGCACTGCAACTACTGAACCCCAAGTACCTAGAGCCCATGCCCAGCAACAGGAGAAGCCACAGGTGAGAAGCCTGTGCACCACGCTGAAAAACAGCCCCACTCAGTGCAGCGGGAGAACGCCCGCACACATCAGTGAAGACCCAGGACAACCAAAATAACTTAATTAATTTAATTTTAAAAAATAGGAATACTCTAAAATATTTGGCTACTTTTGGCTGTTTGGGTTTTTCTGTTTGTTGCATTGTATTCAGTAATGATAATGCTAGTAAATAGCATAAAATTAACATATTTTCCCACTGGAAAAAATAAATAATAGAAACAGAAAGATGAATTGGCAGAATTTTTCATAGGGTTTAAACCATGCCCTAATTTATGACAACCAGGATGTATTTCGCTTTGAAGACAGCTTGATTAGTTTTTGCTTATATGTTTCATGACATGTCATTGCCGCGGTTCATACACAATTATCATTATACATATTTTAAATGATTTTTTAAAGTTTTTATCAAAGTACTCAAACTCCAAGTGCAATTTTCTGAGAACTCACAGTTCTGAGTTTAAAAACGTGTCCTCTGGAAAATATATGATTCCTAGTGAATTTTCACACCCAGTTTAAATGTGTTTTTTTTAATGTTTTGTATGTGTTAAGCAAACCTTAAAATATTAAGGAATTTAAGTATTTCTTACAAAGGTGACCCTAACCAAAATTTCATTCTACTATCAGCCTACATTAAATTTTTATAGTACTTATTCTGACCACATTCGTTTCTAAATTTTCTATTCAAAATACAAAAAACTTAACACATACACAAACTTATTCTCCTGGTACCACTTATTGCCAACATACAACATTAATGGAGATCTTTTTTCCGCCTTGAAATCTGACTAGAAGAATTAAATTTTAAATCAACGTTATCTGATTTTTAATATCATGTGTGCTCAGTTACTCAGTCATGTCCAACTCTTTGCCACCCCATGGACTGTAACCTGCCAGGCTTCACTGTCCATGGAATTTTCCAGGCAAGAATAAATGGAGGGGGTTGCCATTTCCTTCTCCAGGGGATCTTCCCAACCCAGGGATTGAACCCAGGTCCCCTGCATCTCTTGCATTGTCAGGCAGATTTATTACCATTGAACCCACCTGGGAAGCCCAATTTTTAATATGACCTTATTTTATTCTTTCCCCCAAATTCAATCCTTACTGATAAGTGATAGAGCTCTTATATGGAACAGCATATCTGGATTCCATTTTACTGAGTTCCTACCAAGAATTACTGCTAGTAATTGTGGTACAGAGAAAGGAAGTAGAGTGTTTTGAAAGAGAAATTCATTAACAGTTCTTTGGATTTTATCATTGTGAACTTAGATCCCCTGAAAACACATGCGAGTGTGTGCACACACACAAGATCTTGCTTTAAGTTGTTGAGCATTAAGAGTTTTCTACACAAGGCACCATATTATAGGCTGTAAATATTCTTCCTTCTGGAACTGGACACACAAAAACTGTAGAGAGAAATGAACAAGAGCACATCCTAGTGTTGTTTTTGTCAGCATTTTCTTTCTGCTTCTCCTTTGTAGTCAGATTAACAGATAAGAAACCCACAAGTTCATCCATACTGTTCCCTAAGAGGAGTTTTCATATTGCTTTCTCTGTTTATTCATGGAATCTGGGCTCTTGGACTCACATTTTAAGTGTAAGAGAGAGAGAGTAAGAATATGCTGGTGGATGGTGAGTGAAGGAAGAATTGTGCAGGATCAAACACTCCAGGGTCAGGGTCAAAAGCAACTTGCTGCCTTTATTCTCTATATCTGTATTTGTGGCATAAGTGGAGTTAGGAGAGAAAACATAAGAGGGTGTGATCGTAAAGAAAAGAGGGCCTCAAGGACAAGGAAACAGGGCGGGAGAGGGACGGTCCAGTGGAACATGACCGCCATGCCCACTCGAGCAAAGAAAAGTGAAATGGGACAGATGATCTAATTAGGTTCAGAAACTGAAGGCGGGGATTTTGAATTCTCCTGTCACAAAGTTGAGGTGATACAAAATAATCCATACATATTAGAAAGAAATCCTGGAATTGGGAATCTTCCGGGAATGAACCAGGATTAAGGCTATGGTTTTAGGAAGGGGGAAAAAAGGGGAAAGAAATTCTGAAAGAACATTGAGCAGTACTTGGTGTGTCTCTGGATGGAGATAATACTGCCCTGCCAGATAATGAGTTAAGAATCATTCCCAGATTTCCTGCTCAAGAAAGTGGTTCTCAACTTTTAGCATGCATTTAAGTTACCTGCATCACCAATGCAAGGGACATGAACTTGAACAAACTCTGGGAGATGATAAAGGACAGGAAAACCTGGAGTGCTGCAGTCCATGGGGTCGCAGAGTCGGACACATCTTGGCAACTGAACAACAAAAACAAGGTCGTTCTGCTGCTGGTAATCCAAGGACTACACTCAAAGAACCACTGTTTTAGAAGATCATTAGCCTTTGCTATACTAATACAGAAACTTGGCTCTAATAGAGGACAGCTGAGGAGAAAACAAGTTGCTTGGTTTCAAGTCTATCAGAAGATCATGATGAGATACACAGTATCCAGTATATATCTTTGAAATAGCCAAGCTCCTTCGAATGATAAGAACTTTGTATTTTTCTAATTAACTTAGAATATATATTAAACCCTGAAATGAAGTGATTTGAATTTGGGGATCGTTTTGCTGGTTATGGTAATGGTTTGATGTTTGTCTTAAGAAAGTCACTGCTTACTTGAGAAACCACGGATTCTCAAAATAGGTTTCCCATGGGAAGGGCTCTATAGCAAAGAAAGGAAGCCATTGTTTCCCTGAAGTTAAATGAAATGCCCAGGCCTCTGAAGCACAAATAAATTAGCAAATAAAAAGAAAAGCATAAAGAAGGTCATCCTTCAAATCCAAAGGCAAAATAACTAAAAACTAGGTGAAGATTATGGCGGTAATGATAGAACTTAGTAATACATGTTAATTATATAAAGACAAAGTGTGTTCCTCCAGGGCCTACTGGTTTTGTATGGAGCTATTTGTGCTTAGGTGCTTAGTCATGTCCAACTCTGCAAACCCATGGACGGTAGCCCCTCTGGTTCCTTTGTCCATGGGGATTCTCCAGCCAGGAATACTGGAGTGGGTTTCCATGCCCTCCTCAAGGGGATCTTCTCAACCAGGGGTCGAACCCGGGTCTCCTGCATTGCAGGCGGACTCTTTACCAGCTGAGCTACCAGGGAAGCCCCTATTTAACTATGCCACTGCCAAGTCGCTTCAGTCGTGTCCGACTCTGTGCGACCCCATAGACGGCAGCACACCAGGCTCCCCCCATCCCTGGGACTCTCCAGCCAAGAATATTGGAGTGGGTTGTCATTTCCTTCTCCAGTGCATAAAAGTGAAAGGTGAAAGTGAAAAGTAAAAGTGAAGTCTCTCAGTCATGTCCGACTCCTAGCACCCCCATGGACTGCAGCCTACCAGGCTCCTCCATCCATGGGATTTTCCAGGCAAGAGTACTGGAGTGGGTTGCCATACATATCCCAACTTCAGACCTAGAACTATACTGTTTAGACAAGTGGTTCTCAAACTTTTGTGAGCATTGGAATCACATGGAGGGCTTCAAAAACAGATTCTTGGGCACCACCTGCAGAATGTCTGACACAGTAGATATAGCGTGGATGCAACCAACCGTGTGTGTGTGTGTGTTAGTCACTCAGTCGTGTTTGACTCTCTCACTGACCAGGTTTGTCTGTTCATGGAATTCACGAGGCAGGAATACTAGAGTGGGTTGCCATTCCCTTCTCCAGGGAACCTTCCTGACCCAGGGATCGAACCCAGGCCTGCCACAATGCAGGCAGATTCTTTACTGTCTGAGCCACCAGGGAAGCCTGCAACCATTTGTAGCCCAAGCAAATTTCCAGGTGAGGCCAATACTGCACATTCTGAACCACACTTTAAGAATCACCGGTTTAGATATATAGTTTACAACTGGCCACGAAGCATAATCATCGGGAAGTCTGTTTTAAAATCCCAGTTCTTATACCACACCCCAGATGATTAAAATCAAAATCTCTGGGGATGAAACCCAGGCATTTTGAAGCTCTGAGCTGATTCCAATGTGGAGTCAAAGTGGAGAATTTCTAGCTAGACCTCAAACTTTAGCATACATTCAAGTCAGCTGGAGACTCGTTAAACCACAGATTGCTGGTCTCTCCTGGGCAGTTTCTAATTCACTAAATCTGGGTTGGGCCCAGGACTAGGCATTTCAATCAATTTCCCAGGTGATTATGCTGTTGGTCTTGGAACCACGCTTTGAGAACCACAGATCAGACTCCAACTTCAACTCTGGCTGCACTTGATCTATTGAGGGCTCTGGTATAAAACATGAAGTTAGCCACCCCCACCTCCCAAATAAACAACAAAAACTGGGCATTGGGGTTAATTCATCTAGGATGGCAAGCTTTTCAAGCTCTCCAAATGATTCTAAGGTGCAGCCCAAGACTGAGAATCACAGTCAAATGGAGCAAAGGTAAAGATGCAATGAATGCCTCACGTGAAATGTCCACTGCTTGTCTGGCTACATACGGCCTCTTCCAACTATATTCCAAGCATATTCCTGCTTTAATCACTATATGCAATATAATATCTGTGCTTAAGAAAATTACTACATTTTTTAAATAAATGGAAGATTATGACAGTCATTTCTGAATTTGAGAAGTAACTAGGTTAGGCCAGGAGGGGATTCTCCCCCCATCCTTGCTATAAATACAACTTGCTGTCTGAAGTTTTTAACTGTAACATGGTAACCCACCCCTTTGGTGATCTGCAGCTAGTCATGTAAACAGAAACATTATAACTGTTATTATAAAAGCAGTTTTCTATAAATGAGAATTTATGCTTATATCTAAATAAACTTGAAACCTGATCAAACACCCTGGTTCCAGGAAAATAACTTTGGGTTTGAACAACATAAACCAGAGTAACGATTTGCTGCCAGTTGAAGTTTTTGAATACACAGGGTCATTTTTAATCACATAGTATGAGAATAACCGGTCTGCTACAGACAGTAGAAGCTGAGATTTGGGAATAAGGTGGTGGGTGTGGGAAGTAACAGATGGACTCAGCACTAAACCAGAGCTTCCTTGGCCAGCTCTGAGCTCTATGCTCAGATACATGTTTGTAAATAGTTACTTTCTACTTTAGTTGTCACCACAAACAGTGATACTATTATGTTTTAGCAGCTGATTGAGTAACTTACCATTCATGATCCTTCTGCGATATACTATGCAAGTCTAGTTATTAAACCCAGAAAGACTTTAGAAATTTAGCACCAGAAAAGTTTCACAGCCTCTAGAATGGCTGTAACAAAAAAGTCAAACAATAGCAAATACTGGTGGGGATCTGAAGAGACTGAAGCCATCCTGCATTGCCAGGCTGGAATTTACCACCCAATTGACCACTTTTGCAAACAGTTTGTTGGTTTTCTTAAAAGTTAAACATGAAGTGACCACACAGCTGAGCAATTCTGCTCCTGGGTATTTACCCAAGACCTAAAAAAAAAAAAAAATTTAGGCAAAAAGTTGAGTGTGAATGTAAAAGATGCTCAGGCAAAAACTTAAGTGTGGCTGTTTATAGCATTATTACACATAATGGTCAAAAAATGGAAGCAATCAAGTGTCCATCAACTAATGAACAGACAAACAAAATGTATGTATAGTCCATGCAATGGAATATTATTCACCAACAAAAAGGGAAGTGCTAATATATCCTGTTGCTGCTAAGTTGCTTCAGTCGTGTCCGACTCTGTGCGACCCCATAGACGGCAGCCCACCAGGCTCCCCCGTCCCCAGGATTCTCCAGACAGGAACACTGGAGTGGGTTGCCATTTCCATCCCCAATGCATGAAAGTGAAAAGTGAAAGAGAAGTCGCTCAGTCGTGTCCGACCCTCAGCGACCCCATGGACTGCAGCCTTCCAGGCTCCTCCGTCCATGGGATTTTCCAGGCAAGAGTCCTGGAGTGGGGTGCCATTGCCTTCCCCTTAATATATGCAACAACCTGACAAATCTTGAAAACATGCTAAATGAAAGAAAGTAGTCAGCAAAAATGATAGTATCTGATACCATTTAGATGAAATGTCTAGAAGAGCCAAATCTAGCAAAGAAAGTACATTAGAGCTGGAAAAGTGAGAAGGAGGGCGTGATACAAAGGGAGGTGAAAGCTATCGGGTACAGGGGTTTGGGGTTTTGCTGTTAAGAGGGTGAAAGTGTTCTAAAACTGACTCTCCATGGTTGTATTTATCTGTGACTATACTAAAAACCACTGAATCATCCACTTCAAGTGGATGAATAGTATGGTATGTAAATTATATTTCAATAAAGGCGTTATCTATGGGAGGTAGCGCCCCGGGAAAGGACGGAAGCAAATCTGCCCCATCCTATCAAATAACCCTGGACAAGACCTCCCCGCGCATGCGCACGGAGCTACTTGGCGCTAGTAAATGAGCGGGCGGCTCGCAGGCGCCAGCGCTGGGTCCTTGCTGTCTCCCTGCTGTCAATGCACTGACGCCCCGGCAACAATCCCTCTGTAGCAGCTCCGGGAAAGGGCGGGGACAACTCGTCCGACGTAGAATAAAACCCCGAGCGCGTTCCCCGCGGCGCCGCGCCTCTGGCTGCAGATGTTGCGCGGGGTGCCTGGTCCCCACCTCGGGGGGCCGTGCGCTCCTAAGGAGGATGGCTGACGAGCGTCTTTCTTCCCAGTCTCTTTCCCAACAAAGGGTAACTCACCTCCCGCGTGATCCGGCCGGAGCGAAGGTTCCCTAAACACGTTTCCCGCTATTGTGCGCAGATGCTCAGAGAACGCAGAGGAGCAGCAGGACGCACCGGAGGGACGCGGGCCAGGGAGACCCCGGTGGCTCCCTCCTGGGGCGGCCGGGGCGTCGCCCGCAGCGGATGGCGGGGGGTGGGGTGGAGGCTGGGGGTGTGCGGGGAGAGGGCGGAGGGTTGTGGGGGAGGGAAGCTGTAATTGCGGCGCAGCCCTGGTTCCCACGCTCCTATTGTTGGCGACTTTGTTTCCAATTCCCATCACGTGTGCTAATTAGTTAGAGCTGCTGGCTGGCTGGGAGGCGTGTGGCCGTCCTAAAAGCAGCAAGATCACTTCCTGTGGGGAGTCGGGCAGGCTGAAAGCTACACGGGTCTTCTTTCTCCTCTGAGCCTCTGTCTCTGCCTCTCGGGAGGGTGGGAGTGGGAAGGGAAGGGGAAGAAATGTAGATTGTGGGGTAAATGCCACTGAGTGGCAATGGCAACCAAGGGCGCCGGGAGGCTGTAAGGGCGGGAATATTGGAAGAAGCAGGATTAAAAGAGAAATTCTCATTAAAGTTCTAACTTGATTTAGGAAATGCCTTACAGAATCCCTTCCACAATTTTGTTCAATGAGTCTTTTCCAGAATGGGATCATTGAGGAGAGGTATTTCATTCAAACAAAACAAAATGTGTTTCCACACTCGGAATAAGGCAAGCACTTGCATCCCTATATATAGTGGGAGAGGGGAGGAGAAGAGGGAAATGCAGTGAGTCAGTGCCTCGTGGAAGCCTTTGAGTTTCGTGCGCTTGGATGCCAAGCTTTTAGAAGGGGCTCAGGCATTTGTCAGAGACCACTAACAGAGGACAGTAGCCAGCTTGACAAAATACATAGGCCCAATTTTTTTTTAACTTACTTTCTCTATTCTTTGGCTTTTTGTTGGGTTCTAAGATTTAGTAACCTTTCCATTCTTACAATGGAAGTTCCCACCCTGAAGATACAAGATTATCCATACTTCCCTATAAATAAGAGGAAAGCTGGCTTTCATAAGGAGTCATTGCATAGCCATGTATGCTGTAGCAAGAGGAAGAAGGTTCTGCCCTTGCCTTGGAAAGCAGCAGAGCCATGGAGGAAGATCAAGGGTGACTTCATTCATCCAGCAAGGATGTTTCGAGCATCTCCTGTTGCCAAGCACTTGGCGCAAGCTGGAGATATGAAACACCCAGAACCTGTCTTTAAGTCACTCATAAATCTAGTTGAGGAGACAGATAAGTATGTAAACCGATAATTAAGGAGTGACTCAGAAGTGGAGGTCTGCATTGGGAACTGTGAGGGACAGAGGAGGAGCGCCAGAGCAGCAGGGGGATTGGGAAGACTTCCTAAGAAGGAATGATTCATCTGACATTTCGAAGACAAATAACAAGTGGTCAAGGGAGGAAAGGAGAAAAGGGCATTCTGGAAACAGGTATCAGAAGGTTCAAAAGGCCTACAGATCTTAATGGAGTATGAGGTGCTTTGCAAACCAGTGTCCTGCATCCCACTACTGTAGCACAGGGATGGAGGGGCAAGATCATAAAAAGTCTTGTTGAGGCATTCGGACTTTATCCTAAATGCAAAGGATTTAAGGAAAGGATGAAGATCATCACATTTGTCATTTAGAAAGATAACTCAGGTAGTTGCTTGGAGAATGGATTGAAGGGGCTCAGGTTGGAGGCTGAGAGCTAAATAAGAGACTGCAATGATGAACCAGATGGGGAAATGGTCCAGATTCAAGAGCTATTTGGAAGGTGAAACTGAAAGAACATGGGGACCAAACTTAATACTTAGGGACTTAGCAGCAGCAGCAGCTTAGTAGCAGCAGTAAACAGCTAGAAAGAGTCTGGGATAACTCCAGGCTTCTGTCTTCACCTGGAAGAGTGATGGTGGGATTCACTGGGATAGGCAACTTGGAGGACAAAGAACAGGCTTGAAATGGAATGATATGATGAATTGAGTTGGGGCCATGTTGTCAGTGACTTAGGGGCATCCAAGTAGTGATACCCAAGAGGCAGGTGTGTATATGGCTCTGACATGGAACTTAACTGGGATAAGGTGGGCCTGAGGTGGGAGAGGTAGCAATAAGGGACAGGAAGGTCACACTCTGAGTGACTGCTCCTCTGCAAGTAATTTCTCCATATGCTGCTCCAAAAGGGACTTGGGAGGACTGAATGATCCCACTTAAACGAGATCTCTAAAGGAATCAAAATCAGAAATTTAGAACTTCTCTGGTGGTGCAGTGGCTATCATTCTGTGCTCTCAATGCAAGAGAGGAGGGAAGCAGGGGCTGATGGGGGTGGGGAGCGGGGAGGCGGGGTTTGATCCCTGGTAGAACTAGGTCTCACATGCTGCAATTGAAAGATCCTGCATGCCGCAACCAAGACCTGGAGCAGCTAAATAAATAATAAAATATATTTTCAAAAATAATCAAATTCATACAAACAGAAAGTGGATGACAGTTGCCAGAGGATGAGGCAAGGGAAAAAGAGAAACTTACCTCGTAATGGTTACAGTTTCAGGTTTGAAAAAAAGACTAGAGATCCATTTGACAACAATGTGAATATATTTACCACTGCTGAGCAGTGCATTTAAAAATGGTTAAGATGGTAAATTTTATCACTATAATTTAAAAAGACAGTGGCTTTTGGAGCGGTCTTTGGAGAGGCGGTAAGAACCCTACCATCACCCTCTGAACAATACAAGGATGAAATCTGACCTTTGGCTAAGATGCTCTCACCCATTATTGATGTGAAGGTTAGTTAGGACAGACATTTCAGAAAAGACAATATGAATCAAGAACCTGAAAAATGTTTAGGCCCTTTGATCTACATATTCCATTGCCTCAGATCAACTCCAAATAACAAACCAAATGTGTTTGGGGGCGGGGAACGATTGAAGATAATAGATTTAATTTTTAAACTCAATGTTCAATAGAAAAATAAATGTAGTAAAATAACATACAATTGTTATAAATGTTTAGAATTTATAGCAATGTGGAGAAAAATTTTAAAGTAAAGAGAAATATAATTCAAGACACAACTATATTCATGTTGATACTTTGATCACAACTATATTAAACACAATCTATATACAGGATGAAAACCTGGAAGAAAATATATTCATATAGTAGATATTTCTGGTTGGGCTCATAGGCGATTTTTTTCCCCATGTACTTTTCTACATTTTCCAAATTTCCATATTAAGCATAATTACTTTATAATGGAAAAATTAACCTATATAAATTTTTTTACAAAAAGTTCTTCCAGTCACTTGACTCGTGATTTGCACTTAGTTCAAAGCTGCAGCAGGTTGTTACATAAATGATTTATAAATACATTAAAAGCCAAAGGGAATGCGAAATCATCTTCCAAGAAAAACTTAGAAAGACTTTGAAAACTCCTTCATATGAATATCTGTTTCTCTTTGCTGCTCTTCTGTGGGAAAGAGGAAGCAGGAGATTTTAGCCTCAGGAAGTGATGTCAAACAGTTTAGCTGATTATAAGTGCTTGAAAGCCAAATTAAGGCCTTCCCTTTAATAGGACGTAATTGGTTAAATACGGTAATAGACCACCTGTGGCTGAGACGAAGCAAGTCCTGAGAAGCCCCTGAGACCACAGCTTGGTGCTGACCTGCCCGAAGGTCAGCCGGGATGGGCTTTTGATTTCATATCAGGTTACACAGGCTGTGTCACAGAGAAACATTCTAATCAAAACCTGGGTGTACAATTTGGTTTAGAATATGTTGACCAACGGAAAAAAGTTATACAATTTTTAAAATAATTTCTTTTTAGAAAATAATCAACCACCAAGCAAGTAAAACAGCTTTCCTGGTGCCTCAGATGGTAAAGAATCTGCCTGCAATGAAGGAGAGCCAGGTTCAATCCCTGGGATGGGAAGATCCCCTGGAGAAGGGAATGGCAACCCACACCAATATTCTTGCCTGGAGAATTCCATGGACAGAGGAGTCTGGTGGACTACAGCCCATGGGTGGCAAAGAGTCAGACACGACTGAGCGACTAACATACACATGCAAGTAAACAATGCATCTTGTATGCCAGGTACTTTAGTAAGCATTTCATGTGTAATGAACTTGCTGACCAGTCTGTGATCCACACAGTCAAAGGCTTTGGCATAGTCAATAAAGCAGAAATAGATGTTTTTCTGGAACTCTCTTGCTTTTTCCATGATCCAGTGGATGTTGGCAATTTGATCTCTGGTTCCTCTGCCTTTTCTAAAACCAGCTTGAACATCTGGGAGTTCACGTATTGCTGAAGCCTGGCTTGGAGAATTTTGAGCATTACTTTGCTAGTGTGTGAGATGAGTGCAATCGTGCGATAGTTTGAGCATTCTTTGGCATTGCCTTTCTTTGGGATTGGAATGAAAACTGACCTTTTCCAGTGCTGTGGCCACTGCTGAGTTTTCCAAATTTGCTGTCATATTGAGNACTTACATGCAGAGCACATCATGCCAGGTTCAATGAGTTACAAGCTGGAATCAGGATTGCAGGGAGAAATAACAACCTCAGACTTGCTGATGATATCACTCTAATGACAGAAAGCAAAGAGGAACTAATGAGACCCTTGATGAGGGTAAAGAAGGAGAGTGAAAAAGCCTGGTTAAGATTCAATTTGAAAAAAAACTGAGATCAAGGCATCCAGTCCCATCACTTCATGGCAAATAGAAGAGGGAAAGGTGGAAGCAGTGACAGATTTCCTCTTTTTGGGCTCTAAAATCACTGTGGATTTTGACTGCAGTCATGAAATAGGAAGACAATTGCTTTATCGCAGGAAAGCTAGGTCAAATCTAGACAGTGTGTTAAAAATAAAAAACATTACTTTGCCAACAAAGGTACATATAGTCAACATTATGGTCTTTTCAGTAGTCATGTATGGATGTGAGAGCTGGACAGTTAGAAAGCAGAGTGCCAAAGAACTGATGTTTTCAAACTGTGTTGCTGAAGAAGACTCTTGAGATTCCCTCAGAGAGCATGGAGATCAAACCAATCTTAAAGGAAATCAACCCTGAATACTCTTTGGAAGGGCTGATGCTGAACCTGAAACTCCAATACTTTGGCCACCTGATGCGAAGAACAGACTCACTGGGAAAGACCCTGATGCTGTAAAAGATTGAAGGCAGAAAGAGAAGAGGATGAAATGATTGGAGGGCAACTTTGATTTAATGGACATGAACTTGGTCAAACTCTAGGCTATAACAAGGAACAGGGAAGTCTGGCACGTTGCAATACATGGGGTCATGAAGAGTCGAACACAATTTGGCAACTGAACAACAACAACAATTCTGTATATAAGTTAAATAATCAGGGTTACAATATCTAACCCTGTTGTACTCCTTTTCCAATTTTGAAGCAGTCAGTTGCTTCATACAAGGTCTAACTGTTGTTTCTTGACCCACATATATATGTTTCTCAAGAAACAGGAAGTGTGATCTGGTATTCTCATCTCTTTAAGAATTTTCCAAGGTTGCTGTGATGCACACAGGTCAGTTCAGTTCAGTCACTTAGTTGTGTCCAACTCTTTGTGACTCCATGGACTGCAGTATGCCAAGTCTCCCTGCCCATTACCAACTTCCAGAGTTGACTCAAAATCATGTTCATTGAGTCAGTGATGCCATCCAACCATTTCATCCTCTGTCATCCCCTTCTTCTCCTGCCTTCAATCTTTCCCAGAATCAGGGTCTTTTCTAATGAGTCAGTTCTTCACTTCAGATGGCCAAAGTATTGGAGTTTCAGCTTAGACATCAGTCCTTCCAATGGATATTCAGGGCTGATTTACTTAGGATGGACTGGTTGGATCTCCTTGCAGTCCAAGGGACTCTCAAGATCTTCATCAACGCCAGAGTTCAAAAGCATCAATTCTTTAGTGCTCAGCTTTCTTTAGAGTAGAGCTCATACCCATACAGGACTCCTGGAAAAAGCATAACTTTGACAGACCTTTGTTGGCAAAGTAATATCTCTGCTTTTGAATATGCTATCTAGGTTGGTCATAACTTTTCTTCCAAGGAGCAAGTGTCTTTTAATTTCATGGCTGCATTCACCATCTGCAGTGATTTTGGAGCCCCCCAGATAAAGTCTGTCACTGTTTCTACTGCTTTCCCATCTATTTGCCATGAAGTGATGGGACCGGATGCCATGATCTTCGTTTTCTGAATGTTGAGTTTTAAGCCAACTTTTTCACTCTCCTCTTTCACTTTCATCAAGAGACTATTTAGTTCTTCACTTTCTGCCATAAGGGTGGTGTCATCTGAATATCTGAGGTAATTGATATTTCTCCCAGCAATCTTAATTCCAGCTTGTGTTTCATCCAGCCCAACATTTCTTATGATGTACACTGAATATAAGTTAAATAAATAGGTGACAATAGACAGTCTTGATGTACTCCTTTTTCTATTTGGAAATAGTCTGTTGTTCCATGTCCAGTTCTAACTGTTGCTTCCTGACCTGCATACAGATATCTCAAGAGGCAGGATAGGTGGTCTGGTATTTCCCATATCTTGAAGAATTTTCCACTGTTTGTTGTGATCCACACAATCAAAGGCCTTGGCATAGTCAGTAAAGCAGAAGCAGATGTTTTTCTGGAACTCTTGCTTTTTCAATAATTCAGTGGATGTTGGCAATTTGATCTCTGATCCCTCTGCTTTTCCTAAATCCAGCTTGAATGTCTGGAAGTTCACAGTTCACATATGGTTGAAGCCTGGCTTGGAGAATTTTGAGCATTACTTTGCTAGCATGTGAGATGAGTGCAATTGTGTGGTAGTCTGAGCATTCTTTGGCATTGCCTTTTTTGGGGATTGGAATGAAAACTGACCTTTTACAGTCCTGTGGCCACTGCTGAGATTTCCAGATTTGCTGGCATATTGAGTGCAGCACTTTCACAGCATCATCTTTTAGGATTTGAAATAGCTCAACTGCAATTCCACCACCTCCTCTAGCTTTGTTCATAGTGATGCTTCCTAAGGCCCACCAGACTCCAGGATGTCTGGCTCTAGGTGAGTGATCACACCATCTTGATTATCTGGATCATGAAGATCTTTTTTGTACAGTTCTTTTGTGTATTCTTGCCACCTCTTCTTAATGTCTTTTGCTTCTGTTAGGTCCATACCATTTCTGTCCTTTATTGTGCCCATCTTTTTATGAAATGTTTGCCTTGTATCTCTAATTTTCTTGAAGAGATCTCTAGTCTTTCCCATTCTGTTGTTTTCCTGTATTTCTTTGCATTGATCACTTTGGAAGGCTTTCCTATCTCTCCTTGTTATTCTTTGGAATTCTGCATTCAAATGGGTATATCTTTCTTTTTCTTCTTTGCCTTTCACTTCTCTTCTTTTCTCAGCTATTTTTAAGGGCTCCTCAGACAACCATTTTGCCTTTTTGAATTTCTTTTTCTTAGGGATGATCTTGATCCCTGCCTCCTGTACAATGTCACGAACCTCCATCCATAGCACACAGTCAAAGACTTTTGTGCATGATTGAAGCAGGTGTTTTTCTGGAATGCCCTTCCTTTCTCTCTGATCTAACGAATATTGGTAATTTGATCTCTGGTTCCTCTGCCTTTTCCAAATCAAGCTTGTCCATCTAGAAGTTCTCAGTTCTCCTACTGCTGAAGCTTAGCTTGAAAAATTTTGAGCATTACATTGCCAGCATGTTAAATTAGCCCAATTGTATGGTAGTTCAAACATTTTTTGACATTACCCTTCCTTGGGATTAGAATGAAACCTGGCCTTTTCTAGTCCTGTGGCCACTCCTGAGCATTCCAAATTTGCTGACATATTGAGTGTAACACTTTAACAGCATCATCTTTTAGGGTTTGAAATAGCTCAACTGTAATTCCATCACCTCAACTAGCTTTGTTTATAGTAATGCTTCTTAAGGCCCACTTGATTTCACACTTCAGGATTTCTGGATGTAAGTGAGTGACAACACCATCATGGTTATTTGTGTCATTAACACTTTTTTGTATAATTTTTCTCTGCATTCTTGCCACTTCTTTTTAATCTCTTCTGCTTCTGTTAGGTCCTCACCATTTCTGTCCTTTATTGTGCCCATCCTTGCATTAAATTTTCCCTTGATATCTTCAATTTTCTGGAAGAGATCTCTAGTCTTTCCCTTTCTATTGTTTTCTTCTATTTCTTTGCATTGTTCATTTAAGGAGTCTTTCATATCTCTGTTTGCTGTTTCCTGAAACTCTGCATATCCTTCCCTTTCTTCCTTGCCTTTCATTTTTCTTCTTTCCTCAGCTACTTGTAAATCGTCCTCAGGCAACCACTTTGCCATCTTGCATTTCTTTCTCTTTGGGATAGTGTTCGTCACTGCCTTGTGTACAATGCTATAGTTCTTCAGGCACTCTGCCTACCAGATCTAATTCCTTGAATCTATTTGTCACTTCCATTGTAAAATCATAAGGAATTTGATTTAGGTCATACCTGAATAACCTAGTGATTTTCCCTTCTTTTTTCAATTTAAGCCTGAGTTTTATAATAAGACACTGAGTCACTGCCTTGTGTACAATGCTATAGTTCTTCAGGCACTCTGCCTACCAGATCTAATTCCTTGAATCTATTTGTCACTTCCATTGTAAAATCATAAGGAATTTGATTTAGGTCATACCTGAATAACCTAGTGATTTTCCCTTCTTTTTTCAATTTAAGCCTGAGCTTTATAATAAGACACTGATGATCTGAGCTGCAGTCAGCTCCAGGTCTTGTTTTTGCTGACTGTATAGATCTTCTCCATCTTCAGCTCCAAATAATCTATTCAATCCAATTTGGGCATTGACTGTCTGGTTATGTCCATGTGTAGAGTCATCTCTTTTGTTGTTAGTAAAGCATGTTTGTTATGACCAGTGTGTTTTCTTGACAAAACTCTGTTAGATGGATTATCAGACCCCAAAGAGAACACAAGCGTTGAGTGAGTGAGTAGTTAAAAGGACCATCTGTTTATAAGAATATGCTTTTTGTCATCAATGCTAGGTGCTAATTTAAGTAAAATGACTGTAGAAGAGAAGCAGAAATTCATTTGAAGTAGTAATAACAAGTGGTTGTTGCTACTGGCTAGTCCAACACTCTGCCCCTCCCTTCTCCCAAATGCATATCTATGAAGTACGGGATGATGCGGAACATCCCAGGACAGAATTCAGGCCTCTTCTCTGGTCTGAACTTTATCTGTACACAGAGCAGCTCCCAAAATAATCAGCTACCTAACTGAAACAGGAAGCAAATAATAGCAGCATCCATAATGACGATGTGATAACCCACCTCAGTGATTAATTATCCACCAGGAGTCAGGACCCATCTTATATGTTTTTTAAAAATTATTTATTTTAATTGCATATAATTGCTTTACAGTATTGTATTCATTTCTGCCATACATCAACATGAATCAGCCATAGGTATACATATATCACCTCCTTCTTGAACCTCCCTCTCACTTCCCACTCAACCTACCCATTTAAATTTTCACAGAGCTCTGCGTTTCAGTTCCCTGCATCATATAGCAAATTCCCATTGGCTATCTATTTTACATATGGTAGTGTATATGTTTCCATACTGCTCTCTCAATTTGTCCCACCTTCTTCCCTCACTATGTCCACAAGTCTTTTCTCTATGTCTGCATTTCCACTGCTGCCCTGAAAATAGGTTCATCAGTAGGTATCATCTTTCTAGACTCCACATATATGGGTTAATATACAATATTTGTTTTTCTCTTTCTGACTTACTTCACTCTATATAATAGCCCCTAGGTTCATCCACCTCATTAGAACTGTCTCAAATGTGTTCCTTTTTATGGCTGAGCAATATTCCATTGTATATATGTACTACAGCTTCTTTATCCATTCATCTGTTGACGGACATCTAGGTTGCTTCCACATCCTATGTAAATAGTACTTAGATGAACATTGTGGGACATAATGTCTTTTTCAGTTATGGGTTCCTCAGGGTATGTGTGCAGTAGGAGAATTGTTGGCTCATATGGTATTTTTATTTCTAGTTTTTAAGGAATCCCCATACTATTCTCCATAGTAGCTGTATCAATTTACATTCCCACCAACAATGCAAGAGGGTTCCCTTTTCTTCACACCCTCTTCAGCATTTATTGCTTGTAGACTTTTTGATGATGGTCACTGTGACCAGTGTAAGGTGATACCTCACTGTAGTTTTGATTTGCATATCTCTAATAATGAGTCATATTGAGTAACTTTTCATGTGTTTATTAGCCATCTGTATGGTTTCTTTGGAGAAATATCTATTGGGGTCTTCTGCCCATTTTTTGATTGGGTTGTTAATTTTTCTGATATTGAACTGCACGAGCTGCTTGTAAATTTTGCAGATTAATCTTTTGTCAGTTGTTTCATTTGCTATTATTTTATCCCATTCTGAGGGTTGTCTTTTCATCTTGTTTATAGTTTCCTTTGGTGTTCAAAAGCTTTTAAGTTTAATTAGGTCCCATTAAAAAAAAATTATTTCCATTACTCTAAAAAGTGGATCATAGAAGATGTTGCTGTTATTTATGTCAAAATGTATTCTGCCTATGTTTTCCTCTAAGAGTTTTATAGTTTCGGGTCTTATATTAGGTATTTAATCTATTTTGAGTTTATCTTTGTGTATGGTGTTAGAATGTGTTCTGCTTTCATTCTTTGACATGTAGCTGTCCCATTTTCCTAGCACTGCTTATTGAAGAAGCTGTATTTTCTTTATAGTATATTCTTGCCTCCTTTGTGAAATATATTGTTCCCATCAGTTCAGTTCAATTGCTTAGTCGTGTCCGACTCTTTGTGACCCCATGAATCGCAGCACGCCAGGCATCCCTGTCTATCACCAACTCCCGGAGTTCACTCAAACTCACATCCATTGAGTTGGTGATGTCATCCAGCCATCGCATCCTCTGTCATCTCTTTCTCCTCCTGCCTCCAATCCCTCCCAGCATCAGAGACTTTTCCAATGAGTCAACTCTTTGCATTGGAAAGTACTGGAGTTTCAGCTTTAGCATTATTCTTTCCAAAGAACGCCCAGGACTGATATCCTTCAGAATGGACTGGTTGGATCTCTTTGCAGTTCAAGGAACTCTCAAGAGTCTTCTCCAACACCACAGTTCAAAAGCATCAATTCTTTGGCGCTCAGCTTTCTTCACATAGATGTATGGATATATCTCTGGTCTTTCTATCTTGTTTCATTGGTCTATATTTCTGTTTTTGTGCTAGTACCATACTGTCTTGATGACTATAGCTTTGTAAAATAATCTGAAGTCATGAAGGTTGGTTCTTTCAGCTTTGATCTTCTTTCTCAAGATTGCATTGGTGATTTGTGGTCTTTTGTGTTTCTAAACAAAATTTGCAATTTTTTGTTCTAGTTCTGTGAAGAATACCATTGGTAGTTTGACAAGGATGGCATTGAATGTGTAGATTACATTGAGTAGTATAGACATTTTCACATAGTAATTCTTCTAATCCCAGAACATGGTATATCTCTCCATCTGTTTTTCTGTCATCTTTGATTTCTTTCATCAATGTCCTACAGTTTTCTGCATATATATATTTTTTCTCTTTAGGTACATTTATTGCTGGGTATTTTATTCTTTTTGTTGCAGTAGTGAATAGGATTGCTTCCTTTATTTCTCGTTCTGATTTTTCATTGTTAGTGTATGAGAATGCAAGGGATTTCTATGTATTAATTTATATCCTGCAACTTTACTATATTCACTGACTAGCTCTAGCAATTTTCTGGTGACATGTTTAGGGTTTTCTATGTATAACTTCATGTCATCTGCAAACAATGAGAGTTTTACTTCTTTTCCACTCTGGATTCCTTTTATTTCTTTTTTCTTCTCTAATTGCTTTGGCTAGGACTTCCAAAACTGTGTTGAGTAATAGTGGTAAGAAAGGGCATCCTTGTCTTGTTCCTTATCTTAGAGGAAAAGCTTTCAGTTTTTCACTTTGAGAATAATGTTTGCTGTGGGTTTGTCATTAGTGTGTTTCTTCTATGCCTACTTTCTGGAGAGATTTTATCATAAATATATGTTGAATTTTGTCAAAGCTTTCTCTGCATCTATTGTGATAATCATATGGCTTTTATCTTTCAATTTGTTAATATCATGTATCACATTGATTGCTTTTTTATTTGTTATTATTATTTTTTACTTTAATGCATATGTATGGAATTTAGAAAGATGATAATGATTGACTTGTGTATGTTGAATAATCTTTGCATCTCGTATAAAGCCCACTTAATCATGATGTATGATCACCTTACTGTGTTGTTGATTTCTATTAGCTAGAATTTTGTTGAGGATTTTTGCATCTATGTTCAGCGATATTGGCCTGTAGTTTTCTTTTTTTGTGGCATCTTTGTTGGGTTTTGGTATCAGAATGATGGTGGTCTTATAGAATGAGTTTGGGAGTTTTCTTCCTCTGCAATTTTCTGGAAGAGTTTGAGCAGGATTGGTGTTTTATCTCTTTTCTAAACTTTTGGTAGAATTCATCTGTGAAGCCATTTATCTGGTCGTGGGCTTTTGTTGGAAGATTTTTTAAATTACAGTTTCAAATTTCATGCTTGTTACTGGTCTGCTCATATTTTCTATTTCTTCCTGGTTCAGTTTTAGAAGGTTACACTTTTCTAAGAATTTATCCATTCCTTCCAGGCTGTCCATGTTGTTGGTGTATAATTGTTCATAGTCTAACAGAGCAAGATCAGCAGAGCCCTTAGCAGGTAGCCATTGCTGTGCCTCATTACTCTGCACTCTTACTAGACAATAGGTGTTGCTCAGCCATTGTTTGGTGCCTCAGTGGGCCCCTCCCATAAGCAACCAACTATCAATATGCAATCCTTAGCTGTCCTGCCCAGCAATTGGTCAGCACTGCAGTGAGCCCTGCCTACTGATAACTGTCAGTGAGGAACCACTGGGGAAGTGATTCAGTAAAGGGTCAGTGGTGTGGTGGTCATCAGGTGGAGGGTGAGCTAAGAGATAGATTCAGGCCTCCTCGAGCCCCTCCGGCTTACCCAGCCTTGGATCAGTGGATGAGCTGGAAGGCCCAGGGAATAGACTGGGGACTATGTCCTACAAGGCTTCAGAGCCCGCATTAAGGCCTCCACTAGCTGTGGTCCAGGCCTTGAGGCAAAGGTGAACCTCTCCCCTATCCCTGTCTCTGTGACCCAATAGCAGTGGCTGTCTGTGTGGGCTGCAGTCTGTGAAACTTGGTCTCCTCATTAGGGTAGCCTGAGAAGACTGAGGGACAGTTGGGTAGGGTGCCTGACTCCTTCAGGGGTGACAGCTGGGTAGGCTGTGAGAATCTGACCTCAAAAGAACTGTGAACTGAGATCTGCCATCTCTTAGCCTGGATTGGGACCTTGGAGCCTGAAAGGTTTGCTTTGTGAATTTTCCCTTTTTTGTCAAGACAGAGAATAACATTCATCCGGTAGAGATTTACAGGATTGTCATTAGCTGACCGTGATCTGACCTCAGGAAAAAAGGATCTGGCGCTGAAAACTCTGCAAAAACTAAGCATGCTCATCCCTCACCTTTTGGTTTTAAAGGGACTTGCTGAAAATTTTCAGTAACTTTAGGGTTCTTAAGGCATGAGCCCTCCATCTCTTTGTATGGATTTGTAATACATTTTTCTTCGTTCCAAAGTTTAATGTTTTAGTATTGATGGGCCTCACTGTGCATCAGGCACATGGACTTGCAAATTCAGTAACAGTAGTAGTCTCTTATGATCCTTTGTATTTCTGTGTTATTCCTTGTAACATCGCCTTTTTAATTTCTAATTTTATTGCTGAGTCTTCCTTTTCCCCTTGATGCCTCTGGCTTACTGTTTATCAATTTTATCTTTTCAAAGAGCCAGTTTTAGTTTTATTGATCTTTCTAACATTTCCTTATTTTTTCCTTCATTTATTTCTGCTCTGATCTTTATGATTTCTTTCCTTTTACTAACTCTGAGGGTTTTTTCTTTTTCTAGTTGCTTTAGATGTAAACTTGGGTTGTTTATTTGGTGGCTTTATTATTTCTTGAGGTAGACTTGTGTTGCTATCAACTTCTCTTTAGCACTGCTTTTACTGCACCCCACATGGGCTTCCCTGATGGCTCAGCTGGTAAAGAATCCACCTGCAATGTGGGAGACCTGGGTTCAATCCCTGGGTTGGAAGATCCCTTGGAGAAGTGAAAGGCTACCCACTCCAGTATTCTGGCCTGGATAATCCCATGGACTGCGTAGCCCATGGGGTTGTAAAGAGCGACTTTCACATATGGATTTTGAGTTATCATGTTTTCATTGTCATTTGCTTCTAAGTATTTTTTTTTTTAATTTCCTCTTTGATTTCTTAAGTGACCACATGATTATTCAGAAACGTATTGTTCAGCTTCCATGCATTTGTGATTTTAAAGTTTTTTCCTATAGTTGATATCTAATCTTATAATTTTGTGATCAGAAAAGATGCTCAAAATGATTTCAGATTTATAAAATTTACCAAGACTTGATCTGTGACCCAAGATGTGATCTATCCTGGAGAATATTCCATGTGCACCTGCGAATAAAGTGAAGTCTACTGTTTTTGGATGAAATGCACTGTAGATATTGCTTGGAGCATTTAGTCCACTTACATTTAAGGTAATTGCTGACATGTATGATCCTGTTTCCATTTATTGTTTTGGGTTTGCTTTTGTAGGCCTTTTCTCTCTTTTGTGTTTCCTGTCTAGAGAAGTTCCTTTACCATTTGTTATAAAGCTGGCTTGATGATGCTGAATTCTCTTAACTTTTGCCTTTCTGTAAAGCTTTTGATTTCTCCTTCAAATGTGAATGAGATACTTGCTGGATAGAGTAATTTTGGTTGTAGGTTTTTTTCCTTTCATCATTTTAAGTATATCCTGCCAGTCTCTTCTGGTCTGAAGAGTTTCTGTTGAAAGATCAGCTGTTGGCCTTATGGAGACCCCTTTGTATGTTATTTATTGCTTTTCCCTTTCTGCTTTTAATGTTTGTTCTTTGTGTTTAATTTTTGATGGATAAGGGATAGGCTACCCACTCCAGTATTCCAGGGTTTCTCTTGTGTCTCAACTGGTAAAGAATCTGACTGCAATGTGGGACACCTGGGTTTGATCCCTGGGCTGGGAAGATCCCCTGGAGAAGGGAAAGGTTACCCACTACAGTATTCTGGCCTGGAGAATTCCATGGACTATATAGTTCACGGGGTCGCAAAGAGTTGGACATGATTGAGCAACTTTCACTTTCACTGGCATATTTCTCCTTGGGTTTATCCTATATTAGACTCTCTGGCCTTCCTGGGTTTGGGTGGCTATTTCCTTTCCAATGTAAGGGAAGTTTTCAACTACAATCTCTTCAAATATTTTCTCATATGCTTTCTTTTTTTCTTCTTCATGGACCTCTATTATTTGAATGTTGGTGTGCTTGATGTTGTCCCAGAGGTCTTTGAGACTGTCCTCATAACTTTTTATTCTTTTTTCTTTAGTCTACTCTGCTTCAGTTATTTCCACCATTCTGTCTTCCAGCTCACTTATCTGTTCTTCTGCCTCAGTCATTCTGTTATTTGTTCCCCCTAGTAAATTTTTGATCTCATTTATTGTCTTGTTCATTGCCTTGTTCTTGTATGTCCTTGTTAAACACTTCTTGTATCTTCTCAGCCTCTGCCTTCAGTCTATTTGTTTGTGATTCCATTTTGTTTCCATGTTTTAGATCATCTTTACTATCATCACCTTGAATTCTATTTCAAATAAACTGCTATTTCCTCTTCATTTGTTTGGTCTTGTGGGGTTTTGATTTTTTACCATGTTCCGTCATCTACTGTGTATTTCTTTGTCTTTTAATTTAATTTAATTTGCTGTGTTTGGGGTCTCCTGTCTGCAGGCTGGAAGGTCATAGTTCCTCTTAATTCTGGAGTCTGCTTCCTGTGTGTGGCTTTGGACCAGTACCTTGTGAAGTTTTCCTGGTCGGGGGGACTTACGCCTGTGTTCTGGTGGATGGAGCTGGATCATGTCTCTCTGAAGGGCACTGCTGTGTACAGTAGTATGTTTTGGGGAGTCTATGGGCTTGGAATGGCTTTGGGCAGTCTTTCTGCTAATGCACAGGGTTGTGTTTCTCTTTCACTAAAAGTATGGTGTGAGGAATCTGGCATGGAGCTTTCTGGCCTTTGGGGGAGCTTGATCTTAGTGTTGAGACTGAGGCCTTTGGGAGAACTCTCATCAAAAAAATTAATGTTCCATCAGTTTGGGAGTTCTCTGATGGTTCAAAGTCCTGGACTCAGGTCTCCCACCTTGGGGGTTCAGGCCTGACCTATTACTGTAGCATCAAGACTTCACAGGCCACATAGCACAGAAAACAAAACCCCAATACTAATGGTGAAAGCAACACTCAGAAGCCAAGAACACCCAGAAAACTTACACATTCATTCTGAGGAGATTGGTTTGCCTTTATGGAAGTCTGGAGTTCTAGCATTCAGAAAGTGTTCTGTAGAAGTTGTTCCTCATGCAGATGAGTTTTTTATGTATTTATGAGGGGAAATTTAAACTCCCCATCTTATTCTTCTGCCATCTTGAAATTATCCCCTTGTAATGTGTTAACAGACATTTTTTCACTTAGGTCTACCCCTTGAAAGAGACATAGGCTATATGTAAAAAGTCATACAACTAGAAAATTAGAATTTTCCCCAAGATTGTCACTGAAACATAACATGCTTTTCATGCTTTTCGTGCTTTTCATCTGACTGCAAATGATATAAAAAGGACCTAGAGTTTTTTGAGATGACCAAATCTATACCCAATATTTGATAAACATAGAGCCTCCAAGACCCTCTAAGAATGAATAAATGTTAAAAAAAATTGATAATAGGAAAAACTCCATTATTCAAAATATGTTTCAATTTGAAGAGTTAAGGAAAATGTTTTCCTAAGATGCCAAGGCATTATCCCCTCCTCCAAACAAACAAAACATCAGAGATCTTGCCAGAAATCTTAAGTTGAGAGAGTGCTGCACTATGAAAATGCAACTATATTCAGATGAAAATACAGTGAATTTAACTGAAAATAAATTTTAGACAGTGAATTAGATATGGGGAATGAAACCAAACCAGTGAATTAGAAGACAAATTACTAAAATTCTCCTAAAACTAAAGGAGAGGAAGTTGATGATGAAGATAAAGAGACAGACTAGAGTCCCATTTGGTACCCTCAGGATATTTGGACTGTATTAACTGAGAACTAATGAAACATTTTCCCTGAGCTGAGCAAAGACATCAAGGCTGAGATCAAAAGATATCATCAAAGGCCAAATAAAGTCAATTGAAAGTGATCCACACAGAGATATATTTTAGTGTATATCTGGATGAAGCTGGGGAAAGATTACCTACAAAGAGAAGACACAGTAGTAATATTAAAATACACTTAGGTGGCTCCTGATGCCTGCCTAGGAAGTGTTTGCATGCATCAGAATCATGTAGCACATTTGCTGAATACTTAGGGCTTTGCCTCAGACTTGCTGAATCAGATTTTCCAAAGGTTGGGTGCAGGCAAGCTTCCCAGGATATTCTGAATTGCAACTGGACTTGGAAACCATAGCTGATTGGGTGCCAAGAGACACAGGGCACATAAATTGGCCACTTATACAATGAATATCCACTAACCAAAGTTTATTATATATTAACAAAACCAGTTAAGAAATAAAGTGGGAAACGGTGTCCATTCAGGGAAAAAGTAAATCCCAGGTATGATGTCAACCAGAAATGTGCAGAACCTGTATGATCAAACTGTAATAGGAAAGAACAAACCTGACTCCATATTGGATCTATTAATTTAGCTTTTACTCTTCTGCTCTGTTGCCTGTACTTAGTTATACTGACTCTGCACCTTTTGTAAAAAAATGTTGCCTCTAGCCTGAAGTATACAGGATAGCTTACTCTCAGAGCCCTGACCTTTAAGATTCATTTATTTTGAGATAAAAAGCTGTAGAATAGAGAATAACATTTGTCTTGGACATTTACTTCATGATCTGACTTATGTGGACAGCTGCAAGAACAAAGGATTCCTTCACCAAGACATTTGCAACAACCAACCACTCACCTCTCTTGCCTTGACTTTAACAGTGCTTTGTTAAAACCTTTTTAGGAGTTAGGGGTTTTGGGGTGGCATGAACCATCCATTTCCTTGCATGGGCCTTCAATAAACCTTTCTCTGCTTTAGGATCCAACATTTTGATTTGTTTGGCATGTGAACTACATGAGTTCGGTAACAAAACTAGAGACGAATAAATGACTACTTACAGCAGTCTAGAGTGAGGTTCTGGTTGGCAAAACCTAAACTTCTTTTCCAAGTGGGATTGATGAATTAGCCATATTAAAACGTAAACATCTACTCAAGACATGTAACCATCTACTTGAGACATGTAACCATATATGCCAAAGTGTTATTAATCCCTTGTCTATCAGCTAAGAAGGGGTTTAGCAAGAGGGACAAGGGACAGAAATATTTCATCCTGAGGTAGAAGGAAGCTTTGAGGCCCTTACTGGGCCCACAAGGACCAATACAATAAGCATAGGACAGAAAGGTCATGTCCTAAATTTCAGTCCTTACTCTTCCACTAACCAAGTATGAGATTTTATGGAAAAGGGTTGGCTATCTCTCCATTGTGGTTGGGTTTTCTAAAAAGTAGATTATTTTTCTAATTACATAGTCAATACACTCAAACTAAAAGCAAACATTCTTGAAAAACACAAAACACCACCATATGCCTATCATTTCTGTTTGATGTTGTATGTGTTTCCTCAGTCACCCCTGTAGCCACTTACATAACTGCAATGATGGTGTTTGTAACTTCCCTTTACACTTGGTACTGGATTGTGAATCTCTACATGTCAATAGCCTTCTGCTGCAAAAGGGATTGTACTGACTGCATTCACGGTTGCTTTGTCATTTATCTGACTGCTTTCCTAGTTTTGGATATTTAGACTGTATTCATTTCTTTGTCATCAAAAATAACTCTGTAATGAATGGTTTTGAGCTTTGAAAGTTGCCACTTTTCTAATTTTTTCTTTTTATGGAACATACCCAGAAACTGAATTGCTAAGTCACAGCATAAGGTCATCTTTAATAATACAATAGTGAATATGTGCCACATGACTTCAAGGATGGATAGGCAGGCCTCCTCACTCTTCTTGCCTGTTTCTTCATTTGAAGAGTGAGAATTCATGACCTGAGCCTTCCCTTCAGAACTTCTTGGTCACAGTCACTTGGTCCTCACTGGTTGAGGGCTAGGCTTCCTGTGGTTGATGCTCAGGACTGCTGACTTGAAGGAAGACCCACTCTGATAGGGAGATGGACCAGAAAAGAGACAAACCCTTGTCACCAGGGAGGCTCCTGGTACTTTAGGAGGCTGAAAATTGCTTCCATGATGAGACAAGACCTTCTCTCTGAGAGTAGACCTGTCCCAATAGGAGGCGCACTCCAGCTGGAGGGGTCAGGCAGAATGTTCGAGATCAATCTGGTCCAGAGCCTGGGGTCCTTGGGTGGAGGAGGGGGAAATGCATTCCTTTCAGGTCTCTGCAAGAATTAATCCTAAACAGACTGCCAGTCCCTCCGAGCCTCCCCAGACAGCCTAGCTGCTGTGCTGGGGGCCACTGGAACTGCCTTTTTGCAGAGTATATACACTCCTTTCTCCAGGACCTCAAAACTCATGGTCAAATCCCTCTGGAAAGATGTGAGAGCCTGGTTCTCTCTCTTGCTACCCCCCAACTCCCTCCTGCTTCCACAACCCAATTCCTCACTCTTATGTTGCCAATCAGCCTCTCAAGCCTGGGCCAACCCAGTATGAAGGGAGTGAGCTTACAGGTTGGTGTCCTTGACCTGGAATAGGGTCCTTCCTATTGTTGTGCCAGAAAAAACCACCCCGCTGGAATGAGGGCAGCAGACCTTCTCTGTAAATCATTAGATGGAAGGGGATGCTGCCTCAGGAGGCTTTGGGGTGAGGCAGACCCCCAGTATTCTCAAGGCAGAGCTTCTCTGGAGGTGTGGCCATCAGGGAGTCTCATCAGGGAGATGCTTAACACAGCCTGGAGAGCAGAAGATGAGGTAGGTTGTTCCCAAGTATGCAGGGCACCCAGGGGAGGGGAGGGGGCTGAACTATTCAGGGAGATGGAGAAAAAGAGAGTCTGTGAAAATGGATAAAGGAACCCTCATTGAAAGTGAAGTTGGGAAGCCCTGAAGGGGAATATGCATCAGCTGCAGTTTACTAACCCCAGCAGGAAGGAAGATTTCCTCCCAAACCAGCAACAATGAGCTGCCCACCACCTGCAGTTGATGAAGACAACCCCATTCCAATTCCCTCCTTTCCTCTATAAAGCAGCCCCCTCTCCTCTGCTTACAGGACTTGCCTATGGCCTGCCATAGTATCCTTGGACACAACTTAGTAACTAAACAACAGCTGGACCCATTGCTGGCCCTGGGGGCCTCCCATGTCTAAAGTGGTCACTTTTCAAACACAATCAGTCCTGGAAGGTGAGGCATCTTTTCTCCATAGGAGCTTTTAGCAAGGGTTCCAAGATAGAGTTTGCCACAGGTTTCTTCAGGCAGGTGCAACAAAGGCACAAAACGAACCAGGAGCAATGCTCCAGTGAAGGGACTTTTCTAATGCTTTTTCATAAATTCAGGACAATAGTACTCCAGCACCAAGGAGAGGAAGCACAGCAACCTAAATTTTTCTATTGCTCCATGCATTTCCATTCTTACTGTGGTAAAGGCAGAACAATGAACCTGGCACTAAGGAGTTAAATCAGGCACAGCACGCACCCCACACCTCCATATGAGTTCGCTGGTACCTGGTGAGGTGTCAACAGCTTTGACCATGCCTTCTTTCCCCCCCAGAGAATTCTCCATTACTCATAAACAAGAATGCAGGTATTCATGAGCCTCTTTCCGGTGGCTCTGATTGATTGCTTTTCTGTGAAAGGGCAGGTGGCCAGACCCTGTGGCTGGAGCAAGGTGCTATCCACTAAAGAGTGACTGAGATAGAAGTGGTGATTTACGTGTGTGTATGCCTGTATTGGGGCTTGGGACAGCTGAGGTATTGTAGCTCCATGCAAGCCCCTGGTCTGCCAGCTCCCTGAGACGCTACGGTGCAGGAGCACCTCCTCTTCTCTCTGAAAATGCACATATGCATGCCTTCATTCCTTCTCCTTATTCATTCACTCAGCTGCCTCATTCATTCATTCACTCACTCAACAAATACTAACTGAAATTCAAAACTTCACCCATGTTCCACATATTGTGAGTATATAGTAGAGAGAAAAACAGACAAAAATCTGTGCTTTCTCTTCTACTTGGGAGAGACAGATAATAACAAAGATCACTTAGTGGGAAGTATTATGCTTTTCTTTTCTTTCTTTTTTTTCCCAAAACAGTTTAATTAAAAAAGGGTGAAGAATCTGAAAAACTTAAGGGGTGGGGGGAACCCAAGAGAGCATACCGCGTGAGTCCACTGGCTCAGTCACAAAGAAACATCATCATCAAAAAAGATATTTAAGTTTAATACAAATTTTATACAAAGAAAATGTGAAAAAATACTTCCATATGCTAAAAGCAATTATGCTTCAAAAATAAGGCCAGCTAGGCTAGGATTTTTTTTTTTTTTTTTGACAACTGCAATCGACAAATGTTCTTTCCTGTTTTCTTCTAGGACTCTCTTTTTTATTTCTTCTCTAATATGGGTAACTAGCTGGAAACTGTACAGTTCGCATCCTCTTAGCAACAATGAAGAGAAAGGAAACGAGACTAAAATGTACAACAGAATGTACTGGAATGATATTGTACAATTGATTTTTCTCATATACATACATCATCTTTTTTGCTTTGTTCAACGCTTCTTGTTTTACACAACATACAAAATGATACTACAGCATACGTAGTGTGACAGACAGCACCGCGGCGTCCTGCTTCCCTTCAAACTGCCTTTGTTTCATGCTGACATAAAAACGTAAAATTCCATCGTATAAATATTACATACATGCTTCATCTCAGACTCAAATGTCCTCTCCGCATGCGTCTCGCCTTTGACTTCTCACTTCCGTGAAGCACGGCCATCTCTTACCAAGCGGGTGTGAGTGTCTTTAAAGGAACCACAAAGCAAAGAAAAACTCTCTGTTTCGGAGCTTCTGACTCGAACGCTTTCTATGGTCCTCTCTTCTGCAAACTGAGCCGAGCGGGGCTTGTTTCTAGTTGATCTTCTGTAAACAAGGATGTGGGGTTTTTTTTTTTTTTTTTTTTTTTTTTGTCTTTTTTCCCTTTTATAGGAGTAGAGTCATTGTGGAAATCACATAAAATTAACGAGCTCCTCCATGTGTCCTGGTCCAGAGAGCTTGCCTTTTTTAACATGATAACGTAGTATTTGAAAGGGGCCAATGGGTGCATGTAATGTTGTCCACAGCAGCACCGAATTCTGTGATGGAAATTCCTGATCCCAATGTGCTGTGTACAGATATACGAATGGAAACCGCTCACGGGGCATCAGAGGAGGAGGAGCTGTGTGCCCCAAAGCGAGCCCTGCGCCCTCTCCACACCCGTGACAGACGGGCTGGATGACCATCCTTTCTCCAGCATTCAAACATTCTTTTTGTTGTTGGGTGTGTTTTCTGTTTTTTATTGTTTTTTCTCCTCTCTCTCTTTACCGCTCACGGGGCATCAGAGGAGGAGGAGCTGTGTGCCCCAAAGCGAGCCCTGCGCCCTCTCCACACCCGTGACAGACGGGCTGGATGACCATCCTTTCTCCAGCATTCAAACATTCTTTTTGTTGTTGGGTGTGTTTTCTGTTTTTTATTGTTTTTTTCTCCTCTCTCTCTTTTTTTTTTTTTTATAAGTTAAAGTCAATACAAATATAAAAAGGGGAAGGTACTCTAGGCTTGATGACATCCACAAATTGTACATTATTTACATCTAAAGCAAAGGTTTCACGTGGGTGGAACAGTCCTCAGTCAAGGCTATCGCCAGACCTGACGTAGTGTGGGCGGCCCTCTGTGCCGGGTGCAGAGGCCGAGTCTGAATGGCTGGCATCCTCCAGGCTGAGGATGGTGGTCTTCCGATCCCACGTTTCTTTGCGGTTTCCGGTTTCCCTGGTGTCTGGGTTGTTTCCCTCCATGGGGCAGGCAGCTTGTGTCCCAGCGTGTCCCTAGTCCCAGGTGTCCAGGTGGGACTCTTTCAGGATGAGACTCTTCGAACTGGTATTGGCGTTGTGCTCAGAGTGGGCCGACCCTCGCTTCTCCTCGCTGCTGCTCCAGCAACTGGATTTACTGCTCTGGGAATGGTACTTCTGGGCTGGGTAGTTGGGGTGTGGCTGGTGGTCTGTGGAGGTTGGGGCAGAGGCAGGTTGCTTGTCGCACCTGTTGCTAACAGAGCCTTGGCTGGAGCCTAAGAGAATGGAGGAGGGCGTCTCCCTGGAGCCAGAGAGGTCGAGGATTGAGCCACCGGCCTTGCTTTTCTCAGCTGGCTTTTCTCAGCTGGCATCTCCTTTCGAGGCGCTGCTGTCTGTGGGGGCTGCCTGAGTACTGGAGGAGGCACCCTGGGATGACTTGGTTAGTGTTTCTGTGTTCACCTCAGGGTCTGCTTCCTGCTGAGGGGCGGTAGCTGACTGGGTGCAAGACTTCATGTGCTCGGGCCAGTGGGCCTGCTGGCAGGGGTAGTCGCAGTAGCTGGTGCTCCAGCAGCAGTAGAAGATGGCCTCCTTCTTGCAGTTGGCACACCATTGCTTCTTCTTGGTCTCGTCCACCGCCTGCTGCCTCTCCAGCTCCAGCTGCTTCTTCACCTCGGCAATGAGCCGGTCCTGCTCCTGCTCCAGGCTCTGCCGCATCTCCGCCATGGTCAGCTCCAAGTTGTGTTTCATTTCCGAGAGCTCCTGCTGGTGCAGCCACTGGAGCTTTTCTATCTCAATCCTCAGCCTGCGGATCTCAGCTATTGTGCTTCCAGTAGTGTTCTTAGAAAGATAGTTATATATTTCCGTCATCGTGCCTTTTATTGCATCCATCATTTTGCTAGTGTACTTGGCGACGTCTGCAGCGACATCAGCTGAAGCGGTGGCGATGGGCAGGTCTGCGCTGACCGAAGATGCGAGCGTGCTAGTGGTCCCTGAGCTGGTGACCAGGGGCGATGACTGGGTGCTGGTCACCAGGGTGATGGTGGAGGTGGATGGGCTCTGTGTGATCTCTTTCTGCTGGACAGTTGATGAGCTCCACACGACCCGGTGCACAGCCGGGGCAGTCTCCTTTGGTAAAAGCGGCCTCTGCTTTTTCACCGGGCTTCCCGTGGTGGTGGTGGAGGCGGCGGCGGTGGCCGGGGCCGTGACCGTGGACGTGGTGCTGGCCGTGACCCCAGCCGTGGGAGCTTGGGAGGATGAGCGGGTGAGGACCGGCATTTCGGGGGGAGACTGGCCAGTGCTGTCGTGGATGGTGGAGCTTTACCTATACCCTCCTGCTTGGGAGATGGTTCTTTGGGTTCCTTCTTATTTTTTCGACCCTCCCGCCCAGAATGGTCTTCTCCTAAATCTATGACAAGTTCGCTCTCTGAATCGGAGTCCAGGCCCAAATGCACTGTTGGGGAATCCGTCTCATCTTTTCCCTTCAGCTTATCCTTTGTGGGATGAGGCGAGGGTTTTGCTTTGTCTGAAAAGTCCTTCTCAGGCTGGGGGCTCCTCTTCTCCTTGACTGAGCTTGGGTCCGCTTTCCCACTGGCTGGTGACGTGCTGACTTTCAGCTCCTCTTTTGTCTCCACTGGGTTTGGCAATTTGGGCTTTCTTTTTGACAGCAGATGGCTCTTTGTCCATCGGAGCCCCCTCTTTGTCTTCGGCATCTTCCGGCTCGTTCTTGGACCTCTGTTCCTCATCACTGATAGAGTCACTACCGCTACCATCTGACTTCTCAGAATCCTCCGAATCACTGTGCTCGACAGCCGTATAAACATCTTCCGAGATTTCATTTATGCCTAATTNAGATGGCTCTTTGTCCATCGGAGCCCCCTCTTTGTCTTCGGCATCTTCCGGCTCGTTCTTGGACCTCTGCTCCTCATCACTGATAGAGTCACTACCGCTACTATCTGACTTCTCAGAATCCTCCGAATCGCTGTGCTCGACAGCCGTATAGACATCTTCCGAGATTTCATTTATGCCTAAATTCAAAAAGAAAACCCAGCATGTAGCACAGTCACAGAATAAAGAGCAGGACCAAAAAAAGGCAAACATTTTCCACGCCCAACGCTGGAATTAAAAAAAAGAAACATTTCACATTGCATCACATTTGGCCTGGTGGGGGGTTAACAGCAGACTCAAGTTGCAGCTGACTACAGGTGACAAATGGAACTTGTCTGCTGAGGGTTTCAGTTACTGACATTTCAAGATGAATTTCTAATTTATCCAGAGCTCAAGCTTGGCAGCATGGGTAACTCACTGGGACACAGAGAATGGGAGGGATGGAAGGGAATGCTACACAGGAGTTGTTCAAACTGATCCATTTTACAGATTAGAAAAAAAGAGGCCCTGAGAAATCACTTGTCCTGGGACACAAAGAAAACCAAGATAGAGAGGCGAGGCCACTAAGGCTCTTCCCACAAATTCCCAGAGCATTAAGTCTATTACCCTTTGTGTCCAGGACTCAAAGAAACAGGCCAAGGCTTAAAGCAGGGGATGCAATTCACAGCCCACGAGCCACAGGAGCAGACGTGTTATTTAGGAAGCAATGGTTTGACCCGATGCTTTCCACCATGTGTTATCTGTTTTTATTTTTAACTTAGAACGTCCTGGCCAATTCATAAATCGGGACATTTCACACAAAAATTAAGACGCTAGGCTTGTGCTGCAAGCGCAAAAGACCCGGCCACTCTGGGCCGCAGGCCCGCGGGGCTGGCTGGGGCTGAGCACCACTGGCCCCTTCAGGCTGGGGAGCACTGTCCCCAGGCGGCCCAGCCGCCCAGCCCCCACCGGGCTCCCCGCCCTGAAGCCGAGTCCACAGCACTGTGTTTCTACTGCTGCTCTGCTTGGAACCGAGTCCAGAGGAAAGTCACCCATTTCCACGTCTCAAGCAAAAGGAGAAACGATGAAACAGCAGGAGTTTTCTCTATACACAAGCCAAAGTGGGCAAAAGCCTGTTTCTAACAATAGTTTCATTTAACCTATTCATGTTTCCTTCCTGCTCTCAGTAGTGAGCATCATCCACCTGGAGGTAAGTAATCCAATACCCCACAATTTTGAAGAGAGGAAATCCTCATCAACTCTGTATTGTCTTCATTCTAGAGCAATGGTTATCATGAGTGGGGTCACGGAAGAGAAACTTGTAAAAGGCTAAGAGCATTTACAAACAGCCCAGCAGGATCAGGAGTGAATTATATCCACCTCCTCCAAGGCTCAAATTCAAAGAATCTAAAAACCATATCTGGCTTAATTTCTGGATCTCAGGGCTTGTGCAACTGGTAACTAAACGCTGGACACCAGACTGACAAGCGTGACCACACATGCTTGGATACTGGAGCCCAAAAGATGCGAATTCAGATCCAGCTCCTCTGCTTCTATTAGCTGTGTGACCCTGAACGAGTGAACTACCTCTCTGAACCTCCATTTCTTCACCTGTACAATTGGTCTGATAATAGTATCACACTTCCAAAACAATCTATGCACAGGGCAGGGGGCATGGGAAGTCCTCCATAAATCCTTATTAACAACAACAAACTGAGGAGCTAGACCAGCTGCTTGGAAGAACCCAAGAGGGATACAGCCTGCAAAATTTCATCCATGTCACTCAATGTCCTAAACAAACGGGCAACCCAGCAAGGAATGCTTTCCTCGGACAGCCTCAGTGACTCCCAGCTAGTTCCTTTCTCACCCAAAGGTCCAGAGCACCCAGTGACAAGGAAATCTCATCTTGGACTGGCTTTCTCTACTGAGACCCAGCCACCCCCTATTTCCTTATAAATACCTTCTGACTTCATTTACCTCTTCAACAAACATTCTAGAGCATCACTATGTGTATAAGACCAAGTACCTTGGAGAAGGCGAGTCTTTATAACATCTTTAGAAGACAAACCTCTCTGCCCTCAAGGAGCTTCCAGTCTAGACTGGGAGGAATACCCCCCACACAAAAGGACTACTGATGCTTTGGAGCCATAAAGTACCAAAGGAGGTGGGCAGATGGGGAGGGCAGTCAAGGAAGACTTCCTGGAGGAGGTGATGCCCAAGCTCAGCCTTAGGGATAGGATTCAGGTAGGCAGTGTAAAAAGGCAGGCAGCATGGGGACAAGGAAGGGGGGCAACAGATATAGAAACAGGATGTATGTGCCGGGGGCAGGGGGTGTGGCCCAGCCTGGAGGGGAAGGGTTTGTGTTGGGGACACTTGTGGGATACGCGTGATGCTGAAGTGGATACATCGGCATATGCAGAGAAGCACAACAGCAAACTCAGGAGGCTCTTCCTGCTTCCAAACTTTCTTATGAGTGGCACCTCGAATCAGCAGGCTGCCACAATCAAAGGATGCACTCTGACAAACTCAAAATACCCGCTGAACGATTAACTAGCAGATGTGAAATATTCTGCCATGAGAAATGATTTTTTGTTGCACCAACACGCCAAAGTTAAACCTGCCGCGGAAACAGCAGCCAGGATCGGGCTTTCATTTGATCCGGGTGGTCCCCCTAAAGACAGTAACGATGGCAATGATGATGTAAGCAAGCCGAGACACATACCTAATTGTGCTTTGCAACTCTCTATCGTCTTGTCGAGATTTAGCTGGAATCTGCTGCGAATCTGTCGCTTGGGAGAGATGAGAGGAACAGGAGTAGACTGCTGCTGGACAGACTCACTCAGCTCCTTCAGGTCCATCTCGGCCTTGCTTCGATCTGGAAGACACCACCACACCCNCAACTCTCTATCGTCTTGTCGAGATTTAGCTGGAATCTGCTGCGAATCTGTCGCTTGGGAGAGATGAGAGGAACAGGAGTAGACTGCTGCTGGACAGACTCACTCAGCTCCTTCAGGTCCATCTCGGCCTTGCTTCGATCTGGAAGACACCACCACACCCTCATGAGATCAGGCACTGGAGGTAACTAGTGAATAACGCTCATCACTTGGCTTCTTCTCGAAAACATGCTTTTGAGCCCAGGAGGAAAAAAACCTAAAATGTCTCTGTTTATCCCAACAGTATTATTTACTCGACGGCCTGGGCTGACTTGGCAATAAGAGCGTGAGAGAACATTTGGCCGGTTTCTACTGAACTATCGCCTGGGTTGCTTTCAATACGGAGAATGCACAATCCCAGCCAGATCGTTGGTTTCTAGGAAGCTCAGCATCACTGTGGAGCCTCCAAAGCCAGAGGTTACGCTGTGTTCAACCTCAACAGAGCAGATAAAGTGACACTGAGTCTGGCCAGTTTCCTTTGAATTTCAGGCCCAGAACAGAGTGGGCTCGTAACCTAGAGAGGCACTGAGCCTTGCGGAGAACATGTTGATAAAAACAGAGAGCCCACTCCTCCTTTACCACACAGACTTCGATCTTCACTGACCTAGTCTGGAGCTCAACTTAGAAAGAAAGGGTAAACAGGAACCTCCCTGGTGGTACAGAGGTTAAGATTCCGTGCTCCCAATGCAGGGTGCCCGGGTTCGATCTCTAGTCTAGGAACTAGATCCCACACGCTGCAACTAAGAGTTCACACGCTGCAACTAAGAGTTCACACGCTGCCAAGGAAGGCCAAAGATCTCACAAATAAGACCCAGCCTAGCCACATAAGTAGATAAATACTTAAGGAAAGGGAAAATACAAGACAGGCAGACCCTCCAGCCGGCGTGCTGTACCTCCCTTTGACTCCTGGCATCTATCTGAGGAATGGGGACCGATTAGTCCTGGACATGAACCTATGTCTTCTTGCTCAGGTAAGATGTCAACTCCTCCTCACCCAGACGGCAGGCAAAGGCCTCTGCTTAATGACTCAGGTCCAAAGGTCCTGCCCACCCCCACCCCATGTCTGCTGTGGGTCTTTGCATGACCAAGCTGGCCCAGATTCCAAAGGATCCATGAGCCTGTATGTCCTGAACTCCTTCCCTACCTCCTCTGCTGCCTCCTCTAGCGACTCCCTGAAACATAAAAAGGGGACAGCGTGGTGGAAGTAGCAAAGGCCGGCAAACAGTGAGAGACTGCAGGAAGGAAGCATGGCCTTTCACCCTGACGTCGCCTCCAAGACCCCAAGCAGAGAATGCGCTTGGGGTCTGATAAGGGGGTGGGGGGCGCCCAGCTCCTCTTCTCAATCCCTGAAAGCGGGTCAGGGTCAGAAAGAATGTGGGATCCCTCAAGGACCCATCAAGAACAAAGATGAGCCACCTGTGAACTAGTTCCACCGGCTATGCGCTCACTTTCCCTGGTGGCTCAGACGGTAAAGCGTCTGTCTACAATGCAGGAGACCTGGGTTCGATCCCTGGGTCAGGAAGATCCCCTGGAGAAGGAAATGGCAATCCACTCCAGTACTATTGCCTGGAAAATCCCACAGACAGAGGAGCCTCATAGGCTACAGTCCATTGGGTCGCAAAGAGTCAGACACGACTGAGCAACTTCACTTTCACGCGCTCACTACCTGACTTCTCCCATCTCTTTGTTGCCCCCACCCAGAAGGCCACCTCTAGCCACCAGCCTGGTACAAAGGCCAAGATACAGACTGAGCTGGACTGCAGGGCTCCTCCGAAGCCTTCATTCTTCCCCTTAACATGACCCTTGCATTCCGCCCTGCACCCAAGAAGGGGGCATGCTCCTAACAACACACACCAGAGATTTACCGTTTTAAGGGGCCACAGGTAGTCTCCCCAAAGCCCCACACAACCCACTCACAGATGACTGGAGCCATAAATTGCTCCAACTTCATTTATCACCATAACGAGGTAAGATTAGCCCTGTCCCAAAGACACACTTTGGTTTGGCCCCCAGCGAGATTCCAAAAGTGAGCTTTCAAAGCAATCAGGGACAGCATCCTTGTCATTAAAGCAATGGCTCTCCAAAACACTGACCTGTGTGTGCACACATGTGTTTGTCTGGTGTGTGTGCACACGCTGATGAGGGGACCTTCAGAGAGCCTCTCGGGGCCAGGACTGAAGATGCTTGCGAGGAGAATGGCTGAGTGCACAACTACTTCAGCGGGGGAAGAATATTCATTCAATTTTACTGGAGAGGCATCTTACAAAGTAAAAAGAGAGAGTAAAAGAGATAAAAGAGGGGGAAAAAAGAGGAGGAAAGCTGGGGAAAACAGAAAAGAGGAAGATCCGATTAAACAACAGTGTGATCAGGACTTAAGGACTTCAACTACTGAGCCAAGAACATGACAGTCAAAGGGGGGAGATAGAAGGCCCATCCCGTCATTTCTGCTCTCAGAAATGAAGAAGCACCGCATTCCAGAGGGAAACTGCAGGCAGCCTTTTCAAGCATAAAGTTGGAAAAGAAGTATCTCACAAAAATACTTTCCTTGAAGTGGAGTAGCAGGAAATGGGGGTGTTGCCTACGTTACAGGAGGACACCCTGTCCTCTACAACATTCCTATGTGGTTAACAGATTCCACACAGCTGTTACCGAAAAACACAACTGACCATATCAGGCAAAGGTCAACCAAATTTTTTCCGTAAAGGGCCACAGAATAAATGAAGCTCTGCAGGTGTATAGGCTCTGCTGAGTGCCATAAAATAATGTGTTCAATGAATGTGGCTGCATTCCAATAAAACTTTATTTACAAAAACAAGTTGGGGACCAGATTTGGTCCACAGGCTGGAAACTGAGGACCCCTGACTGCTAACCTTGGCTGCACACTGAAATTGCTCCCTGTCCAGTCCAGAGCTTTAAAAGAAAAAAACAAAACCCTGACTACTTGGCCCCACCCCCAGAGACTGAATTCACCAGCATCGGGGGAGGCCTGGGCACTGGCCGTATAAAGGTTCCCCAGGTGTTCACAACTGGCAGGTAAGGCTGTAAGCCCCTGTATTGGACCAATGTTGTCTGTGAGTAAAGAAAATGCCTCATGATTAGCCTTAACCCTTATGCACCTTGTATGAAACCTTGGGGTTCATACAAGCAGATCTACACATCACCAAAATATTCAAATATGAGCACGTGTGTACCTGTGTGTGTTTACATTGCGTTGTTTTGTTTTTGCCTTTGAGCTCAGTCATGTCTGAGTCTTTGCAACCCTATAGACTGCAGTGCACCAGGCTCCTCTGTCCTTGAGATTTCCCAGGCAGGAATACTGGAATGGACTGCCATTTCGTTCTCCAGGGGATCTTCCTGACCCAGGAATCCGCAATGACAGGCAGATTCTTTACCACGGAGCCACCTGGGAAGCCTAAAGGGCATGTTGCCTCCGTTGTGTGTCTATGTAAGGGCAATCTCCTAACTTTAGCCTAAAAATTGAATATTCATAATCAAGAGGAATGAAAAGATAAAGCACTTCTTTTCACAAAATACAGAGTCAGTGAGCTATTGTAATGTTTATTCTAAAGAGAAACCACCAAAAGCCAGGGAGGGGGCTACTCCAGGGTCCCTGAGAGCGGACCTTCAGGAGTTAAGCCAGATGGAATTATCTTTCTCAAACTTTCAGCTGTGTTTGGACTCACTTGTCCTCCGCAGGGGGAAAAGATGAACTTCTCTTTCTCATTTAGCTCCTGGTAGCTTATCAGGACTCCTTCCACCTCTGCCCTTCTTTATCAGGAATATCTGCAGAATCCACCCTGGCTGTCAACATTCTGAACTTCTCAGTTGATAGGAGGACAGCTTAGGCTATAAATGGAAACCAGGGACTTAAAAAAAAAAACCACCCAGGCTAGAGAAACAAGGCGCAATCCTCACATTGCTGGAGGGAGCATAAATCAGAACCACCCTTCAGAGGGCAATCTAGCAATATCTTTCCCAATGTCAGCAGCTCCAGGCCTCTGACCCACAACTCCACTTCTAGGAACGTATCCTGTTTCTAGATCCTGTTCACTACCACCTGGGCAGAAGGGTCTTTATCACAGCTGTTTCCAGCAGCAAAAATGGAGATCTGCTCAATAATTAAAGTGCGTGGATGAATAAGTTACTGGTCACCTTTAAAGGGAATAAAATAACAGCCGCTGAAGTAACAGCAGCCTAGCTTTCTGTGTGGTGATATGGAAAGCCCATCTGTTTAATGAAAAGGAAAATAGTCACAGACATGAGCGCTGGTGCGGGAGAGATAAGGAAACGCAGATACTAACGTATGTGTTCTCCGGCTTCTCCGCGTGGGCATCTGGGCCTAGCGGGGTGGGGATAGGGGGCCAGGAGGGGTTCTGGCACTGCAGAACGTTTGACAGCAACCTGACCTCCACCCACTAGATGGCAGTAGCACTCACGTCCCAGATGGGACAATAAAAAGGGGTCCAGGGGATTCCCTGGAGGTCCAGTGGTTAGGACTCCACCTTCCAACGCAGGGAGCACAGGTTTGATCCCCGGTCAGGGTACTAAGATCCCACATTTGATACACAGTGCCGGGCCCCGATCCGGACTCTCTGCTTCAAAAGTGTCTAGACATTGCTAACCGGGGACCAGATCACCCAGACTGATGTCTAAAAGAGCTCTCCAAGGAGACTAGAGCCAACAGGGGCAGAGGATGGAACAAAAAAAAGGAGCCAACACTAGTCACTCTTTTGTGGCAGGCAGCTGCTGCTGCTGCTAAGTCACTTCAGTCGTGTCCGACTCTGTGTGACCCCATAGACGGCAGGCAGCCTACCAGGCTCCCCCATCCCTGGGATTCTCCAGGCAAGAATCCTGGAGTGGGTTGCCATTTCCTTCTCCAATGCATGAAAGAGAAAAGTGAAAGTGAAGTCGCTCAGTCTGTCCGACTGTTAGCGACCCCATGGACTGCAGCCCACCAGGCTACTCCGTCCATTGGATTTTCCAGGCAAGAGTACTGGGGTGGGGTGCCATTGCCTTCCCCGTGGCAGGCAGCAGGGGGAGGATAAAGACAGGAACAGGTGATCAGAGGTGACAGGTGTAGGCTGCCTTTTCATTAATCATCTTTCTGTACTTTGACTTGGAGAAGGGAATGGCAATCCGCTCCAGTATTTCCGCCTGAAGAATTCCATGGACAGAAGTGCCTGGCAGGCTACAGACCATGGGATCATACTTTGACTATTTGTTCCTGGTGTGCATTCATTACTTATAAAAACAAATTTTTTTTTCTTCAATTGTGTGACTCTACAAAAGTCAAAACCCCCTAACAAACAGCCAAGCCATCCCTGTGGTGTCCTGAGAGAAGACCAGCCAGCTTAGACATATGACAGACTAAAATCCCACTGCCTAAGGCTCCAGCCTCAGGAGAAACAGTCATCACAACGAAACTTTTTAAGGGCACTTCCTTGGCAGTCAGTGGTTAAGACAAAGTTTTCACTGCAGGGGGCACAGGGTCCATCTCTGATCCAGGAACTAAGATCCTGCATGCCATGAGTCATGCATCTCCCCCCTCAAAAAAAATTTTTTAAACAAAAATATAAGCACTTATTTTTAAGCTAAAAAAAAAAAACCTCCTATATTCAAAAGACACAGGAAGACAATAAAGAATGGTCTTTCAGGAGGCACTAGATAATGGCTCCTTCAAAGGAACAATATCTTTAGACAAGACGCCCGGACGATGCTCTTATCAATCAGTAAAGCACAGATCTTCCTCACCTCATTCACTCTTAAACAAAACCTGGACATCATCTGGAAAACCAGGGTACCCAGCCCTGCATCCGCATCCTCAAAGAATGCCTGGCATCTAAAGTCTTGCCTTCTGCTGGTGACAGCAACGGTGGAAGAATTAACTAGAGGCAAGTTTTCGGGTCTGAGGACATTCCATCATCAGCATCTCTGATGGGGCATCGAGGCACATTTTGTCACTAACAGTATGACTAACTGCTGAGTTTGTTGAGCCCAAAGCAAACACCATGCATGAGACAGGAGGAGAGAAGGTTCCCAGAAAAAGCAAAAAGGAGTCGAGGTGAAGGAAAGAAACACCCCACCCCTATCCCACCACGGGCCACAAGCGCATTCTTATTCAGGACTCACCGTATCAACTGCCCGAGAGGCACAGAAGGAGCCAGAACCATCCGCCTAACCTGGCTCCTTATTTTAGAGCAGAGAGAAGGGGCCCAAGACAGCCAGTGAGGCCCAGTGTGTCAGCAAGCAGGGCCTTCCTCCCCGTCATGAAGTGAAGTGAAGTGAAGTGAAGTCGCTCAGTCGTGTCCGACTCTTTGCGACCCCATGGACTGTAGCCTACCAGGCTCCTCTGTCCATGGGATTTTCCAGGCAATAGTACTGGAGTGGATTGCCATTTCCTTCTCCACCTCCCCGTCATGCTGTAAAATAAATCATAACAGTATCCAACTGGTACTCAACCAGTGGGCTGGCTATATTTTTGGTTGTACTTGTTTCTTTGGTCTAAAAAGTGATGGGTGGGTTGGTTTATTTACTAACTTACTTTCTTGTTTATTTTAATTTGCTTCCGGGACTTTAGTTCCTGAAGTGAAGTGAAATCGCTCAGTCATGTCCGACTCTTCGTGAACGCATGGACTACAGCCTACCAAGCTCCTCCGTCCATGGGATTTTCCAAGCAAGAGTACTGGAGTGGGTTGCCGTTTCCTTCTCCAGGGGATCTTCCCAACCCAGGGATTGAACCCGGGTCTCCCGCACTGTAGACAGACGCTTTACCATCTGAGCCACCAGAAATGATCCCTGAGCAGGGATCAAACCCTTAACCTTGGCAGTGAAAGCACAGTCCTAGACACTGAACCTTCAGGAAATCCCCAAACAGAGGTTTTTAACGAAACTGATGGTCAACTTTTAAAACCTAGAAGAGTTCATATTAAAAACCTGGATTTCTGTTTTCTTGAAAATTCAGGGTTGGACAGCACAAGTTCAATGGGTGGGAGCTGCTTCCTTGAAAAATGCACTTTGTGCTTCATTCCACTGCCATCCAAATCCTCACCTGACCCTTGACCCCTACAGCTGAGCCAACTAACCCTGCAGCACTAAGTGGTAAGAGCCCATGAAAGTGAAAATATGCCCTGGCCTGCAGCACTGCAGTTCACGTGTCTTGGTTGAAAACACAAGCTACACAAGGCAGACAGACCCAAATCTAAAGGCCAAACTCAACCACAAACCATGTGTGATCCTGGGCAGGAAACTTTATTTCTCTGTGCAATGGTGCTGTTACCTCACCTTGAAGGTCACTGNAGCGTCCTCGGCCTTTGTCAGCTTCCCCAAAGGGTCCCTGTTTCCGAAATGGACAAAAACTTTTCTTTGGCCCTGTATGAGAGCAGAAGTGGGCTTAAAAGCAGCGGTGTGTGTCTGGGGTGGGATGTCCGATCGAATGGCAGTGGAATATTGGAGCTCAGGGCTTGCTTTAAGCAAAGGAAACTTTTGATATTTTTTTTTGTTCAGCACGTGATTCCACTCTTTGGAGCATTGGTGCTCAACTTGGTCAGAACCAAGGCCCCTCCCCTTTGCAGCAACTGTTTGTAAAGCCCCCTTTACAGCTCCAATGAAATATATCAGAAATAAAAGCTACCTACGTACGTAATTGAAAACCACTGTGATGCTCCGATTTAAATGTTAGAAATAAAAGAACAATACATGACCTGCATTGCCACATCACGTCTAGCACGTTAGTGCTGTGCTGCGGACTGGACTGCTCCTACCTGCTTCTAGTGAATAAGCTTGGGTTGAAGAGAGGTAAAAATGTCATGAGCTATTTCACACACGGAAAGGAAAGATTAGAGGTCTAGGTAGACATGGGAGTGGAGGACCCCTTAAGTGTTGGAATAACTTATTTATGATTATGAAAATACATGCCTAGATTGAGTTAAGAGTAACAGGACAAGAGAAAGTACAGACTATCTCAGTCAACATATAAATAATACTAATATAGCCCTTCCGTGAATGCCAGACTTTCAGACAACATTGTAGGGCATCTTTTGTGCCGCAAGCTTTGAAGTACTGCTGCTTTGAGGCAACATGCTGGATTCCTACTGCTTCTCTCTGATAATGAATAAAATATTAGCTAGATTGAAGGGTTTTTGTTTGTTTGATTCGGTGGCAGTATCTCACATGGTGTAGATAAGCTCAGTGTTGTGACACTGCAATTATATGTTGAGTTAATGCTTGGTGTGTGGAAATAGTCACTAATTTTCAGACCCTAGTCATTCAGTCTCAACTTACCTTGCTTTAGCTACCTTCTCTTAAATTACTAGGGTTTTTCCATAATTTCTTGTAAAATATTTAGTATTATGTTCTGAAGTAAGGCCAGTTAAGGTGATTTAATCTGGCTGGTCATTGGACACTCTCAGGACCAGGATAAATCTTCATTATGTGGATCTAGCCCATGCGTTGTGAGAAGTTCGAGCATCTTGGCTCCCAAGCTGTAAATGCTAGTGGTGTACCCCAATCACTTCGATAACTAAGCATGTCAGAGGACTTCACATGTCTCAAGCTCTAGCTCCATTGAGAGTGACTAAATTGTAGACTCAGTTATAGCAGGGAAGGGGGCAGAATTTAACTGACAGTTTTTGTTGGGAACATTTTTCCCCTGTTCTTTCTGCATGTGTGCTAAGTCGCTTCAGTCATATGTGACTCTTTGCGACAATATGGACTGTAGACCGCCACGCTCCTCTGTCCATGGGATTTTCCAGGCAGGAATACTGGAGTAGGTAGCCGTGCCCTCTTCCAGGGGATCTTCCCGATCCAGGGATCCAACCTGTGTCTCTTGCGGCTCCTGCATTGCAAGCGAATTCTTTACTGTTGAGCCATTGGGGAAGCCATTCTTTCTTTCTGCGTACTAATATCCATGTTAGAGAATTTGGTCAATACATATTGAACAAGAGTGAAAATTAAAATGAATTATAGTTACGTTGTCCTCTGTGCTCCTGATAGGATTTGTTAAAAATTCAGATTTCATTTGAAACTGAGGTAGTCTTACTGCCATGGGAAAAATGCAAATTGAGTTAAGATAGTTCAGCTCCAGCTATTATATGGCTATAGTGTAACAAGATGAATTTCAACTTTTGTTAAATCCACACAGGAAGTTTATCTTTCCTTTCTGTTGTATAGATAAAGTGACTTCTTTGCCATAATTGTTGTTCATTTACTTGTTACTTTTGAAAGGTGCTGTGGAAACAAACATGTAAGTAAGGTTGTTGTCAGAATAGAAGGATGTATTTTAAATTGCCTAGAGATACATTGAATCCTTCTAGATGGGAAAATTATCCAAATTAATAATGATTAATTTTTATTACTTTGCACAAGCAGTATTATGTTTCAGGGTAAAAAGAGGTCACTCCTTTTTTGTATTTTTTTTTAATCACTACATTAAAAAAAATACTCCTGTACAAAAATGAACCAAGTTATATTATGTGGATGTTGGAACTTTTCCACTGTTTTAGCTATGGGGACAAATTGTTGAGTGAACAAAAATCCATGCCTCTATAAGTGAAAATACATAATTTATTATGTACATATCTGAGATTTATAATTAAGCCATTTCATTGATTTTAAGCTGCATGTCTGAGATCGACTACTGTGTTAAAATTGACATGTCATGGTTTCATTGGCAGCTTTTGTTCTTTCTTAGTGTTACACAGAATAATAGTGTGTATGGAAATGATGGCATCTTAAATGCAGTGAGATAGGGATATGTAGAAATTTCAGCACATTGATTAATGTTTAACACCAAAAACTTTGTCCAAAGAATGACTTGCAAAGTGTAAATACATACCAGTTCCAGGTTCTTCCATCTAAATTAGAATTCTTTACTTGAAAGATTCCTATAAACATTTCTCCCCCATGTAAAGCAAATGGAGAATCAGTGTTTGTAAGTATAAGAAACATTTTATGTTTAGAAGGAAACAAACTGCTTGATCATTTTTCATGGAGAGAAGATGGTGTGGCTAATGTTTGAAGTAAAGGTAATCAGACAGTATAACCAGGTGGATGTATGAATATGCCTTATTTTTTTCCCCCCATTCTGAAAGATTCCTAGGTCCACTTATAAATGAAAGTTGTCTCAAATGAGACATCCTTAAGTTGAATTTCAACAACTCACTGTTATTTTAATAAGATATAGTGGCTCAGATGGTAAAGAATCTGTCTGCAATGCAGGAGACCTGGGTTCAGTCCCTGGGTCAGGAAGATCCCCTAGAACAGGGAATGGCAACCCACTCCAGTATTCTTGCCTGGAGAATTCCATAAACAGAGGAGGACGACGGGCTACAGTCTGTGGGCTTGCAAAGAGTCGGACAGGACTGAGCAACTTTGACTTTTTTCACTGAATGTATTTATTCTGTGTTAAAGACAGAATTTATGTGGAAGACTACATGGTGTCTCCCAGCCTAGAAATACATGTAAGGACTCTACTGAGGGCAGGTTTCATAGGAAACTCAACCACTGAAGACTGCATACCTTCTTCCAGGTGGATTTGGGCTTTTCTTTGTAAGTGTTCTCCCTCAACCTGCTGCACACTCGCAGCCTCCTGGAGCTTGTTTGAAGTGCCAGCTCTGGGGATCACCCCAGACTACTGAACCAGAATCTGCTTTTTAATAAGATTCTCCTCAAGTGATGCATGAAGATGTATAAGGAGCACTTGGCCAGATCACTAACTCTCAGACTGGAGTGCTTATCACCAGAACTGCTCCCTACCACTCCCAAGTTTCTAAATCAGTCGGTCTGGACTAGGGTTTGCGAATTTGCACTTTTAACAGGTTCTCAGATAATGCTGATGCTGCTGGACTGGGGACCATACTTTGAGAACCACTAGGCGAAAGCATCCTCGTACTTTTTCTATTCTTTCTTCTGATTTCTTGTCCTCCAAATAGTGCTTTTAGAGATTACTATAATGTGCTGTGCTTTAGCTTGATTAAAGAAAACCTTAAACATTGTCTTGTGTGAAATTTACTGATGGTCACACTAAATTTGCTTGTTAACATCTATTTCATAGAACAATTCTTTTATTTTTATTTATTTTTATTTTTTATTTAATTTATTATTTTTAAATTGAAACATAGTGCTTTACCATGTCGTGTTAGTTTCAGGTGTCCAGCAAAGTGATTCATACATACATACATACATATATATATATATATACACACACACACCCACACATATGTATTCTTTTTCAGATTCTTTTCCATTTTAGGTTATTATAAGATATTGATTATGGTTCCCTGTGCTACACAGTAGGTCCTTGTTTATCTTATGTGTAAAAGTGTGTATCTGTTAATCTCAAACTCCTAATTTGGGAAAACATTCCCTTTTAATGTGTGTTGGATTTTGACTTTAGGTGATAAGTAGTTCTCTTTCTCTTTCTCCTATGAAATACATTTTTAACACTTTAAAATTCTTTTTGTATATATAAAACGTTCATGTGATTCAAAAACTAAAAAAACCTATTTTGAGGTGTCTAATTTCCAGTTTTGTTTTGGTTTAACATGCTGTCTCCAGCCATAGAAAACGTTTTCTATTTGTTTCCTATAGATGTCTGTTGTTTCTTTGTGTAAATACAAGCAAATACCAGTACACTGTATATACCCATTACTTTTATATGTTCAGTTCAGTTCAGTCACTCAGTCGTATCCGACTCTTTGCAGCCCCATGAATCGCAGCACGCCAGGCCTCCCTGTCCATCACCAACTCCCAGAGTTCACTCAGACTCACGTCCATCGAGTCCGTGATGCCATCCAGCCATCTCATCCTCAGTCGTCCCCTTCTCCTCCTGCCCCCAATCCCTCCCAGCATCAGAGTCTTTTCCAATGAGTCAACTCTTCGCATGAGGTGGCCAAAGTACTGGAGTTTCAGCTTTAGCATCATTCCTTCTAAAGAAATCCCAGGGCTGATCTCCTTGCAGTCCAAGGGACTCTCAAGAGTCTTCTCCAACACCACAGTTCAAAAGCATCAATTCTTCGGCGTTCAGCCTTCTTCACAGTCCAACTTTCACATCCATACATGAACACAGGAAAAACATAGCCTTGACTAGACGGACCTTAGTAGGCAAAGTAATGTCTCTTCTTTTGAATATACTATTTAGGTTGGTCATAACTTTTCTTCCAAGGAGTAAGCGTCTTTTAATTTCATGGCTGCAGTCACCATCTGCAGTGATTTTGGAGCCCCCCCAAAATAAAGTCTGACAATTCCAAAGAAATCCCAGGGCTGATCTCCTTCAGAATGGACTGGGTGGATCTCCTTGCAGTCCAAGGGAGATTTGCCTTTTCTAGTTTTTGGTTTTGTTTTGCTTTTTAATGAAACACTACTTTGTTAGATAGAATAGTGTCCTTATTATCCCTGGCAGTCTCACTTCTCTCTGCTCAAAGTAGTTACGGGGATGCCAGAGATCAAGTGCCATGAAAATTATTATTTCCCTCCACTTTCTGATTTTTCTACCCATTCACAGCACTTTTCACCAGTCCCTATCTGATCCTCCTGGCACTGAGTAACTGAAATCCCAGCCCCAAAACTGCCAACATTGCCAATGCTTTTGTTTCCACTGACATGAAACCTATGTCCCAGGAATGGAAGGATCTGGCAGGGAGCTTCTGCAAAGAGAGCCTGGGACTCCGCTGTGCCCACCACTGATACACACCAGGAGAAAACCTTTCTCTCCCACCACATGACTCAAGTCAAACAGAAAGAGCCAGAGCATCGCACAGATGCCCAGGGACAGCCTCGTTCAGGGAAGGAGCTAGTCCTGCCACGCACGACTGGCAATGAGGAAGGGTGGCCGTGAGAACGCCTCCATACAGCTTTCTTTTTGAGGGTGTGGAGGAGAGTGTAAGAGAGCAAACCACACTGCTGAGAACGGGAGTGATCTCCAGGGGCGCAGATGGGTCCTCGTGTGTTCAAATAAGGAGTTCCCACCGGCCAACCTGAGAGGGAGGCCCTCAAGCCACTGCCCAGCCTGTCCCGTCACTTCTGGGCTGGACGATCAGGTGACGGGGGTGAACACGGCCTCGGCCTGCGTGGGGAGAGAGACGTGCCCCAGCCCCATCACCTCTGCCGCTGCAATCCCAGTCCCTGGGGCCCGCTTTCCAGGCCTCAGCTCCTCCATCTGAAAATGGCATCTCAGGACAAGATGAGCTCAGAGGGCACTGACCACCAGAGGCTGTGAATTCAGGCCGGAGCATCACTCCACACAGGTGGCCTCCCCTCCCTCCCTGCTGCTGCTGCTAAGTCGCTTCAGTCATGTCCGACTCTGTGCGACCCCATAGATGGCAGCCCACCAGGCTGCACCGTCCCTGGGATTCTCCAGGCAAGAACGCTGGAGTGGGTTGCCATTTCCTTCTCCAATGCAGGAAAGTGAAAGTGAAAGTGAAGTCACTCAGACGTGTCGGACTCTTAGCGACCCCATGGACTGCAGCCCACCGGGCTCCTCGGCCCATGGGATTTTCCAGGCAAGAGAACTGGAGTGGGGTGCCATTGCCCTCCCTCCCTAAAACCTGGTGTATTCAAAGGGCTCCAGATCATACACCCCGAGCACTGCTTTCTGCTTGTCTCCGGCTCCTTTCTCAGTTTCCTCCGCTCACTTTTCCCAAGGTCTACATGCGCAAATGGGCTACCCTGATGGCAAAGAACCACAATGCAGGAGACTCAGGTTCGATCCCTGGGTCGGGAAGATTCCCTGGAGAAGGAAACGGCAACCCACTCCAGTGTTCTTGCCTGGAAAATCCCATGGACAGAGGAGCCTGGGGGGCTGCGAAGAGTCAGACATGGCTGAGCAACTAAACAACAACACGTGCAGGTGGCTCGGGCCTCTCCCTCTCCTTATGTTCTGGGCCAGGGTCTCTGAACCTCAGCCGTCGCGGCTGGATAATTCTGTCGTGGGGACTGTTCCGTGCACTGCAGAGAGTCTAGCAGCATCCCCGGTCGGCAGTCACATGCCAGCAGCGTCCCTCGTTCCCCACTTCCCCTAAGTTATGAGCCCTACTGCTTTGAATCCAATCCCATGAATAAATCAATATTCTCAGAATTACACGTTCTGCCCTGACCTGGCCTGATCCAGGCCTCCACTTGCCCTCATGTCCTCTCCACCTAGGAATCTAGCAGGCATCTCAAACTTATGAACTCGAAAACTGAACCCTTGGCTCCTGTTTCTCCTGTTGTAACCAAATCTGTCAACCCAGGCACGACCCAGCAAATCTCCGTTTCGGGGCCCACTCTAGATGCTGGTAGCAACAGCCTCCCCAACGAGCTGCAACAACTGCAAAATGTTTCCAGACATTGCCAAGTGTCCCCTGGGACAAGGGGCGGGCTGTGCCTGGTGAAGAATGGCTGACAGAGGCTAATTCCCAACATGGCACTCAGAGAGGCCTTCTCCAGCGCCTGGTCACATCACTCCTCTGCCCAGATGGCCCCACCTCAAAGGCCACAAGGCCACTGTCTTCTCTGAACTCAATGCCTCACCTCCGCCCCTTCACCCACTGGGACGTCTCACTGGGCTTCCTTACCATTGCTATAACACACCAAGTTCAGACTGATCCTGAGGCCTTGACATTCCTCTTCCTTCTAGAATGTTCTTCCTCCTATCCTGGTATGGTTAGCTTTTGTCATACAAACCCTTGACAGGATATCACCTCCCAAGAAACTTCCCCTACCCACTGTCTCTTGCTCCCCACCGCCATCCTGCCCAGCTCTCCCCTTATCAAAGGAATGCCTTTTACCTTCCATGATGACGTGACCTGTCTTGGGTTTTTTTTTCAGTTTGATTATTATTTCTCCCTCTGTAGAACCTAGCTCCACAAGAGAGCAAGGCCCACACTCACCACTCTCTGCCCCAGGCCAAAAGCAGTGCACAGCACAAAACAGATCCTCAATCAAAATCCGGGCTCATGATGCAATGAATAAAATAACTTCACAGTTGAGTGTTTAGCATTCCAAGTTTTGTACTACTGAGACTCAGTAAGTTTTTTAAAAAGAAAGTAAACACTGATTCATAAAACAATAGATACTATGTGTATACATATAACTTTAAATATACATGTTTACACACATAAGAACTGGGTTGAGGTGGTCAAGGGCAAGTAAGGTGGTAAACACTGGCCTAAAGTATTTCAAAATAAAACAGCCTTGCATTTCAACAAGTCCCGGGCAATCCTGTGCCAGTTCCTTCTACTGATCTCTCTTCATCTCCATCCATTGTAACTTTTCAATATTTTGCACAGAGAAAAGAGTGGTTCAAGAACCACACACGAGGCCTTCCCTGGTGGTGCCATGGTTAAGACTCCATGCTTCTAATGCGGGGGGCATGGGTTTGACCCCTGGTCGGAGAACTAGGATCCCACATGGCCAAAAACAAAATAAAAATACCAACCTTAAAAAAAAAAAGAACCACACACTAAAGAGGACATTTTAACTTGCAGAAATATGCACAGCTGCCACAGAAAGAAGCTTCCCAAAATTTCAACTGACCCAGGTTAAGATTCAGGATGCTTCCCGTGGTGGATGTCTTGTCCGTTTTCGTCGTGACTGGCGTTGATACTTGAGGAGAGAAAGGTTTTGGGCTGCCGGATAAACTCCCCGCTTGTCCTGTCTTGGTGGAGGCTGGTGAAGCTGAAAAACAGGTTACTTGTTAAAAGACAGATTTACAAATAAAGGAACATATAAAACTTGTAGGTGTAGGGCAGAGAAGAGAGTACAGAAACTGTATTTGATTTCAACGGACCCCCAGAGCACCATGGAGGGGTTGGAACGGGAAGAGCTGGCCATTTATTTCGAGCAAAGAGCTTTAACCCAATGTTAAACTGTTAAAGCCACGAAGGAAAAAGGCCACCCCAGTCATTCTGTTAAACACAAAGCTCTAAGACAAATCGGCTAAGCTGCCACTAAAATTGGTTTGGCCCATTCACGGGTGTAAATCTCAAAATAAAGAGCGATTAAACCGGCCCCCACCACAGTCCAGATGCAGAGGCCAGAGCCAGGCTTACAAATGGCATGTCATCCGTTTGTGGGAGATACAGGGGCCGTGCACACAGCTACTGCACCTGCCCCGGGGGCCAGCTTGACCCGCTGGGGGCTCGTGGGCTTCCCATTTCAAAGGTCCTGCAATGCTGAACGAAGCCAAACTCCACACCAGATGGAGTGAGGGAGTGGCTGGTCAATTATCTGCCTCCTCACTGGGTTTCAAACTTTTCAAGGACAGAGTCATACCTATGCCCCAGTCTTTTATAAAGAAGTTAAAATTCGATACTTACTGCTCCCCTGAGCCCTGTCCACTGGGTGGCGAGAGGCAGGACAGAAACCAAACCATTTAACAAAACAAAGTGTTCGAACTGGCCAACTGAAAACTGCCAAGGATCTCTGAGATACCGCCCCTCTACAGCAATGGCTCTATATTACTGGGCTGTCCTGTTACTATAAACATGTGACAGGGACTTTCCTGGTGGTCCAGTGGCTAAGACTCTGCACTCTCAGTGCAGGCGGCCCAGGTTCTATCCCTGGCAGGGCACTAGATCTCATGTGCCGCAACTAAAGATCCTGAATGCCACCACTAAGACTCAGCGCAGCTGAAATAAACATTAAAAAACAAAAAACGTGTGACAGGCAACCAAATGATTGTGCATCCCCTCAGATGCACAGGAAACCTCAAGAAAGCTGTGGATGGTGACAGGTTTAGAATTGAGACATCCCAGGGACTTCACACGTGCTTAGACACGCTGGTGGGTTCTTGCCTTGGTTTCCTTATCTGTCAAACAGGGATCCTCAGAGTGAGGATTTAATGGATTTAACTCTACACCAGGTTCAGCCAGTCAACCTACATGAGGCAGCGCCAGCTCCAGGGTCAAGACCTGCCAATGCTATTTTTAACACAACACAGTGGGAAAGACTAGTCGTAGGGAGCAATGGATCCAAGCACAGATCAGGAGCCAGAAGCAAGGTTCAAATCTCAACTCTACGGCTGACACACTGTGTGACTTTGGGCAAGTAACTTAATATCTCTGAATCTCCTTTCCTGATGGCTACAAGGAGGGACACTGATAATATAATATAAAAGGATCGATAAAAGTACCCAACTGGGGACTTCCCTGGTGGTGCAGTGGCTAAGCCTCCATGCCCCAAAGCAGGGGGCCTGGGTTCGATCCCTGGTCAGGAAACTAGATCCCACACTCCACAACTGAGAGACCCCGAGCTGTAACTGAAGATCCCACCTGCCACAATTAAAAGATCCCGAGTGCTGCAACTAAGAGCCGGCGCAGCAAATAAGTAAAAGTTTTCCTAAAGTCACTAAAAAACAGCCAAAAGAACACCTAACTCATCAACTATAAGGAAGAAATAAATTCATCCATTATCTAAACAGTGCCTGATCTCTATTAAGTACTGTATTATCGGCGCACTTAGCGCGGGCGGCTGCGACCGGCGCACTTAGCGCGGCCGAGAGGAGCTACCCCACGTCGAAGGTCAGGGGCAGAAGCCGGGAGGACCCCATGCCCAAGGGACGGCGGCCAAGAGGAGTTACCCCACGTCCTAGGTCAGGGGCAGCGGCCGAGAGTGCCAGGCTGCGACGGCGCAGGAACGGCCGAGAGGAGCTACCCCAGTCGGAGGGCAGGGGCAGCAGCCAGGAGGAGCTACCCCGCGTCCGAGGTCAGGGGCGGCGGCCGGGAGGAGCTACACTGCGTCCAAGGTCAGGGGCGGCGGCCGGGAGGAGCTACCCCGCGTCCGAGGCCAAGGGCGGCAGCTGAGAGGAGCTACCCCACGTCCGNTTTTTTTTTTTTTTTTTTTTAGTAGTGTACCTTTAGCCTCTCTCCACATTAGTGCATAGAAAGGTTTATTAACAGATGCAGGACATACTGTTGTGTGGCCTGTGCAGTAGTTTATTGAAGTTAACCCCCGTTGATGGAGAGTTGAATGTTTTCCAGTCTTAAAGTCACAGCCTGTGGTGAATAACGTTGTGCACATGTCAGTTCATGTATGTGAAGTGTATCTGTGGGATACCTTTCCAGAAGTGGGATTGCTGGGTCCGTGAGCATTGCGTTTATACATTTTGATAAATGCTGCCCACCTTGAGGGTTGTGCCATTTTGAACCCTTGCAGGTATCTGTCTCCGCAGCCTCTTGTAATAGGCTGATTACCAGCCTTTGGATTTGTATCAGTCTGGTAAGGTGGAAAGTAACTCATTGTGGTTTTAATGTGTATTACTTTGATTATGAAGGAGGCTGAGCATCTTTTCACATGCTTAGGGGCTGTTTCTTTCTTTTTTTTTTTACTTTTCAGTATTGTGTTGGTTTTGCCATACATCAACATGAATCCACCATGGGTGTCCATGTGTCCCCATCCTGAACCCCCCTGCCACCTCCCTCCCCATCCCATCCCTCTGGGTCATCCCAGTGCACCAGCCCTGAGCATCCTGTGTCGTGCATCAAACCTGGACTGGTGATTCGTTTCACATATGATATTATACATGTTTGATGCCATTCTCCCAAATCATCTCGCCCTCGCCCTCTCCCACAGAGTCCAAAAGACTGTTCTATACATCTGTGTCTCTTTTGCTGTCTTGCATACAGAGTTATCGTTACCATCTGTGTAAATTCCATATATATGCGTTAGTATACTGTATTGATGTTTTTCTTTCTGGCTTACTTCACTCTGTATAATTGGCTCCGGTTTCATCCACCTCATTAGAACTGATTCAGATATATTCTTTTTAAGGCTGTTTCTTTTCTATGAACTATTTGTTCATGCCCTTTGCACATTTTTCTTTTGAATTACTTTTTTTCTTAACAATTTCTAGGAATTTATAAATTAAGACCTTTGTGATGCGAATTGCAGTTTCCTCAAGCTTGTCATTTTTCAAAAGTTTACTTTAATGTATTTTGGTATAGAGAAGGCTTTAAAGTTTTTTCTTTGAATTTTAAGCAGTTAATATTTTATGGATTTTGAATCATGAAAAGGCCTCCAAGAATTTGGATTTCGCCCATGTTTCTTTTCTTTAAGGATTTTTTCCCTTTATGGTTTCATTTTTACACTTAAATCTTTGATCCGTTTAGAATTTATTCTGGTGTTCAGGGGTGATATATAGATTCAGCTTTATCCATATGGCTACCACTAATTTTTAGCCATTTGTTTCAGAACGGAGTACACCTTCATTATAGTCCAGATTTCCAGATATATTGGGAAACCTCTTTGGGCTTTCTGGTCAGTTCAATTAAGTCTTTCTATTCCTGCACAAGTACACATTATTGGATTTATAAAACGTCTTAATGCCTTGTGAAACTAGTTTGTCCTGTTGCCCTTCATTTTTCTGGCCATTCTTGCTTGTTTATTTTTCCATGTGAACTTTAGAATCATTTGTCAGTTCCAGAAAGGAAAAACACACTTTAAAAAAGTTGAGATCATGTTAAATTTATAAACTAACATAGGGAGAATTGATATCTTTCTGATATTGAATTTTCCATTCCAAGACCATGATGTATTTTTTTCATTTGTTTGGTTTTACTCCTGACTCCTAGAGCACAAATTTTTCTCATACAGGTTTTTCCCATTTCTTATTAAATTTTTTATATGTGTGTATATTTATGTGAATTGGAGAAGGAAATGGCAACCCACTCCACTATTCTTGCCTGGAGAATTCTATGGACAGAAGAGCCCAGTGGGCTACAGTCCATAGGATCACGAAGAGTCAGACACGACTAAGTGACTAATTTTCATTTCATGTTTATATGTATGCCTATAATACATATATGTATGTTTTTATACATATAAAGTCTTTATCTTTTGAAGATAATGAAGTCTATCTTTTCTAAGTGGTTTTGAGATGATATACCTTGAAATTCTAATTAGTTTTTAACAGGCATTAAATTCTGCAGAATCCTTTATATTTTTTTTTGCCTGAAGAGAAAGAAAGCCCTGGAAGTCAGGCTTGCAGTTAAATTCTGTAGCTGCATTTATGAGCTCAGTGGACATCTGGGGGTCTGTTTGACTCCTCTGAGCCTCGGTTTCCTAATTAGTAAAAGGAACAATTCTGGCTTGATAAGAATGTTAGGAGAATAAAGACGAATGCGAAATTCATCACTTAGTGCCTCTTCTACACTGTCACTGCCAACAGCAGCGTGGATTGAGGTTGCTGTTCTCTTTTGTTTCTTCCTCTTTCCCCTCTCACCTGTAAAAGAGAAAGACATTGTGAAGAAAAGTAATAAAACAATACCAGACTTGAAATTAAAAGTAAGCTGTGATTCACTCCGAGCAGGATAATCAGTGTCCTTGAGAAAAGAACAAACTCAACCCAGCATTTGAGGCCCCTTCTGCCTCTCTCTCTGACCTTGCTGCTCGTTGCCCTCTCAGATGCTCCCTGACCAGAGGCTGCGTAGCCTTCCCCAAAGGCCCTGTGTTTCCTATAATGCCATCCCTTCCACTTAGGATGTTTTGCTACCTAATTCTGCCAGTTCAAATATGTGCTGCCCCGCACCCAATAAAAAAGCGGGATCTGTCTCCTTGTGTCGCTTATCTGTCCTGTGGCTTAGCCGTGATAGACTGGAAGCTATGAGGAGAGAAACTGTCACGTCCACCAAAGAACGCAGAATACCTGGAAAAGAGCAGACACTCAGATGTTTTTAAATAAATAAAGAATAATTGGTTTAGATCTTTCTTTGACTCGATGGACATGAGTGTGAGCAGGCTCCAGGAGTTGATGAAGGACAGAGAAGCCTGGTGTGCTGCAGTCCATGGGACTGCAAAGAGTCAGACGCGACTGAGCGACTGAATTGAACCTGCCTTGTGTTATATGCCTGGGTAATTCTGTCACCCAGTACATCATAAGCATGTTAAAGATAAGGATTATGCCATTTCTCAATAGTTATACTAATAATGTGGTGATAGAGGTGGTGAAAGGCAAATGGATTATATACAACTAATAATAAAAGTGAAAACTAACGTTCATCAAACATTTTACTATGTCCCAGAAACTGTGCTAAAGTCCGTAATGTGGATAATCTAACATAACCCTCAGCTGGCTTAGGAGTCGAGTCCTATTATTAGGCACTTGGAGAAACCAAGGCACACGGGTTTATGGACTTGCTCAGGAGCAGACAAGCAAGGAGGTGGTAGTGACGAGACTCAGGCAGGTGTTCTGAATCTAGCAACCCAGCTTTCACCTGCTGTGAGGTTGACTATAGTTAGGTGTAGGTTCCTGAACCATTTAGGGAAAGCTATTCAATTCCACTTGAACCTGCTCACTTTTCTGCCCAATCTTCCCATTTTACTAACTTCTATTTTATTCATTCTGATTCCTCTCAGACTTGATGTTCTCTGAGATACTTTCTCTGACCACCCTGCCTGACATGCCATAGATGTTGAATAAAAAGTAATTTTAACTTTTTTTCTCTCTAGGTTCCCAGTAAAGGTGCTAAGAAAGAGAATGTGAGACGGGAAAATAATTAAACATTTTTACTGAGGTAAGTTTTTTACGGTTTAATTTTTTTTTTTAAGAAAATGTCTCTTATTTTAAAAAAAAATTTCTCTCCATACGTGCTTTCTGAAGATACAAGAGGGAGATTGTTGTTTTAGGAGTGTGTCAGTTGATAGAACCTGGGATTCTTAAAGGTGGTTGCCAGAAATGTGGGCTTCTGATTAAGGTCATTTGGCTTTCTTACTTATTTGACTTGAATCTATAATAAATTTCTGTTATCTCCTTGTTTTAAAGCTTGGTGCTGAGAAGGAGATCCCACTGGTGGAAATCCATAAACTGTTTGGTGATTATACATACTTGCAACGTTCAGTGAAAACTTTTGATTTTAAAGTAGGGAGTTGAAGGGATTTGAAGCCACTTGGTGAGATTGCAACACTTCATTTTCCTAAATGAAAATGTGTTGTTTTTTTTTCTTGCAGTAGTGAGAAAAAACTTCCATCAATGACATCTAACTCCTGCCACCCAGAAATGACTGCCATTATTATTTTGATGCAACTCCATTTAGAAATTTATGAACGTAGAAGTATTTACATATAAATCTTTAAGTAAATTGGTCTTTTATTTACTATAACAGTATATTTTATGTATCTTTACACACGAATTGTAAAAGACATGTATAATCGTATATAGTCATTTTACTGACGATATTTGATTGTTTAGAGGCACCATACTTTAATTGAGTCATTCATTTGATGACTGTTTAGATGGTTTCTAGTGCATAATAGTGTGTCAAACAACCCTGTACCTACATCATTATATGCTTGTTCATTTATCTTCTTTGAAGTATAACTACTGGGTCAAAGATGATACGCATTTTAAATGTAGGTGCTTGTGGTTAAACTGCTCTCTGTAAATAAAGACCCCTCCCCAAATGAAATTCACCAGAGTCCTGTTTTCCATGCCCTTACCCACGCTGAGTTTTGTTCGTATGTTTAATGCTTACGCGTCCAATAGGAAAAAGTGGTGTCTTCTGAGATACAGGGCTTTCTGCTTTTAATTGTGTTTGTTTATTCCGGGCTGTGCTGGATCTCTGTTGCTGCGCTCGGGCTTTCCAGCAGGGGCTCCTCTTCACGGCAGTGTGCGGGCTTCTCGGTGCAGTGGCTTGCCTTGTGGAGCACTGGCTCCAGGGCCGTGGACTTCGGTAGTTGTGGCACGTGTTATCTTCCCAGATCAGGGACTGAACCTGTGTCTCCTGCACTAGCAGGTGCATTCTTTGCCATTGAGCCATCAGGGAAGCAAGATAGCAGGGTTTCTGACTGGAGTAAACCTTTCATGTTTAAAGACCTCTTTCATCGGATAGCCTTACTTACATAAAGAATTTCCTTATTAAAAACATACATGTGGTTCTTGTGTGTACGTGAGATGCTCTTGGACTTTAAATGTGGTGAAAATGTTGAAATATATTGAGTTCTTTGTTTTTAGGTCTGTTACCCTGATTGAAAGTGAAAGTCGCTCAGTCATGTCCAACTCTGCGACCCAGGCCAGAATACTGGAGTGGGTAGCCTTCCCCTTCTCCAGGGGATCTTCCCAACCTAGGGATCGAACCCAGGTCTCCCGCATTGCAGGCGGGTTCTTTACCAGCTGAGCCACAAGGGAAGCCCAAGAATACTGGAGTGGGTAGCCTTTCCCTTCTACAGGGGATCTTCCTGACTCAGGAACTGAACTGGGGTCTCCTGCGTTGCAGGTGGATTCTTTACCAACTGAGCTATCAGGGAAGCCCCATTACCCTGATTAATTCAGTATAAATATTTTTAAATTGTTGTTGTTCAGTCACTAAGTTGTGTCCGACTCTTTGTGACCCCATGGACTGCAGCACCCCAGTCTTCCCTGTCCTTCACTATCTCCCGGAGTTTGCTCACGGTCATGTCCATTGAGTTGGTGATGCCATCCAACCATCTCATTCTCTGTCTTTCCTTCTGCCTTTAGTATTTCCCAGCATCAGGATCTTTTTCAGTGAGTTGGCTCTTCACATCAGGTGACTAAAGTATCAGTCTTCCCAGTGAATGTTCAGGGTTGATTTCCTTTAGGATTGACTGGTTTGATCTTCTTGCTGTCCAAGGGACTCTCAAGAGTCTTCTCCAGCACGACAGTTCAAAAGCATCAGTTCTTTGGCGCTCAGCCTTTATGATCCAACTCTCACATCTGTACATGACTATTGGATAAACCATAGCTCTGACTATACGGACCTTTGTCAGCAAAGTGATGTTTCTGCTTCTTAATATGCTATCTAGGTTTGTCATGGCTTTTTTTCCCCAAGGAGTAAGCATCTTTTAATTTTGTGGCTGCAGTCACCATCCACAGTGATTTGGAACCCAAGAAAATAAAACCTGCCACTGTTTCCACTTTTTCTCCCGTTTGCCATGATTTTAGTCTTTTGAATGTTGAGTTTTAAGCCAGCTTTTTCACTCTACTCTTTCACCCTCATCAGGAGTATTTACTTCTTCTTTGCTTTCTGCCATTAGTGTCATCTGCATATCTGAAGTTGTTGATATTTCTCCCAGTAGTCTTGATTCTAGCTTGTGATTCATCCAACCCAGCATTTCACATGATGTACTTCAAATATAAGTTAAATAAGCAGGATGACAATATACAGCCTTGATGTTCTCCTTTTCTGATTTTGAACCACTCTGTTGTTCCATGTCTGGTTCTAATTGTTGCTTCTTGACCTGCATACAGGTTTTTCAAGAGGCAGGTCAGGTGGTCTTATGTTCCCATCTCTAAGAATTTTCCACTATTGGCAGCTAACTAATATGACTGAGTTAGGTGACTATGCCGGGGAAAGCAATGGCACCCCACCCCAGTACTCTTGCCTGGAAAATCCAATGGATGGAGTAGCCTGGTGGGCTGCAGTCCATGGGGTCGCTAACAGTCGGACAGACTGAGCGACTTCACTTTCACTTTTCTCTTTCATGCATTGGAGAAGGAAATGGCAACCCACTCTAGTATTCTTGCCTGAAGAATCCCAGGGATGGGGGAGCCTGGTGTGCTGCCATCTATGGGGTCACACAGAGTCGGACACGACTGAAGTGACTTAGCAGCAGCAGGTGACTATGCATTCACATGTATACGTATGAATGCCAGTGTTGAGTTTCATCTGTCGAGAGGATTTTGCTAGTTGCTGATATGAATATGAGCTCTAATTTTATGTTTGTTTTAGATTTTATTTCAAATAAAAGTTGCCAAAGGAAGGTCTCACATGAAACAAACATGTACTTTGTCATCGGCTTACTGTTTCTTTTTTGACTTAATTGAAAGCCAGTTAAAATTCGTCTTTTTCCTTGATATAGAATGCATCTTCTTATAGACTGCCTTTCCTGTGATGCTTTTCTTTTCACTCCAAGTTAAGATGGTTGAGGCTTGGACCTAGTGTGTTTTATACACCAGCTTACATCCAGCAACTACTGTGATACCTGGCACGTACATGGCAGACTCTCAAATCATTTTTGTAGGAATTAATGATTGGTCAATATAATCATTGTTAAGTGAGAATTAAGATGCAAATGAGATGTGCCTTCAGTTTTAATTAAGAAATTTAATTTCTTGGAGAAGAAAACTAGCACCTGTGATGTTTCATTTCAGTCGCTCAGTCGTGTCCGACTCTTCACGACCCCATGAATCGCAGCACGCCAGGCCTCCCTGTCCATCACCAGCTCCCGGACTTCACTCAAACTCACGTCCATCGAGTCAGTGATGCCGTCCAGCCATCTCATCCTCTGTCGTCCCCTTCTTCTCCTTCCTCCAATCCTTCCCAGAATCAAAGTCTTTTCCAGTGAGTCAACTCTTTGCATGAGGTGGCCAAAGTACTGGAGTTTCAGCTTTAGCATCATTCCTTCCAAAGAAATCCCAGGGCCGATCTACTTTAGAATGGACTGGTTGGATCTCCTTGCAGTCCAAGGGACTCTCAAGAGTCTTCTCCAACACAGTTCAAAAGCATCAGTTCTTCACTGCTCAGCTTTCTTCACAGTCCAACTCTCACATCCATACATGACCACTGGAAAAACCATAGCCTTGACTAGACGGACCTTTGTTGGCAAAGTAATATCTCTGCTTTTCAATATGCCATCTAGGTTGGTCATAACTTTTCTTCCAAGGAGTAAGCGTCTTTTAATTTTATGGCTGCAGTCACCATCTGCAGTGATTTTGGAGCCCCAAAAAATAAAGTCTGACACTGTTTCCACTGTTCCCCATCTATTTCCCATGAAGTGATGGGACCACATGCCATGATCATAGTTTTCTGAATGTTGAGCTTTAAGCCAGCTTTTCCACTTTCACTTTCATCAAAAAGGTTTTTAGTTCCTCTTCACTTTCTGCCATAAGGGTGTTGTCATCTGCATATCTGAGGTTATTGATATTTCTCCCGGCAATCTTGATTCCAGCTTGTGCTTCTTCCAGCCCAGCGTTTCTCATGATGTACTCTGCATAGACGTTAAATAAGCAGGGTGACAATATACAGCCTTGACGTACTCCTTTTCCTATTTGGAACCAGTCCGTTGTGTGATGTTTAAATGCTCCTAAATCTAGATGTATATAAGTGTAGTGACATTTGCTACCATAACCTCTTCTGATGTTTTGTTTGGACTGTTGATTTGGATTCTGTCCAATTTCTTCGCAGAATCACATATACAACTGCGTTTTAAATCTGCTTTTTTGTTTTTTGTTGCTGTTAAGGGGAAAGTAACTGTCTAAAATAGGTAAAGTACTTGATCTGCTATTTACAATATGTTTCATATTATACAGATGGGAATATCTTTCAGTTATTTGAAGACAAGGATAAAGTAAATTATAATGGAGAGAAATTGAGGTATATTTTAATTGTGTAGTCAAGCATTTGTTAAAAGTAAAAGTAGAGAAATGGATTGCCAGCCATTAAGAAGAATGTGTAAATCTTCGTCCAGTATCCTGCCTATTAAGCGTTTCTGACTCACAACCAGTTTTTCACAGCCAAAATAAACACAGAGAATGGAACAATTATCTAATAGATTTAGGCAATGTTGAGGATTCTTGTTTCATACACTTTGTTTCCACTGGAGTATGGGATTCTAAAGAATGCATGTGCTAGTTTTAATTAGTATTTTAGCAGCAGCTATTTGCATGTAAAATTTTTTTAATTTATTAAATAATCCCCTAGCAATTTTTATTTGTACTTTAACTTTCTTAGCAACTCCTTCCTTAATAAATCTAAAGTTATTAATAAATGTAGGCAGGCTTGAAAGGAAATTATTGAGTCTTCATTTCGTAGGTCTAAATTATATTTTCTGGACTTTACCCTCTATCTTGGCTAATGGTATGATCTTGTATTTGTTTTCTAAAATAAGTGAAATTCTATGTTCTTATATCTCTTTTCTCCAGTAGTATAGGAAGTTCCTTATATTATAGCTTTCATTTCACTGATGACTTACTTTCTTTAATTGCATGCTTTAAAACCCTAATTCTAAAAATACTTCTGAAAAGTGAGGCATTACTAGTAGCAGTTAAACTGGAGTCTTAATTAAACTTAAGACTATCATTTATTTCTCCTCTGAGCTGCGTTTGTAAAAATTTTTATACTGTATTTAAACAGATTTTAAGACATTCTTATGCACTTAATGGGTTGGATTTTATGCATTTGCAACAGTTTCTTCCTATTTTAGGCATAAAGCTTAAAGTTTAGACTGGCAGTGTAAGTGCTTATTTGATTGGAAAGTTGGAAAGAAGAGAGGTTCTGTCTTCATATACAGGATTTGTGGTGGTAAAATATTCACATGAAACTGTTTCATGGTCAGGGTGAGAGTACTGAACTGCAATAGGAGGGCAAAATAAGTGCTGATGTGTGGTATAGAGAACATCTTCCTAGCAAAGGCAACACTCGGCCTTCCTTCTGTACAGTGAGTTAGTCCCTCACAGAGGTTTTATTAAATTAAGAGTCTTAGGGGGAGAGTTTGGGGAAGAGGGGTAGAGAACAGAAGCTTTGGGCTACAAGTTCCATAATGAAGGTGGTGCTTGGTGGAGCTCCCCAGGGGTAGGCCTCTCCAGCCTCTGAGTGTCCCATGCCCACTCTTTGTGCTGTGATTAGAACTTGGTCTGGAGCTGGGTGGAGGGAGTCTGCCGTCTCCCACTGCAGAGTCTCAGTTCACTTCAGTTCAGTCACTCGGTCCTGTCCGACTCTTTGGGACCCCATGGTCTCCCTGCAGACTCTCTAAGTAGACTTCCGCCACGCCACGCTTGAGGTAGTGGTGTAATGACAAATGCAGGAATTTCACATGAGCTTTACCTCTGTGCCTGTTTGTTCAGAGAGGACATCTAATTCATGGTGCGGGTTATGTTTGCATCTGTTAAACCCAGTAAGTTTTGTTGTAAGTAGATTTCAGTCTGTTTTAATGTAACAAAGTTTTTTTGTCTGAATCTTCTGGCAGCCATCTCTCAAATGTTAACGGTAATAGCTGTCAGTAGGAAGGGTATCCGCCTACATCTTTTCTGCAGTGCTTGAAACCATCCCACTTCCTTTTTCTTTTTCCTTAAGAACTGATTACTGACACTTGGGAATTATAATCAGATTTCATCAATCTTTATGGAAAGGATACCAATTATTGCACTGAAAAACAGGCATTTGTCTCTAATAGTAAGTGTTTCTCTTGGTATGTCTCTCTCAGTTCATTGCTTTTAAATACCTCTTAGGTGAATGAATGCTTTGTGTCATGCCCTGATTTAATACATTTAAAGCAGACTTTATTGATGGCTTTCTTACTTTCAGTTATATGGGAGGGGGAATAATTTAATAGAGAATTTTCATAGGATCTTTTGGTTGCTTAGATGTCCTTGGGGTAGTAAAGAATGACTGGCGTCAGTTAGTTGTGTTGTGATACAAGCTCCAGAATCAATATCTGCATTGAAGAGTTGATAGCAGTGAGGATTTTTATGGTGGGGATGTACAGTTGAGCGTTGGGCTGCACCTTCGGTGTGTATTCTTTCAGTCACTCCAGTTTTAGAGAATAGAAGGCTTGGTTATGAGATCTGTCCTTGGGCACTCAGCTAGAACATTAAAAACAAAACAATAACTTGAATCCAGATCTCTGGCTTTTCTTGTCACAGTTCTTAGAGTGTTTCCATTATCGTAGATGAGTGAAATGTTGGGCGGAACGAAGATACAGCCGCTTTATCAGCACCATCACCCTCGTTCTTACCCTCCTCTCTGTTTCTAATGTTCTTCAGCATTAACTGGCGAATTTTAGGAGCCTGCCAAGGTGTCTGGCTCATTGTGTTCAATACAACATAGGCTTGTTTAATTTAGCAGTGCTCTGAGATGAAAGGTTCGTGACGGCCAAGTACAAACAGACCTTCTGTGGGATGTTAATTTTGTTATAGGAGAGAATGCTTGTTTTTCCTTGCTCTGTGTTAATAAAGAAGCTGGCACATTTTCTCATCAGTTAAAAAGGACTTTGACTTGTTTAAATTTGTGTAATCAAAGGGAAGCGAGTGGTTCTGATAAACATTTTTCTTTGTGCAGTTTTTGGTTAGTTCCATTTTATACCTGCCAGCAAATTGCAGTTTGTGTGCTCTTTTGTCCTTTTCTTCTTTTACTTTGAATTTGATTTTATGATTGGTCGCTGTGGGGATTTGGTGGTAGGAAAATAAATCATTTCCTCATTTGAACAGACTGTGCATTTGTGTCTGTGTGTGTGTGTGTGTGTGTTTACGACAGGTTATCCTGTGGTAGGCAAAGTGATTCAGTCAGGCCCCTGCGTGGAGGTGTCACTATATGATTTTGTGTAGTAATTTTTTTTCATAACAGCTCTATTGACATGTAATTCACATACTATAAAGTTCATCCATTTAAAACATAAAATACAGTAGATCTTTCTATATTCACAGAGTTATGCACGGATCCCCAGTCTCATTCCAGAACATTTTCATCACCCCAAAAAGAAACCCCAGACCTAGTAGCAGTCACTTTCCATTCTTCCCTCTCTTTAGTCTCTGGCAGCCACTGTTTCTACTTTGTGTGTCTCTGAATTCGGAGTATGTCCTATAAATGGAATTATACAATATGTGTGACCTTTTGTGTCTGACTTCTTTCACTTAGCATGCTTTTGAGGTTCATCTGTGTCATAGCATATGTAAGAATTCATTCTTTTTTGTTGTTAAATAATATTCTATGGCATAGATGGATAACATTTTGTTTATTCATCCGTTGATAGCCACTTAAGTGATTTCCAGGTTTTGGCTGTTGTGAATGCTGCTGACAACATTCATGTCTAAGTTTTTTGGGTGGACACCTGCTGTCATTTCTCATGGATATATATCTGAGAGTAGAATTGCTGCCTCTGATGGTCGTGGTAACTGTCAGGTCAAGGCTATGGTTTTTCCTGTAGTCATGTATAGATGTGAAAGTTGGACTGTGAAGAAGGCTGAGCACCAAAGAATTGATGCTTTTGAACTGTGGTGTTGGAGAAGACTCTTGAGAGTCCCTTGGACTGCAAGGAGATCCAACCAGTCCATTCTGAAGGAGATCAACCCTGGGATTTCTTTGGAAGGAGTGATGCTAAAGCTGAAACTCCAGTACTTTGGGCACCTCATGCGAAGAGTTGACTCATTGGAAAAGACTCTGATGCTGGGAGGGACTGGGGGCAGGAGGAGAAGGGGACGACCGAGGATGAGATGGCTGGATGGCATCACGGACTCGATGGACGTGAGTCTGAGTGAACTCCGGGAGATGGTGATGGACAGGGAGGCCTGGTGTGCTGCGATTCATGGGGTCGCAAAGAGTCGGACACAACTGAGCGACTGAACTGAACTGATGGTAACTCTATATTTAACTTTCTGAGGGATTGCCAAACTGTTTTCCAAAGTGGCTGTACTATTTTACGTTCCCATCAGCAGTATTAGCAGATTCCATCCTGGCCAGCGCTTGTTATTTTTTGTTTTGTTTTCATAGTAGCCATCCAGTGGGTGTGAAGTGGTCTCTTGAGGTAATTTTGATTTGCATTTTTCTTAATGGCTGCTGCTGCTGCTGCTAAGTCGCTTCAGTTGTGTCCGACTCTGTGCGACCCCTTAGATGGCAGCCCACCAGGCTCCCCCGTCCCTGGGATTCTCCAGGCAAGAATGCTGGAGTGGGTTGCCATTTCCTTCTCTAATGCAGGAAAGTGAAAAGTGAAAGGTAAGTCGCTCATTTGTGCCCAACTCTTAGCGACCCCATGGACTGCAGCCTACCAGGCTCATTCATCTATGGGATTTTCCAGGCAAGAGTACTGGAGTGGGGTGCCATCGCCTTCTCCGCCCTAATGGCTAATGATGTTCAATATCTTTTCATGAGCTTCTTGGTCACTTGTATATTTTTTAGAGAAATGCCTATTCACATTCTTTTCGTGTTTAAAAAATGGGATTGTCTTTTTATTATTGAGTTATTTTTGTGTATTCTAGATTTATTTGTATACTTTAGATGCACCCCTCTGCCCTCCACATAGGTCTTTATCAGAGATATGAATTGTAAAATTTTCCTTCCTTCCTGTGGATTGTCTTTTCACTTTTTAAAAAGAATGTTCTTGAGAAGACCAACTTCTGTTTTTCTTTGGTTGCTTATGTTGTCTTGCCTCTGTTTGAAATTTTCTGCAAGTTAAAAAAATTGCACCTTATTTCTATACTTCTGATTTTAAAAGTTGGTGCAAAATTAAATGGTCAGCTGTTAACTATATAATGGGTAGAGGCTGTCTCTTATACACATCTAGATGTGTATAAGAGACAGGTTTTAATATCTCCTCACATCTGCCTGCTTTTAAATACTGGAACACACACAAAAGATTCATTAAACATAAAACAACAATAAAACTCAAGGGCAAGGGAATTGCATGAAAAGAATGCTACAATCAAGCAAATTCTTTAAGCTGGTGGAAAACAATCTTTTTTCTATGATTATACATAAAGCAGTCAGATCGGCCTCT
>SJYX01005056.1:85002-109922 GCA_006410675.1 Oreotragus oreotragus
CCGACCGTGCACACATACTCGGGAAGTCCTGAGCTGGAGGAGATCTGAGGAGGAAGAGTGCCTCCCTCTTGTGTGTCTCTGGTAGCCTGTGATGGCACCATTGCCATCGAGAATGCAGGTTCAGGGAGCAGGCAGACTGCAGTGCCGTGAGTTCAGTTTCAGACCAGCTTAGACTGGGACACGGAACTAATCACAACTTGTACGTTACATATGTTTACGATTATTTGACTGGTTTGGCTTTCTTCACAATTAAAAGTCTCATGAGGACAGGGACTGTTTTGTTTTCTTCATTCTGAACTTCCAGAGTCCAGCATAGTATACTTGACACGGAACAGGTATTCACTGAATATCTGTGTGAATGATTCAGGTGAACATGTTCAGCACGCAGCTGAATATACAGTTTGGATCTCAGTTGAGGACAGGAAATACAGAATTGGGAGTTATCGGTGTAGGGCTATGTAGTGGACATAGTGGCTAAGGGACTGTTACAAAAGTTTATATACTGTGTAGACCTGAAATTTTCATGTCCAGGTAATGAAATTATGCCTTTTTCCTTTGCCATGCCAAGTATTATCAGTAATTATCTACTGACAGTCCTGCTAATTAGTTTTTTAAATTTCGTGACTAAAATTGATTTGTGATAGGTAGGGTAATAAAGGTGATAAAGACAGATTCTGTTTCCTTTTAAGAATAACTGACTCATAGGATGAAACCTTGGATATGATTTCAGATCACTCCTGTAAGCTCTCACAAAAGATGTTTATAAAACACTTGGAACAATACAGATTGTACGAAGAAAATGTGCTTTGATCAACTCTGGAGATACAAAACAGGGAACTTAATAAATCAAGTCCTATTTGTGAATGGAAAGGACTGGAAGTTCACCTTAAAAGTAAGAACTGAGTTCACAGCAGGACCTAAATTTTGTATTCTGAATAGCAGATGTTAACTTATTTTTATCTTTTATGTTAAAAAAAAAAAAAAGAATTGCAGGTTTCAGATTTTGGCATCTTGAAATCTGACTCCTGATTCCTATCTCTTAATAGCTTTTGGAACACTAGTCTAGAAATGGAATTTGATTTTGGCTTTTTACCCTTTAATTTTGAGGTGAATGTGCTGCCAGCTCTGTCTTTCCTCTATATTCAAGAAAACCAAATCACAGGTAGCTTGAATATGGTATAATTTTTATTATTTAAATATTAGAAAAATAGGGTCTTATTTATCTAAAGTAGTAATGTTATGTTGATATTTGGGAAAGGTGGTTTTTTATGTTTTGTGCTTTTTTTTCATTTTAATGCATAGATAGAATTGTATTACTTTTATGGGCTAAACGCTCTCATCCTTCCACCTTGCCATATGACAAGATACTATAGTAAATTGCATGTAGTTTAAGTGTCTTTGTTTATTGCCTAGATTCCTTTCTTACCCTTCTAGTAGAAATGTGAGCCATACTCGTTTATTTAATTTTTCGCCAAAGAACTTTTAACTAAATTTGCCTAACTCCCAGTGCAGGCAAGTGTCTTTTAGCAAGTTAATTTAAAGGAGCATTTCTAAAAACTCAAATTGCATAGATTATAGCATTCCAGCTTTTAAAATTACTGTTAAGATATATGTTTAAAATATGACACAGATGATTTTCTTTTGGTTTATAGATTAATGCTTATTCTTTCAAATAGGTTCAGCACATCTGATAGACTAAGACTGTGTGCCTTCTGAATTTTACCAAGGCTCGCTCCTTCAAGACTGGGAAAGAAAATACATTTCAGATCTTAATGATAAAGTCAAAATTATGAGCTTGACTCCTGCATAAGCTAGTTAAGTTATAAATGGGAAAATCTCCATGCTGAGACCCCAGACCCCAGCAAACTGTATCCTTTTTGAAATCAGTTAACAGAGCTGAAATGAAAGAAGGTTGATTTTGGAGATACCCCTTATCAGCTCCTGGAGAAAAAAAAAACTTTAAATACCTCTAATACAGTTTAGCTTATTCTGTATTCTGAAATGATTTTAATCAAGAGGTTCTTACCTTCATTCTTTTCTAGTTAATTTTTCAGAGGTAGCATCATTGAAAATAGAAAAGTTCACAGCCTAGATGTCAGAGAGGGGTTCATCAGCAGCCCTTCTGGATGGTGGTGCCCAGTGGCCTTTGAGGGAAGAGGCCTGACTCTTTCATGCCGCCGGGCCCAGGGCTCGTCAGGGCCACTCCTCTGCTGCAGCGCTTTCACGTATGCCGTATCTCCACTCCTTAGTTCTTGGATTTTTGTGATGACTAATAAATATAATTTTATCATATATGATAATATAACTTTGTCATATAATTTTATTACCGTATCATTCATGATGAAAGTGAAAGAGGAGAGTGAAAAAGTTGGCTTAAAACCCAACATTCAAAAAACGAAAATCATGGCATCTGGTCCCATCACTTCATGGGAAATAGATGGGGAAACAGTGGAAACAGTGAGAGACTTTGTTTTTTGGGGGGCTCCAAAATCACTGCAGATGGTGGCTGCAGCCATGAATTAAAAGATGGTTACTCCTTGGAAGAAAAACTATGACCAACCTAGACAGCATATTAAAAAGCAGAGACATTACTTTGCCAACAGAGATCCACCTAATCAAAGCTATGGTTTTTCCAGTAGTCATGTATGGATGTGAGAGTTGAATTATAAAGAAAGCTGAGTGCCAAAGAATTGATGCTTTTGAACTGTGGTGTTGGAGAAGACTCTTGAGAGTCCCTTGGACTGCAAGGAGATCCAAGCAGTCCATCCTAAAGGAAATCAGTTCTGAATATTCATTGGAAGGACTGATGCTAAAGCTGAAATTCCAATACTTTGGCCATCTGATGCGAAGAACTGACTCATTGGAAAAGACCCTGATGCTGGGAGGGATTAGGGGCAGGAGGAGAAGGGAACGACAGAGGATGAGATGGTTGGATGGCATCACCGACTCGATGGACCTAAGTTTGAGCAAGCTCCGGGAATTGGTGATGGATAGGGAAGCCTGGCATATTGCAGTCCATGGGCTCGCAAAGAGTCGGATACAACTGAGCGACTGAACTGAAAAATAATTATAAATGGAGCATTAAATAATGGGGGAGGAGGAACATCCAAATAGTTTACCTCTACCCAGATTTAGTCTAATTAAGGAAGGATTTGTCTGAGTTATGGAAAGTTTAAGACAATTGAAATGCACCTCTGATTAAGTGTGTGTAGAATTTAGGCTAATGTGTTGCCTAGCAGTTATAAAGACTGGTGATTCTAAATAATATATGCATACTCTGTATGTAAACTGACATTTCTAATGGACTTTAGCTGTGGTTTCTGTAGTTTAAGTAGCTGATGAATCTTGATTATGCTCTCAGTAAACAGTCTTTCTCACTAGACAGAGAATGCAGACACTTTTCAACCAGCGCTTGCTCCTGTGTTAGTCACACCCGTGTTAGTCACACCCGAATTTAATAAGCTTTATTCTGCATCTCAGAAGCAGTGAAATAGTGTTCAGAAATGCTCTTAAGGGTGGAAGTGTGTGGTTTGTAGGCTTCTTTTACAGATATGTTGCCACGAAACCTTGTATATAGAACAGGTCATCTTCAGATGGCGGTAGAGGTCTGGACTGGCCCTCACACAAGCTTGAGGAGCTCCATTTGAAACTGTTGTTCAGGCTGTCGTGAATGAAAGGTCGAGTCTGGGAAGGAATGAAGGATATAAATTACATGTCCGTATATCCTATTTGTTAATACTTCAAACTGTATTATTTACTTATGAGAAAAACATGGGTGCAATTTAAAATGTTTGACACCACCATACACATGATCAGAAGTAATAATCACACTGGCAGCTACTCTACCCCATAACTCTAAGGCAGTCTTTTCATCTTAGAGGAAAGACCTTGCCTGACTTGCCAAGATTATGATAATGAAGGGTACCCAAAAGCCAAAGCGAGGAAGAGTAATTATCCTATATACCTAGTGTTGTTCTCTATTCCATGGTAAGACATAGTCCGATTAAAGTGAGTTAGAGAATAATAACCACACTGAGAATAAACACCAAGTGCTCATGGTTTTAACAGTCCACGTTCTCAGACAGTTGTGGTCCCTGTGGGGGCCTGGCTGGGAGACTCACTGCTAAGGAGTTTAAGATTTCTTCTGTTCTGTTCATCATGGGGAATAGCTCAGTCATCTTGGGCAGGTTCTAAAGGTCCTTGATGCTCTACCAGTCTGTGAAATGCTTCATCACAGAATTGCCATGAGGGCAAGTGGAAGTGCTGCGTCTGAAGTGGTTAGCACAGTGCCTGGCATGCTGTAAATCGTCAGTAGAAGTTAGGTGACGGACGTTAACAAGAGGGCAGTAATGGACGGAGGGGGTGTCGTGAAGAAGCACAGATTCGGCTCGTGGCTTTAGTGGAACTCCACTGCGACAGGTGTCATTTTACCTTTTTAATTAAAGTAAGTATTGGAGGCGAGTTGGAAAAGCTTCATAATGAAAACTTTGTTTACTCTCAGCTGTTGAATGTCTCTCCTTTTTGGACATGTTTCCTACCCTTTTACTTTTAAAATTTTTATTTCCATTTTTACAAATCTGAAAAACAAATGAAAAGTTAAAATTACAGAATATGCTGGTTAGTTTTTCGTCTTTCATTTTAATGGTTATTGCTTCTCTACAGGAATGAAAATATTCACAAACTATGCTCACAGAACTTGTGGTCTGGAATGCTGTGGTTACCGAATATTTAGGAGCCACCAGGGAGGTCTCTTTAGGAGATTAGCGGTGTTTAGTGTGGATGTGAGTTTGGATATGATGTGTTTAGAACATGTGACAGAATCATTTTGTCAGTCAGAATTTACTAAAAGCTTATCACCTGATAAAATTGTTCCTTTGAGAACAGAAAACATGATAGTTCAAAGACAGCTTAAAATTTTTAGGAAAGGAATAACAGTTTCTAAGGGAATCTGAAGCACAGTACATCAACGGTTTTCTCTAGCAAGGGATACTTATTGATTTTTTTTGTCCATTGCATGAGTTCATTGGATTCTTTTATTTAAAAAATCCTAAAAGAGGAGTACCCCTGCACAAGAGAAAGTATAGTATAGATTTTCAAATGGATGCCCTTGACAAGCTGTAAACTGTCGTATATATTAATGGAAGAGGTGTGGACCTATTGGGTTTTGTTTTTGATGAATAAATAAGCTTATATCTTCTGTCAGATGTAATTACCATCTTTGGTCCAGTTGACATGGAATTCTCTAAAATCAGCAGAGGAGAATGTGCTATGGCATAGTATCTCATCTGATACTAAAAGGGACCTGACTTAAAGTTGCCTAGTTGTTATAGATAGATAGTTAATTATGGGTCTTGCTACCTGTTTTTCACATCTTTTTATACTTCTAAACTGGCAGGATCTCTTAGAGATGACAAGTTCCACTCTGTGTTTAGAAGCACTTTTTCTTTTTTTTTTTTTTTCACTTTTTCTTTTTTAACATTTGTCCTGAATTCACTTAGGTTTCAAAAGATACGTTTGTTCTGGAATTTTAAGCTGTCAGTATATAACTCTTTATTCATCTTGTCACTGGCATTTATTATTTTAACTTTATATTAGAAGAATAATCATCTATTTCCATTGATATTCTTTAGTTGTATTATTTAAATGCAGTGACTAAAACCTTACAGACTAGATGCAGAATGGCTTTGTAATATGCTGCTGACCATGCTGCCTGAAACCCCGAACGTACAATGACAGAGTACATGTGCAGTAAATGTTTATTTGAATTAATGAATTGCTCTAGGCTAGCTTGTGGTTATAATATTTTCAAAATTAAGTGACCAAGCATTGAGTTCTGGTAGTTTAGCTAAACATTTGGGCTTTGTTTGAAGCCAATAAACAGGCCGCCGAGTAATCCAGGGAGACCAGTCTGTTCACTTTTCCGTCCAATAGTAATTTACTTTTACAGTTGTGTTTATATAGAGTAAAGGTCAAAAGAAGAGATGTATTTGAGGCAGTTACATCAATTGTTTCATTACAATGAAAGATTTTCAATATGCTAATGAAAAAGGGGCAATTTAGAATGGATATTGTAAAATATAAGCAGTTATTTTTTCCCCAGCTTTATTGAGGCATAATTGACCTGCAGTAAATGACATGTGTTTAAAGTGTACGATTTAATCTGTTCTGACAAACTCATACACCTTTGAAGCCATCACCACAGTGAGAACATTGACAGTACCCATGGTGGCAAAAGCTTCTTTGTGCTCTTGGTAAAGCCACCCTCACACCTTTCTGCTTGTATCTCCATGCAGCCACTGATCTGTTGCTGTAGATTAGTTTGCTTGTTCTAGGGTTTTGTGTAAGTGGATTTATGTGCTCTGTACTCATTTTTGCTGGCTTCTTTCACTCAGTGTAACTATTTCAAGGTTCATTCATGTTGTTGAGTGTATCAGTAGTTTTTTCCTTTATTCCTGAGAAATATAGATACTCCACAGTTTGTGTATGTATTCCCTGTTGATGGTCATTTGTGTGTTTCCAGTACAGACTATTATAAATAAAACTGATCTGAAAGTTTGTATACAAGTCTTTGTATGGACATATGCTTTCTTTTCTCTTAGGCAGATACCTAGGAGTGGGATGGCTCTATCCTCTGGCAGGTTATGTTTAAGTATTTCAAAACCATCAAATTGTTTTTCAAGTTGTCATGTCCTTTTACATTTATCACCAGCAGTGCATGAGAGTTCCAGTTACTCCACATCTCTGTCAGCAGTTAATATGGTCAGTCTTTTTAATTCTAGTCATTTTAATAAATGTGTCATGGTATTACCTCATTGTGCTTTTTATTTGCATTTTCCTAATAATGTGTTGAGTACTTTTTTATGTGCTAATTTGCCATTTCTCTGTGAAGGGTCAGATCTATTATTCATTGATTATATTTTTTGTTTTCTATTGTTGTGTTTTGAGAGTTCTTTACATATTCTTTATGTAGATTCTTTATTAGATAAAAGATCTGCAAATATTTTCTCCAAGTCTGATTTGTCTTTTAATTTTCTTAACGGTGTTTTTTCAAAGAGCAAAAGTTCTTAAGTTTGACATTTAGTTTATCAGTTTTTCTAATTTATGGGTTATGTTTTTGGTATCATATTTAAGAAATCTTTACCTAATCCTTGATCATAGAGATTATCTCCTGTTGTCTTGTAGAAGTTTCATAGTTTTAGGCTTTTACATTTAGGGATATGATCCATTTTTGCATGTGATACAGGGTGTGATCAGAGTTCTTATTTTTTACATATGGATATCTGGTTGTTCCAGCACCATCTGTTGAAGTGACCGTTCTCTCTTCACTGAATTGCCTTTGCACCTTAGTCAAAAGTCACTTGTGGTCTATTTTGGAGTCTGTTTTGTTCCATTCGTCTTTTGTCTGCCATCATGCTTCTACTATGCTGTCTTATGGAGAAGTCAGTGGCACTCCACTCCAGTACTCTTGCCTGGAAAATCCCATGGACGGAGGAGCCTGGTAGGCCGCAGTCCATGGGGTTGCAAAGAGTGGGACATGACTGAGTGACTTCACGTTCATTTTTCACTTTCATGCATTGGAGAAGGAAATGGCAACCCACTCCAGTGTTCTTGCCTGGAGAATCCCAGGGGACGGCGGAGCCTGGTGGGCTGCCATCTATGGGGTTGCACAGAGTTGGACACGACTGAAGTGACTTAGCAGCAGCAGCAGCATGCTGTCTTAATTATTGTACCTTATACTAATGGTTGAAATTGGTAGTATTAGTCCTCCAATTTTGTACGTTTTTTTCAAAGTTGTTTTGGCTATCCATATAAAATTTAGGATCAGCTTATCAACATATACAAAACAGCCTTTGAGAATTTGTTCGGGATTGTACTGAATCTATATGTCAGTTTGGGCTTCCCAAAATAAAAAATGGAAACAGTGACAGACTTTATTTTCTTGGGCTCCAAAATCACTGAAGATGGTGATTGCAGCCATGAAATTAAAAGATAATTGCTCCTTGGAAGAAAAGCTATGACAAACCTAGATAGCATGTTAAAAAGCAGAAACATCACTTTACTGACAGTGGTCTGTATAGTCAAGACTATGGTTTTTCCAGCAGTCGTGTGAGATGTGAGAGTTGGACCATAAAGAAGGCTAAATGCTGAAGTATTGAACTATGGTGCTGGAGAAGACTCTTGAGAGTCACTTGGATAGCAAGATCAAACCAGTCAATCATAAAGGAAATCAACCCTGAATATTCATTGGAAGGACTGACGCTGAAGCTGAAGCCCCGGTACTTTGGCCACCTGATGTGAAGAGCCAGCTCATTGGAAAAGACCCCGATGCTGGGAAAGATTGAGGGCAGGAGAAGAAGGGGACGACAGAGGAGGAGATGGTTGGATGGCATCACCGACTCAGTGGACATGAGTTTAAGCCAACTCCAGAAGATAGTGAAGGACAGGGAGCCTGGTGTGCTGCTGTTCATTGGATTGCAAAGCGTTGAACAAGACTGAGTAAACAACAAAAAGCAAAGATGGCACTAGTGGTAAAGAAGCCGGCTGCCAGTGTCGGAGGCGTGAGAGACGCCGGCTCAGTCGCTGGGTCGGGACGGTCCCCTGGGGAGGACACAGCAACACACCCTGGTATTCTTGACTAGAGAATTCCTTGGACAGAGGAGCCCTCGCGCGCTACAGTCCTTAGGGTCTCAAAGAGTTGGACACTACTGAAGCAAGCTAGCGCGTATGCATGCGTATGTCAGTTTGGAGAGAATTGACTTCTTAGAACAGTGTTAAGTCTTCCAGCCCATGAAGATGTTTTATTTCTCTCCTTTATTTATGTCATTAATTTCTCTGAGCAGTGTTTCAAAGTATAGATCTTGCATATCTTTTGCCAGATTTAGGCCTATTTCATGTATTTTGGCCTTATTATAAGTGGTATTTTTAAACGCGCTACAGTCCTTAGGGTCTCAAAGAGTTGGACACTACTGAAGCAAGCTAGCGCGTATGCATGCGTATGTCAGTTTGGAGAGAATTGACTTCTTAGAACAGTGTTAAGTCTTCCAGCCCATGAAGATGTTTTATTTCTCTCCTTTATTTATGTCATTAATTTCTCTGAGCAGTGTTTCAAAGTATAGATCTTGCATATCTTTTGCCAGATTTAGGCCTATTTCATGTATTTTGGCCTTATTATAAGTGGTATTTTTAAAAATGTCAGTATAAAATTGTTCATTACAATTCAGAAATATAGTACAATTTATGAAAATACAATTTGATATGTATATATTGGGATAGCCAAAAGATTCATTCAGTTTTTTCCATAAGATGACTCTGGTAATGCTTAATTGTCTTTAACTTCATACAAAACGATTTTCTTATATTGTATTTTGATAGCTATCATCAGTGTGCATTAAAAAAAAATTGGTGAATTTTTGTGTAGTCATTTTAATATTGAAGATGGAAGGAAAAAAAAATCAGCTTATCAACATATACAAAACAGCCTTTGAGAATTTGTTCGGGATTGTACTGAATCTATATGTCAGTTTGGGCTTCCCAAAATAAAAAATGGAAACAGTGACAGACTTTATTTTCTTGGGCTCCAAAATCACTGAAGATGGTGATTGCAGCCATGAAATTAAAAGATAATTGCTCCTTGGAAGAAAAGCTATGACAAACCTAGATAGCATGTTAAAAAGCAGAAACATCACTTTACTGACAGTGGTCTGTATAGTCAAGACTATGGTTTTTCCAGCAGTCGTGTGAGATGTGAGAGTTGGACCATAAAGAAGGCTAAATGCTGAAGTATTGAACTATGGTGCTGGAGAAGACTCTTGAGAGTCACTTGGATAGCAAGATCAAACCAGTCAATCATAAAGGAAATCAACCCTGAATATTCATTGGAAGGACTGACGCTGAAGCTGAAGCCCCGGTACTTTGGCCACCTGATGTGAAGAGCCAGCTCATTGGAAAAGACCCCGATGCTGGGAAAGATTGAAGGCAGGAGAAGAAGGGGACGACAGAGGAGGAGATGGTTGGATGGCATCACCGACTCAGTGGACATGAGTTTAAGCCAACTCCAGAAGATAGTGAAGGACAGGGAGCCTGGTGTGCTGCTGTTCATTGGATTGCAAAGCGTTGAACAAGACTGAGTAAACAACAAAAAGCAAAGATGGCACTAGTGGTAAAGAAGCCGGCTGCCAGTGTCGGAGGCGTGAGAGACGCCGGCTCAGTCGCTGGGTCGGGACGGTCCCCTGGGGGAGGACACAGCAACACACCCTGGTATTCTTGACTAGAGAATTCCTTGGACAGAGGAGCCCTCGCGCGCTACAGTCCTTAGGGTCTCAAAGAGTTGGACACTACTGAAGCAAGCTAGCGCGTATGCATGCGTATGTCAGTTTGGAGAGAATTGACTTCTTAGAACAGTGTTAAGTCTTCCAGCCCATGAAGATGTTTTATTTCTCTCCTTTATTTATGTCATTAATTTCTCTGAGCAGTGTTTCAAAGTATAGATCTTGCATATCTTTTGCCAGATTTAGGCCTATTTCATGTATTTTGGCCTTATTATAAGTGGTATTTTTAAAAATGTCAGTATAAAATTGTTCATTACAATTCAGAAATATAGTACAATTTATGAAAATACAATTTGATATGTATATATTGGGATAGCCAAAAGATTCATTCAGTTTTTTCCATAAGATGACTCTGGTAATGCTTAATTGTCTTTAACTTCATACAAAACGATTTTCTTATATTGTATTTTGATAGCTATCATCAGTGTGCATTAAAAAAAAATTGGTGAATTTTTGTGTAGTCATTTTAATATTGAAGATGGAAGGAAAAAAAGCAACGTTTTTGGTGTGTTATCCTTTATTTCAAGAAAGGTAAAAACAACTGAAATGCAAAAAAAAAAGATGATAGCATATGAAGATGCTGTGATTGAAAGTGTCAAAAGTGGTTTGTGGTTTCATGCTGGAGATTTCTCACTGAATGATGCTCGGCATTCAAGTAGACCAGTTGAAGTTAATAATGATCAAATCAAGACATTAATTGAGAACAGTGTGTGTTACACCCTTCTGGAGACAGCTGACATACTCGAAATATCTGTATCAAGTGTTGAAAATCATTTGCATTGGCTTGGTTGTGTTAATCACTTTTATGTTTGGGTTCCACGGAAGTTAAACAAAAACGGAAAAACCTCCTTGACTGCATTTCCACATGTGAGTCTTTACTAAAATATAATGAAAATGTTCCATTTTTAAAACAAATTGTGATGGGCAATGTGAAATGGAAGATAACAGGGGATAAGCAAAATGAACCAGCACCAACCACACCAAAAACCGGTCTTCATCCAAAGAAGGAGATCTTGTGTATATGGTGGGATTGGAAGGGAGTTCTCTATTATGAGCTCCTGGAAAACCAAGCAGATCCAACAAGTACTGCCCCCAATTAGACCAACTGAAAGCAGCACTCGAAGAGAAACATCCAGAATTAGTCAACAGAAAACGTATGATCCTTCCTCAGGATAATGCAAGACCACCTGTTTCTTTGATGACCAGGCAAAAACTGTTACTACAACTTGGTTGGTAAGTTCTGATTCATCCGATGTATTCACCAGACATTGCGCCTTTGGATGTCCATTTATTTTGGTCTTTACAAAATTCTCTTAGTGGAAAAATTTCAATTCCTTGGAAGACTGTAAAAGGCACCTGAAACAATTCTTTACTCAAAAATATAAAATGTTTTGGGAAGATGAAATTATGAAGTTGCCTGGAAAATGGCAGAAGGTAATGGAACAAAATGATGAATATGTTGTTCAGTAAAGTTGGTGAAAATGAAAAATGTGTTTTATGTTTACTTAAATTGAAGGAACTTTTTGGCCAGCCCAGTAGATCTTATATCCTGCAACTGTGCTAAACTCACTAATTTTCTAGGGTCTGTTGCATTCTCTATATAAATAATTGTTATTCCTCATCTTAGAGGGAAATTATTCAGTTTTTCATCATTAAGTGTGATGTTCCAGCTGCCTCCAACTACTATTTGGGGCCCCTGGATCAGATATCCTCAATATGAGGATTAGGAGAATATGTTGCCTTGTCAATTTAGGGACAACGCCCCTGCCCCTTCTCAGCAGTTATGGAACGAAAACGACGCCCCTTTTCCCTAGGCAACATAATTCTCCTAAAAGAAAAGGGGGGAATGAGAGGGAAGGCAATGGCACCCCACCCCAGTACTCTTGCCTGGAAAATCCAATGGACGGAGTAGCCTGGTGGGCTGCAGTCCATGGGGTCGCTAACAGCCGGACAGACTGAGCGACTTCACTTTCACTTTTCTCTTTCATGCATTGGAGTAGGAAATGGCAACCCACTCCAGTGTTCTTGCCTGGAGAATCCCAGGGACGGGGAAGCCTGGTGGGCTGCTGTCTATGGGGTCACACAGAGTCGGACATGACTGAAGTGACTTAGCAGCAGCAGCAGAGAGGGTAACAGGCAGGAAGGCCAGGGGTCTCCAAACGGAGGAAATAGCCTGCAAGTGTCAGACATTTTATCTCTCTTAAGCGGCAGGAGGAAACAANAAGCAGTTATGGAACGAAAACGACGCCCCTTTTCCCTAGGCAACATAATTCTCCTAAAAGAAAAGGGGGGAATGAGAGGGAAGGCAATGGCACCCCACCCCAGTACTCTTGCCTGGAAAATCCAATGGACGGAGTAGCCTGGTGGGCTGCAGTCCATGGGGTCGCTAACAGCCGGACAGACTGAGCGACTTCACTTTCACTTTTCTCTTTCATGCATTGGAGTAGGAAATGGCAACCCACTCCAGTGTTCTTGCCTGGAGAATCCCAGGGACGGGGAAGCCTGGTGGGCTGCTGTCTATGGGGTCACACAGAGTCGGACATGACTGAAGTGACTTAGCAGCAGCAGCAGAGAGAGTAACAGGCAGGAAGGCCAGGGGTCTCCAAACGGAGGAAATAGCCTGCAAGTGTCAGACATTTTATCTCTCTTAAGCGGCAGGAGGAAACAAACTAGCGATATTTTTTCCTTCTCTATACAAATTTAAAAGGAGGTTTCTCTTAAAATTCTGTGTTGCCATAATGATACCTGGTTTCACCTGAAGTTAACCAATGCCTTTTTCTTATGGAAATGTTTATCTTAAGCTATGCTAATGTACTATGCATTTACCCCACACTCTGTCTTCATGTCGGTTCCGCCTTTTGGGCTCAACCTACTTGATAAACCAGTATGTTATACTCTGATATTGTTCCTCTAATCTATGTAAATGAAACTATTTGTATGGTGATCTGCCCTTCTTCAAGATTCAAGTTAATCATTTTATGGCCCGAGATAAACCATTTTGAGCCAAGGTTATCCCAAAATACATCTTATGGGTGAGGGGCCTGGTGCCATTCTAAGTTTGAGACATTCCTTTCTTTCATTAACTGACTGCTGATGACTATATAACATCCAGCTAAAGACTAGCAGGGGGGTACTCTTTCTGCCCCCTTCTGATGCCTATGTCAGAAGCTTTCTCTATCTCCTTTATACTTTAATAAAACTTTATTACACAAAAGCTCTGAGCGATCAAGCCTCGTCTCTGGCCCCGGACTGAATTCTTCTCTGGGGGCCAAGAATCCCGGCGTCATAATTCAACAGCAACCTTTCAATGTTAGCTGTAGTTTTTTTGTGGATTCTCTTTATCAGATTGAGGAAATTCTCTTCTATTTTTAGTTTGTTAAGAGTTTTCTCAGGAATGGATTTGTTAGGTATGTTTCTGCATTTATTGGGATAATTGTATAATTTTTATTAGTTTGTTAATATGGTAAATTTAAATTACATTGAATATATTTCAGATTGTAAACCAGCCTTGCATTCCTTGGATAAACCCCATGAGGTCATGATATATTATCCTTTTTATATATTGCTGGGTTTGATTTGCTAAAATTTTGTTTGCAATTTTTGCATCTGTTTTCATGAGGGACATAATAGCTTCTTGTAATGTCTGCTTATCTTCAGTAGCAGGTTAATGCTGGCTTGATAGAATAAATTGGAAATTATTTTCTCCTGTTCAATATCTGAAAGAATTGGTAATTTTCTTTTCCTTTAGTGTTTGTTAAGAGTTCACAAATAAGGCCATCTGGATCCAGAGTTTTCTTTGAGGGAGGATTTTAAACTATAAATTCAATTTTAGAAATAGATTCAGGGCAAAGAAAAATAGATCTGGTTCTATTCAGGTTATCTGTTTCTTTTTGAGTGGGTTTTGGTATTTTGTATTTTTCGAAGAGTTTTTCCATTTCATCTGTCAAATTTATTGCCATAAAAGTTTTTATTGTAGTCTCATATAATCTTTTTCATATCTAGAGTGTATGGTGGTATCACCTCTGTCATTCCTTATATTTATATGTAATTTGTGTCTTATTTCTTTTTTCCTGATCAGTCCATTTGGAGGCTTATCAAATTTATTTACCCAGTCAAAGAATCAGCTTCTGTTTCCTTTATTTCTCTTTTTAGAAATTTCATTGATTTTCTGCTGTAATCCTCATTTTTTTTTCCTTCATACTGTGTGTATGTGTAATTTTAGTTATTTTTCTTTTTTGCTAAATTTTTCTAATTTTATACAATCTGGTTCTTTAAGGTTTGGATTTAGGTTGTTTCCCTCCCAAGATAATTGAGGATATTTAGGCTCAGAGAAGTTGAGACAACAGTTAAAATGCACAGCCCTCTATCCATTTTCTTAATGTCGTAAATGCTGTGCTAGAGGCAAGTAAAAATGCAATGGGAACATACAAGAAGAGAGGTGAACCTGTGAAGAGTAGGAGGACCTCTCTGGCGACTTTGACGTTCCAGGAGTTTTATTCTGTTGAGGTCTAGGATAAATCTGTAAGACCAAATGCAAAGTATTAGTTCCTACAGTTTATTCTGCATTGGTTGCCGATCTCCCTCTTGGTTGCTGTATTCCGAAAAATGAGTTAGAATATTCCAAGAGTAACTCTGCATATACCTAATACTCCTTGGGGTTAATCGACAGATGTGCTTTTTATTTCTATTAAGACTGTTTGCAGTGGTCATGGTAACTCTAGCTGTAACAGTGGTGGCAGGTGTTGCTGACAAGAGTGTGTTGAATAGGAGGAAAACCTGGGGGCGGAATGTGAGGGGATTGTTAAAAAGATTTACGTCAGTATCTCACTGCAAACTATTCCTTGTTTAACAGGTTATAACTTTTTAAAAAAGTAATTTTATCATTAAAAAGCCATTATTCTATAGTTATTTTATAAATGGAGTGAAACCAGCGTAGTGTAGTAACATCTCAGAGTCCATATTACAAGGTTGAGTTCTTCTCCAATCTGAATTAAGGTACTATATTTAGGGATTTTGAAAAATACATAACAGCTGTTTGCTGGGAGGCACTAATAGAACTTGTGGTCAGATGTAGGGAAGAAACAGAAGGGAAGAAAGTGGAGTTATTTTCAAGTGGCCACGAGGGCCAAGAATCATGTGTATTATTTTATTTTCTCTTAAAAAAAAAAAGCAATGTGAACCTGAGCCTGTTTTTTTGTTTTGTTTTGTTTTTTAAATTATGGTCGGAAGCACAAGCTACTCCTTTAACTGGTTGCTTCTCAAAATTAAAAATTTTTCCTTTCCATAGGTTTGTAGAGGAGAAAATAGCAGTGGGATTAAGCAGCTAGTTTTGATAGTGTCAGGACCGGAACCCAGACTCCTGAGTCAGACACCTGGATTCTAACACAGCTTCCCTCTTTTGTACTCTGTGTAGCCATGAGTTTAGCTTAATGGTACTTTTCTTCTGGTTGTGGTTTAAATGAAAAACTGAATGAGTTATCACTCAGATGTTTAATACTATTTTGGGTAGGGATCCCATTTTCCTCTTCTTAAGGATAGAGGAAATAATTAAGGGTCATGCAGCTAAGAAGCTACTTAGAGTTCTTGTGTCTGAAAGTGACTCCATCTCATCCACTGCATCTACTTTATTTTTTTAATTGACATATAGTTGATTTAAAATGTGTTAATTTCTGCTATCAGCAGAGTGACTCAGTTATATACATAGATACATTCTTCTTTATATTCTTTTCCACTATGGTTTATCCAGGATATTGAATATAGTTCCCCATGGTATACAGTAGGACCTTGTTGTTTATCTACCCTATATGTAATAGTTTTCATCTGCTAACCCCATACTTCCAATCCTTCCCTTCCCCTATCTCCTTCCCCCTTGGCAATCACAAGTCTGTTCTTTGTGTCAGTGAGTTGTTTCTGTTTCGTAGATAGATTCATTCTTGCCATATTTTAGATATAAGTGATATATGGTGTTTATCTTTCTGTTTCTGACTTAGCTTAGTATGATAATCTCTAGTTGCATTCATGTTGCTGCAAATGGCATTATCTCATTCTCTTTTTATCCACTTTTAGAATTACAAGTCTTTTTTAATTGAACAAACATAACTGAATGTCCATGCATTGTCTGTCTTCCTAAAAAAATTTAAAGTCAGGGAATTGATCATGTCCCTACCCCAGCACTCAGCAAAATGCCTGATTGCAACCCCATCTTTATCCATTCATCTGCTAATGGATACTGGGCATTGTCTGTTTATTCAGATCAAGAGGAACCTATAAAGGCCTAGTTTGTGCAAATTATCTGGACTGAGCATATTTTCTCATTCTTTCCTTTTCACCATTTCATAGAGATTCTGATGGATACTTCAGAGAGCTCTATGACACAGTCTCCTAACTTATTCCTGAAATTCATGTTTGTCAGATGCAGCAGCACCCTGATGAGTGAACACGATGAATGAAGTTCATAGTAGGTGGATGTCTTTATTTTTCAGCAGGACAACATAGTGAAGTTCTGTTAGTCTATTCAGCTAACTGAATCTTAGCTTTTAAATGTATCAGCTATTTGAAGTCTTTGTTAACTAAATTGTTGGATTTTCACCACAATTATAAACTGAAGAGCATCCAATTTGTCAAAAAGAATAAAAACAAGGCAAAAATGAAAATTGTTTTTGTTAACACAGAATTATTTCCAGTGGTGAAGTCTGAAAAAGACAGATTTTTAAATGTAATCTTTAAGTGAAAGTGAAAATCACTCAGTCATATCCGACTCTTTGTGACCCCATGGACTATACAGTCCCTGGAATTCTCCAGGCCAGAATACTACAATGGGTAGCCTTTCCCTTCTCCAGGGGATCTTCCCAACCCAGGGATCGAACCCAGGTCTCCTGCATTGCAGGTGGATTCTTGGCCAGCTGAGCTACCAGGGAATCTCATAATATTAAATACGCTTAGATGAGTTTTTCCTTTTAAGATTTAATTAACTCATGAACTTAGATTCCACAGTCCATTTTNTCCCTTCTCCAGGGGATCTTCCCAACCCAGGGATCGAACCCAGGTCTCCTGCATTGCAGGTGGATTCTTGGCCAGCTGAGCTACCAGGGAATCTCATAATATTAAATACGCTTAGATGAGTTTTTCCTTTTAAGATTTAATTAACTCATGAACTTAGATTCCACAGTCCATTTTTTCGCATAGCTGTCCCATTCACTGGGCAGCTTTCCCAGTTAGAATAGATAATCACTATATTTTGTGGCTTCCATGATGTAGAAATTATAGTTGAGTGTAGTTAGCCCACCCTTGAGCAGAGGTGTATTTACATTTCTACTTTGTTATCCTTTTAAGGATTTTGGGCTGTCAAAGTAGCACCAGTGCTTTTGTTGGTCAGATAATAATGGGTAAAGGTAGTGGCCAGGAGGAAGGAAACCTTGTATTTTTTAGAAAAAAAAAAAAGAAAAAAAAATGAGATGTGAATAAATGCTCAGCCATTGAAATTTAATATTATGGAAATCAGCAAACTTTCAGAAAGTAAGCAGCCTCATTAAGAATGAAGAGTTGAACCCATTTTTCCTTTCCCTTGAGTTAGATGCTGAGCTCGTAGAGGCCTTGAGAAGGTTGTCTTCGACCACCGGCACCATGCCCCATTGCATCATGGAGGCCATGTTTCAAACTAGCCCAGAGGGGTCTCTCCTCTAATCTCTTTCTTACATACAGAATTGTCCATGACATATTTTATAAAAAGGCAGTTGTCAGGAAGGAGTGGCATTTATTACTTTAAAAATAAAATGTCACAATTTATATCTTTTGGGCTGTGGGAATCTGACATACAGTTATGATTAGGTGTATTGTTCTCGAGTAGACATTTTAGATTTGTTAAGTAATAAGATTCTGTCCTTTTGTTAATGGAAATTATAGTCTAGTTATGTTTGAAAAATTAAATTTCGATTTACCATTAGTGGTAAAGCTAGAGTGTTTTTAGACAGGAAGTTATAGAAAGTTAAATGCTGTCATTATGTCTTATCATACTAAGAACAAAAGCAAATAATTGTGAACTATTTCAGTGAGTTGAACCTTAAGTCAGAACTTGCCTTTTCCGGTATCTTAAGAAGCACTTTGCTAGTTGCTATGGAAACACATTTATTGAGTTGAAATTTGTGCTGTAGATCCTCTATACAAATCTGCTGTGAAAGATAGATGTTGCAAACTTAAGACTCTTAATGCTACTCCTACACCTGGGTCAAGAACAAACATTGACCAGCACTTGCTGTATGGAAGGTCCTATGCGAGAGACCTGGGTACACAGGTGGGAAGACAAGGTTCTTAGCCTTGAGGAGCTCAGATTGTTGTACGGAAACAGTGATCAGCCATGTGGACCAGCGCTGGACCAGTGATAGAATGCTGGTGTGTGCAGAGTGCATTGGGAGGGAATATGTGAGGTGACTTTAAGGATGTGTGAAATTTCCTTGTATACAGGGAGTTGAGATGAACACTGTTCCCACAGCGGAACTGCCTGGATAGGGGCTAAGAGATAAGGAGTTTTTGGTTGTTGTTTTTAGTCACTTTATATCTCCTTAGCCATGCTATTGGGAAATATTTGATGAATCTTAAATTTTTAAATTCATGAGCCAGTTGAATGTAGACTGTGGAGTCACCCTGCCAGCTGCCCACTTGACTGTGCCACTCTGAGGTATTTAACCTCTCCAATCCTCGTGAGGATGAAATGAGAGACTACTGCTGAAGGGCCTAGTTCAGAGTTTGACATTTAGTAAGCTCTGGGTAAATGTGAATTGCCTTTTTAACAGCATTAATATTATCATTGTTCATTCTAGCCTCCTGGTAATCTTGAATGTTTTTCGTAACAGTGAGGGATCTGTATTTGTAAAACATTTTACGCTTGCTTGTCTCTTGAGTGTCTCACTGTGTGCTGAGCACACAGTGTGTCCTGTTGTTTTTTTCAACATAATGCTACTGTGCACTTAATAGACTACGGTATAGAATAAACATAAATTTTATCTATACTGGGGGCCAGAAGATTCCTGAGACTCACTTTATGATGATGCTTGCTTTATTGTGATGGTCTGGAACAGAGCCCTTAGTGCGTGTGTAGCCCAGTTACTTTTCCAGAGGGTCCACAAGAAGGAATAGCAACCCACCCCGGTATTCTTGCCTGGGAAATCCCATGGACAGAGGAGACTGGTCATGAGGTCGAGAGGAGCCTGGTCATGGGGTCGAGAAGAGTCAGACATGACTGAGCGACTAACACTTTCAGACATAATAACCAGAGAGAGCCCAGGGGGTGGAAATAGGAATTAGGCAGAATCAAAGTGACTGATGACTCGGGGGAAAAAAAGCCAAACAGAAAATCTTCTCTGCATGGTGGACGTGCTGGATGTAAGAGGGAAGCTGTTGCCCCCGTGTGTGATCCAAAGCTGCCACCTGGATTCTCTTTCTTGTTCACATCTGGGTAATTGAAACCTCCTCATTTTGCAGGACTGCTTAAGAGGTCAACCACGCATCTGTCATGTTTCTTTTAGAGTGAAGGGATTTATATTCTTTGCTGAACATAGTTTTTGATCAGGTATAGGAATGAGCGCTAACAATAGAATAGGAGGTGGGTGCAGTTGAGGGAGGTGAACACACCAGAAGACAGATTTCATTTTGGTCTCTAACAACACTCCAACAAAAAGTTCCAGAACAAACTGCTTGCACCATCTGCTGTGCTAGAAACGAGGGATAAACACAGAGACGAAAAGATGAGCAGTTCCTTACCTCAGTGACCTTAGAGTCTTACAGACTGGTGAAAAGACGAAGGTAAACAGATAAGTTAGCAGAATGCAGTTACCGGAGAGGAAGGTGCAGAAAGGTCAGTGGCAAAGTGCCCCAGAAAGAGGGCACAGCAGGGGACATTGGGCAGACTCCCAAGACACACTTTCCTTTGTGGTCCTCTCAAGTGTCTGATCCCAGGCAGGGGCGGGATGCCCTGATCTCTCTCTCCAGGCATCTGCCCCCGCTGCCTCTCTCCTGGGCCCCCCTTTTCTTCACGGGGGCCAGGGCACAGCAGTGGACTGCAGTGCTTCTGCATGGAGCTTACGGTGAGTCAAGCTGCGGTCCACCAGGCTTGGTCTCCTCCACCAGGGCCGCGTGCTTTTCTGAGCCCTGGATTTGCAACAGTTGCCAGGCCCAATGTTGGGTGCACTGAAGGGGGGTACACTGGGACAGCTTAAAGAGTATCCAGGGAACCATAGTATCTACAATGTCGAGTGGCTGTATTGCTGTCTCCTACGCAGTCCAAGTGTTTGGAATTCTCTAATATGCTTGAGTCTCGAATATTTGTATAAGATGAAAGGCTGCTATTCAGGAAAGAATACTGTGAGAATGGGAGGTTGAATTTCATTATAAGCTTCAATTCACTTAACACCTTCCCTGGTGGCTCAGCTGGTAAAGAATACACTGTAATGTGGGAGACCTGGCTTATCTCTGGGTTGGCAAGATCCCCTGGAGAAGGGAACGCACTTCAGTATTCTGGCCTAGAGAATTCCATGGACTGTGTAGTCCATAGGGTCACAAAGAGTTGGATACAACTGAATGACTTTCATTCACTTAACAGCCCTTGATAAAAATTTCTAAATGTATAGTAGTAACCTATTAGACTTATCTTAGAGCCGATGGTCCTTTGGCACACCTTTCTGGCTATGTACTTGAGGGCAGAAGAAGAGGGCGACAGAAGATGAGATGGCTGGAGGGCATCACTGATGCAGTGGACATGAACTTGAGCAAACTCCGGGAGATGGTGAGGGACAGGGAGGCCTGGTGTGCTGCAGTCCATGGGGTCATGGGGAGTCGGGCATGACTGGGTGACGGAAGAACAGCACGTGTGAGCTGATGAAATCTGTGCGAGAGAGATGGCCATGGAAGCAAGGCACCATGAGTGACTGGGCCACTTCATAGAAATCTGGGAGCCAGTGTTCAAGGCCTGAACCCCGAGGAGCTTACTTCTCGCTCCCTGAGATTCAAGATTTTACATGCATTTTATTTTTAAAGAGACTACTCAGTGATCTCTAGCTCAGAGTCTGAAAAGCCGTGTTTAATAATAAACTTGGTGTGTGTGTGTTTATGTGTTTTAGTCAAAACAGCTTCATAGCAATAGCAGCAGCTACACCAACAAAGAAAAGCTTTGTACCATCATACCTATCAAGTACTACAGTAGCATCAAGTTCTTTGGGACTTTTAAAGCCAAAAGTTTTAATGTCTAAATGTTATTTACTGTAAGAAGACATGAACTCCTTATCCTAATCTGAAATACGCATAATCCATTTTAAACTTTGTACCACATTACTATTTTATTCGTCTCTTCTGTTCCTGGCTTGTTTTAAATATAAAAATTATTGGAAGAAATTGTTTCTCTTTAAAGGATTTGAAGCTTAACTGTCTAAAGGCTTAAATATAATTTCTTCATTGTTCCTTTGCAATTTCTATAAAAATACAAAATTATTTTCATACAGGAAGCTGAAAAAGCAGGCTGTTCTAAAGGAAGCTGTTGTGTAGTTCCTTCCTTTCTAAACTTTAAGCTGAATGCTTTTCCTCACTCCAAGTTCAAGGGCTTAGTTTACGTGCATGAAAATAAACTGAACAGCACCTGCCTCTTAGTCACAAAGGGGATGTCTTGAAGCTGCGAAGCAAACACATGTAATCAGTTTCAGCTTTTGAGATTCTCAAAGCATGTGGTAAAAAAATAAATTCAATAACGAATAGTATAGGACATTCCGGGGTTTCGGCAGCTTGCCGTGGGCTTCCCTGGTAGCTCAGTAGGTAAAGAATCTGCCTGCAGTGCAGGAGACCCAGGTTTGATCCTTGGGTCGAGAAGATCCCCTGGAGGAGGAAATGGCAAATCACCCCAGTGTTCTTGCCTGGAAAATCCCATGGACAAAGGAGCCTGGTAGGCTACAGTCCACAGATCGCAAGAGTCCTACATGACTTAGCAACTAAACCACCCCCATAGGAAATTAAATCAGAAGAAAATATAAACCAAGGGGTCAGGTTTGAGGCCTGAATTGTGTGCATGTCAATCACAGTACTGTCATCACTGCAGGGACTTGGAAAATCTTGAATTTTCCTTGAAAACATGAAATTGTCACTGTTTTCCCAAAGAAGAATTTGGCACATTTTATAGCTTTTTTAAATTTCTTTTTAAAAAATTTGTTGTTGCAATTCTGTGGAATAGCAAGAGGAGAAAAAATAAACAGTACTAAATACTTTTGCTATAAAATTATTCAGAGTTATCTATTGACTTCAGTTAGTTCAGGACAGACTACTCTAAATATCTCTTTTAATGTGGACAGCTTGCTGAAGTCCATGGTAGCTTGTTACAAATTTTCTTGACACAGAAGAAATGAGATAGCCAACTTGTCCATATTTTTTTAGTGTAAATAATTGTGCTTGGTTTTCATAAAACACTGGAAGCTCTATTCATGTTAACTTCTGTCAAGGCTCAGAGTTCGCTAGCAAATTACCTAGAAACGCCACTGTTTTCTAATTGGGAAAATATGTAGAAGCCTTGCTAGAAATACTAATGACTGCATTTTGTTATCAGCAGAGTTCTGTGAGCTGACAGTATGAGGAATAACAAACACAAATTCCGGTCTTTGCCAAGGAATCATACAAGATTTCCATCACAGATGAGGCAAACAGCATCTGAAATTCTGTTACTGAGTCAGAATAGGAGGGGAAGAAGGAAACAATAAGGGTCAGTATGGTTTACCCTTTAATTTCCAGATCAGTTGAATGACCCTTAGGGCAGGGCTGTGTCTTGGTTACTCTGTTGGCCTGAGACTTAACTAGAAACTTCAAAACTGCGTCTGAGCTGGGCTCCCCATGAAAGGACAAGGCAGGCTTATCTTCAGGAAGGTCCTGGATGGAGGCAGTCCAGCAGCTTTGAAGCTCTGATGGTTAAGAGCTAGCTCTCTTGGACCGGATATGTGTGGAGGCCAGGCTCAGACGGCTAGTTGCATAGTGCAGTTTTGGTCACTGAAGTGTGGCCCCGAGGGCCTCCATGGGCAAATAGGGCTGTCGTGGAAGGCGCTGCAGAGGTGGAGAGGAGACGGGTCCCGTCCAACCCTTGCAGCGACTGGTTTTGGGACTTAAGACCAATCAGTTCACTTCCTTGGGCCTCTGCGTCCTCACTTGTAAAGTGAGGGAGCTAAATCCTGTGCTCTCAGAGGTCGCAGCCCCTCCCGGCCTCCAAGTGCTCTGATACTAAGAACTTCACAGAGCAGCGTCCTGTCTTCCATCTTGTGACAGTTACACCCAGCCCCTCTCCTGGAGTTCGGGTTGAAATTGTTTCACAGTATGTGGTCCATTCACCAGGTTCAGTTCATTTCTCTCTGGGAAATGTCTGTTTTCCTTTCCTTTCTTCCTTCTCACTGCCTCCACCTTTGACCAGACTCTCACCATGCATGTTTGGAATGTTTGCCTTCCTCTCTTGCCTTTCATCCCCCATCCCTCAGTCCCCAAGTGTAAATCCGTCCTTTCCCATCCCCCCTCATCCCACGCTGTGAGTCTTATCTCCCTTAAATCCTACTTTCGTCACAAGCATTTTCTTGTTCAGAAGTCATCAGCCTGACACTCTGTGGTAAGATTCTCTGTAATCTTGTCCCACCCTATCCATCTAACTTTATGACTTCTACCACTTTCCAACACACCATGCTGTGTAAAAGACTGGTTTTAGCACTGTTTTCATAAGTATTCCATACTCTTTCCTGCTTATTTAACTTGTTCATTTTGCTTCTTTCATTCGCAATACTTTTTTCTTTTCTTAACCTATACTTTTAGCAAATTCAAGATGCTCGAAAGGGGGATATCTGAATAAGGTGGCGTAGCTTAGGGGTGGGAGTGGAGGGGAGAGAGGTGGGTTGGCTGTAGCAGGAAGGAAAGAACATTTGGGGGCCAGGCCGGGAAGGACAGTAGATGTTAAACACACACAGATTTTGAATCATGGAGACAGGAAGTTTTAAAGAAGCTCACTTACATCAAGTGGTCTTTGCCCTCAATAAAACAGAAGCCACGTTCATCTGCTCAGAGTGATGGGGGGAGGGCGATGCTGGAGACTTGAAAGTAGAAAACCACCACTTGCCATGGACTTGGATGGGCCTTATCAGAGGTAAATAAAGGATTTACTGAAAAACATTAAGAATCCAGTTGAAATGAATTAATGTGAGTTTGTGGTGGACTCATTTCAGTTTTCTGAATCCGTTCAGTGGGGAAACCCTGACTTGTATTTTGCAGTTGTTGAATGAGGGGTATCCCACCGCTCCCCTCTGCCCTGTTCTAAGCTGGGTGCAGAGGCAAGTGAGGGCAGACGGGCTGGTGAGCTTAGTGCAGGGAAGGCTGTGGCCTCAGAGATAGGCTGTGTCCGTTCACCCTCTCACTCTGCTAGTTTCTCCTTTCTCTCAGTCCTTGAACACCTCTTTCCTTGCCTCACACTCACCTGATGGCCTCACTCCCATTGACTGAGAAGTAGCCAGAAGAGCATGTCCTCAAGCCTTTCCTGCGGGCCTTTCCTCCCCACCCCCGCCTTCCCGCCCACCCGCCCAAACCCTGCGCACAATT
>SJYX01005056.1:119260-132286 GCA_006410675.1 Oreotragus oreotragus
ATTTGGAAAACTCAGCAGTGGCCGCAGGACTGGAAAAGGTCAGTTTTCATTCCAATCCCAAAGAAAGGCAATGCCAAAGAATGCTCAAACTACCACACAATTGCACTCATCTCACACGCTAGTAAAGTAATGCTCAAAATTCTCCAAGCCAGGCTTCAGCAATATGTGAACCGTGAACTCCCTGATGTTCAAGCTGGTTTTAGAAAAGGCAGAGGAACCAGAGATCAAATTGCCAACATCCGCTGGATCATGGAAAAAGCAAGAGAGTTCCAGAAAAACATCTATTTCTGCTTTATTGACTATGCCAAAGCCTTTGACTGTGTGGATCACAATAAACTGTGGAAAATTCTGAGAGAGATGGGAATACCAGACCACCTGACCTGTCTCTTGAGAAATCTGTATGCAGGTCAGGAAGCAACAGTTAGAACTGGACATGGAACAACAGACTGGTTCCAAATAGGAAAAGGAGTACCTCAAGACTATATACTGTCACCCTGCTTATTTAACTTATATGCAGAGTACATCATAAGAAACGCTGGGCTGGAAGAATCACAAGCTGGAATCAAAATTGCTGGGAGGAATATCAGTAGCCTCAGATATGCAGATGACACCACCCTTATGGCAGAAAGTGAAGAGGAACTAAAAAGCCTCTTGATGAAAGTGAAAGAGGAGAGTGACAAAGTTGGCTTAAAGCTCAACATTCAGAAAACGAAGATCATGGAATCTCGTCCCATCACTTCATGGCAAATAGATGGGGAAACAGTGTCAGACTTTATTTTGGGGGGGCTCCAAATTCACTGCAGATGGTGATTGCAGCCATGAAATTAAAAGACGCTTACTCCTTGGAAGGAAAGTTATGACCAACCTAGACAGCATATTCAAAAGCAGAGACATTACTTTGCCAACAAAGGTCCATCCAGTCAAGGCTATGATTTTCCCAGTGGTCATGTATGGATGTGAGAGTTGGACCGTGAAGAAAGCTGAGTGCCGAAGAATTGATGCTTTTGAACTGTGGTGTTGGAGAAGGCTCTTGAGAGTCCCTTGGACTGCAAGGAGATCCAGTGAGCCCATCCTAAAGGAGATCAGTCCTGTTCATTGGAAGGACTGATGCTGAAGCTGAAACTCCAATATTTTGGCCACCTCATGCAAAGAATTGACTCACTGGAAAAGACCCTGATGCTGGGAGGGACTGGGGGCAAGAGGAGAAGGGGACGACAGAGGATGAGATGGCTGGATGGCATCACTGACTTGATGAACATGAGTTTGGGTAAACTCCCGGAGTTGGTGGTAGACAGGGAGGCCTGGCGTGCTGTGATTCATGGGGTCGCAAAGAGGCAGACACGACTGAGCGACTGAACTGAACTGAAGAGATAGGGAACAGTTTCCCATGTGAATGTAAACAGTTGCACGAGTCTGTGTCTTTGACTGCAGAGTTTATTTTCCCCAGCTGGTTTGTGATGCCACTTTATCCTGTATCTGGTTTGCTCAGCCTACATGGGCTCTGCTCCGCCAGTCTGTAGTACATCCTGTGTCAGTTCTACACTGTCCTAATTACTGTGGCTTTCTGTCTTTATATATTGTGGATGGCCCTGTAGTTAGAACCTTCAACAGATGGCTGTGATTGGAATTTCGGGTCTCGTGGTTGCCTTAGGAAAGTAGATGGATGTGATGCTGTGGAGGGTTTTGAGGAGGACTTTTAGGGCACAGGTTAGATCTCCCGTGGGATCTCATGGGTCACTGGATGCTGATGGGGATCCCAGCAGGGACTGGGGTTGCAATTTTCCAGCAGCAGTTAATGGTTTTTCAAAGGGGACTTGGGGTCTCCTGTATGTGGTTTTACCTGTATATCCTTACGAACTTATATATATGCCTAATTTTTTTTTTCTGGAGACCTTTTCATTAACTTTTCATTTAAAATGTTATTCTCTTAAAACCTCACTAAATGCTTCAAACTTTTATTACCTGAGAAAGCCCAGAAGAACCGGTTGTTACACCCTTCATTTCAAGACTTGTTCTTAGCATTGCCATTTTCTTTTTCAGTTAAAATGGCACTTTTTTTTTTTTCTTAAGCTTTAGGCTTGTTTTTCTTCTCTACTTTGTGCTCAATTGGAAAAAAATGAATACTATTTTTAAATGCTATTATTTTTTTGAAGAAAACCTTCAATTTAAATGTTTGTCTAAACTGCAGAGGGTTTCTGTCAACTGTGCTTGCTTCTACTGAGAATGAGTAACATAACCTTTTTTAGATGTTACAGAGCAAAACCAATGTCATGATGCTTCAAGTTATGACATTGTCTTTCTTCTTTTGGTGGCAAACTATTTTTAAATGCTATTATTCTTTTGAAGAAAACCTTCAATTTAAATGTTTGTCTAAACTGCAGAGGGTTTCTGTCAACTGTGCTTGCTTCTACTGAGAATGAGTAACATAACCTTTTTTAGATGTTACAGAGCAAAACCAATGTCATGATGCTTCAAGTTATGACATTGTCTTTCTTCTTTTGGTGGCATCTGAACTCTTGTTAAGTAGAACTGAATTAGTAAGAATTAAATAGCTTAGAGAAAATTGGCAGAATAAAGGTCATTATGGATATGAGAGTTGGACCATAAAGAAGGCTTGAGCACCTAAGAATTGATACTTTTGAACTGTGGTGTTCAGAGTCCCTTGGACTGCAAGGAGATCCAGCCTGTCCATCCTAAAGGAAATCAGTCCTGAATATTCATTGGAAGGATTGATGCTGAAGCTGAAGCTCCATTGCTTTGGCTACTTGATGTGAAGAACCAACTCATTGGAAAAGACCCTGATGCTGGGAAAGATTGAAGGCAGGAGGAAAAGGGGACGACAGAGGATGAGATGGTTGGATGGCATCACTGACTCAATGAACATGAGTTTTAGCAAACTCTGGGAGATAGTGAAAGACAGGGAAACCTGGCGTGCTGCAGTTCATGGGGTTGCAGAAAGTTGGACACGGCTTAACAATTAAACAACACAAAGCTTCTGGTGCTTCTGCAATGTTCAAAAAATAACTTATTAAAAGAGATACAGAATGAAAAAAACCCCCACCAAAACCTGTGTTTTTTTTTTTTTCCTCCCAAAGTGGAAATATCTTTTTTCCTTTGAAAAAATATCTTTTTTCCTTTCACACTCACTGTAAAGAAATTTACACCATGCCAAAGGATACAGAGTAGCACTGCCCAGGAGCACTTGGGCAGTGATGGGGATGTTCTGTTCCGTGTGGCTAGGCCAGTAGTAATGAGTCTCGTGTGTCTGTTGAGCCCCTGAAATGTGACTGGTGTGACTGCAGAACTGAATGTTTGATTTTATTGAAGTATTCAGTTCAGTTGCTCAGTTGTGTCCGACTCTGCAACCCCATGGACTGCAGCACTCCAGGCCTCCCTGTCCATCACCAACTCCCAGAGTTTACTCAGACTCATGTCCATTGAGTTGGTGATGCCATCCAACCATCTCATTTTCTGTCATTCCCTTCTCCTGTCCTCAATCTTTCACAGCATCAGGGTCTTTTCAAATGAGTCAGTTCTTCGCATTAGGTGGCCAAAGAATTGGAGTTTCAGCTTCAGCGTCAGTCCTTAATGAATATTCAGGACTGATTTCCTTTAGGATATACTGGTTGGATCTCCTTGCAGTTCAAGAGTCTCAAGAATCTTCTCCAGCACCACAGTTCAAAAGCATTAACATCACCAACTCCCAGAGTTTACTCAGACTCATGTCCATTGAGTTGGTGATGCCATCCAACCATCTCATTTTCTGTCATTCCCTTCTCCTGTCCTCAATCTTTCACAGCATCAGGGTCTTTTCAAATGAGTCAGTTCTTCGCATTAGGTGGCCAAAGAATTGGAGTTTCAGCTTCAGCGTCAGTCCTTAATGAATATTCAGGACTGATTTCCTTTAGGATATACTGGTTGGATCTCCTTGCAGTTCAAGAGTCTCAAGAATCTTCTCCAGCACCACAGTTCAAAAGCATTAATTCTTCGGCGCTCAGCTTTCTTTGTTGTCCAACTCTCACACCCATACATGACTACTGGAAAATCATAGCCTTGACTATAGGGACATTTGTTGGCAAAGATGCCAAGAGAGTCTTTTAATTTCATGACTGCAGTCACCATTCACAGTGATTTTGGAGCCCAAAAAAGTAAAACCTGTCACTGCTTCCACTTTTTCCCCTTCTGTTTGCCATGAATTGATGGGACTGGGTGCCATGATCTCAATTTTTCAAATGTTATCTCGTCTTTCATCCTCATCTTTAGCTTTTTAGTTCCTCTTCATTGTCTGCCATTAGAGTGGTATCATCTGCATATACAGGTTGTTGATGTTTCTCCCGGCAGTCTTGATTCCAGCTTGTGATTCACCAGTGTGGCATTTTGCATGATGTATTCTCAAATATAAGTTAAATAGGGTGACAATGTCACGCTCCTTTCCTAATTTGAACCAGTCAGTTGTTGGATTTAAGATTCTAACCGTTGCTTCTTGACCCACCTACAGGTTTCTCAGGAGAATTGTCCAACTCTCACACCCATACATGACTACTGGAAAATCATAGCCTTGACTATAGGGACATTTGTTGGCAAAGATGCCAAGAGAGTCTTTTAATTTCATGACTGCAGTCACCATTCACAGTGATTTTGGAGCCCAAAAAAGTAAAACCTGTCACTGCTTCCACTTTTTCCCCTTCTGTTTGCCATGAATTGATGGGACTGGGTGCCATGATCTCAATTTTTCAAATGTTATCTCGTCTTTCATCCTCATCTTTAGCTTTTTAGTTCCTCTTCATTGTCTGCCATTAGAGTGGTATCATCTGCATATACAGGTTGTTGATGTTTCTCCCGGCAGTCTTGATTCCAGCTTGTGATTCACCAGTGTGGCATTTTGCATGATGTATTCTCAAATATAAGTTAAATAGGGTGACAATGTCACGCTCCTTTCCTAATTTGAACCAGTCAGTTGTTGGATTTAAGATTCTAACCGTTGCTTCTTGACCCACCTACAGGTTTCTCAGGAGATAGGTAAGTTGGTCTGGTATTCCCATTTCTTCAAGAATTTTCTATAGTTTGTTGTGATGCACACAGTCAAAGGCTTTAGCGTAGTCCGTGAAGCAGAAGTAGATGTTTTTCTGGAATTCCCTTGCTTTCTGTATGATCCAATGAATGTTGGCAGTTTGATCTCTGGCTTGTTTCTCTGCCTTTTCTAAATCCAGCTTATATCTGGAAGTTCTCCATTCATGTACTGCTGAAGCCTAACTTGAAGGATTTTGAGCATAACCTTACTAGCATCCAAAATGAGCACAATTATACAGTAGTTTGTCTTTCTTTGGGATTGGAATGAAAACTGACCTTTTCCAGTCCTGTGGCCACTGCTAAGTTTTCCAAACTTACTGACATATTGAGTGCAGCACTTTAACAGCATCATCTTTTAGGTTTTTAAATAGCTCATCTTTTAAGTTTTTAAATTTCATCACCTTCACTAGCTTTGTTTGTGGTAATGCTTCCTAAGGCCCACTTGACTTCATACTCCAGGATGTCTGGCTCTAGGTGAGGGACCACACCATTGTGATTATTCCTGGTTATTAAGACTTTTTTTGTATAGTTCTTCGTGTTTTCTTGCCACCTCTTATCTTTTCTGATTCTGTTAGGTCCTTACTTTTTCTGTCCTTTATCTTGTCCATCCTTGCATGAAATGTTTCCTTGATACCTCCAATTTTCTTGAAGAGATTTCTAGTCTTTCTCATTCTATTGTTTTCCTCTTCTTGTTTGTTATTGTTCATTTAGAAAGGCTTTCTTATCTCTCCTTACTATTCTCTGGAACTCCGCATTCAGATGGGTATATCTTACCCTTTCTCCCTTGCTTTTCGCTTCTTTTCTTTCCTCAACTGTTTGTAAGGCCTCCTCAAACAACCAGTTTGCTTTCTTGCATTTCTTTTTCTTTGGAATGGTTTTGGTTACCACCTTCTGTACAGTATTATGAACCTCCATCCATAGTTCTTCAGGCACTCTATCAGATCTAATCACTTGAATCTGTTCTTCACCTCTACTGTATAATCATAAAGCATTTGATTTAGGTCATACCTGAATGGCCTGGTGGTTTACCCTATTTTCTTCAGTTTAAGCCTGATTTTTGCAATAAAGAGCTCATAATCTGAGCCATGGTCAGCTCCAGGTCTTGTTTTTGCTGACTCCATAGGGCTTCTCTGTCATTGGCTGCAAAAGATATAATCTATCCGATTTCGGTGTTGACCATCTGGTGATGTCCATATGTAGAGTCTTTGCTTGTGTTGTTCAAAGAGGGTGTTTGCTAAGATCAGTGTGTTCTCTTGACAGAACTCTGTTAGCCTTTGCCCTGCTTCATTTTGTACTCCAAGGCCAAACTTGCCTATTACTCCAGGTGTTTCTTGACTTCCTACTTTTGCACTCCAGTCCCCTGTGATGAAAGGACATCTTTTTTTGGTGTTGGTTCTAGAAGATTTTCAAAGAACCATTCAACTTCAGCTTCTTCCATATCACAATATTACTGTGATATTGAATGGTTGCCTTGGAAACAAACTGAGATAATTTCTGTCGTTTTTGAGATTGCACCCAAGTACTGCTCTTGAGGCTGCAGACAAGTGTGTTGAGTACTTCAGTGATGTGCATGGGGCTGAGTTGTTCAAAACTGAGAAATCTGCCTTTTGTTTTGTCCTGTTGGAATTCCCTGTTTAGTCACCTGGTAGAATTGCCTAGGAGATCATATAAAGACCTGTCTGGAGTCACTTGCCTGCAGCCTCAAAGGCCATTTAAGGCTGACAGTCTTTACCAGTGCTTTGTTCTAAGGAGAGGGAGCTGGTGTCTGGCCCTCTGTGTGACACCTTGGATAGGTTGGTGGGGGCGGCTGCCTCTAGCCTACCTGAGGGGCGAGTGTATGAGTGGCTGCATGGGCACACCCTCTGACATATCGTGTTACATCACTCTCTGCCCAGCCCTTCTGGAAAGGCCATCTTTGCTTCATGGTCAGAATTCCATTGGGGATAAATACTTGGGGCTCCAAGTATTGGAAAACTTAGGGCTCTTTCTCATTTGAAATGAAGTCTTAATTCCTACCGAAAGTTAAATGGAAATCCTGGCTTGGCAGAGAGAATGGTTATGTCAGCCAAGATCTCCTAGAATTCTCTAAAAATACCCTGTTGTTGCTCATCTGATAGTCTTTTTCTTCTGAAAATAATTTGATTAGTAATCCCATGTAACTAGTTGCTTTTCTCATTTGGCAGATGAGTTTCCATGCACTAAATCTGTTTTAGAAGGTTTATAATATGCTGAGGTCATTTCTATCGTGTTCCAAGTGATGATTAAAGGTTTTTAGTCTTTATCTGAAAAATATTTTTCTTAAGGACATTGATGTGTTTATAGGAAATAATTAAAATGATGCTGCTTGAAAAACAAAGAGCTTATGGAACGCAGAAACCTGAGCTCCTTCCCCTTTGTTGGTTTAGTCATTTCCAGTACAGAAATTGTAACCCTGAACAGTTACTTTCAAGGACTAAATTCAAAATCCTGAAAACTTTTCTGGCTACTTAGGAAAAAGCTGAAGAGATAGCAAGGTTATAAGAAATAAAAAGTATATAGAGCATTTTTATTTTATTAATTGTATTTTTAAAAAACTTGGTCAATTCTTATAATTACTGAAATTAGTTTGGGTAACTAGTTTTTTATTTTTTTCAGAACAATCCATATATATAGCCATGTTATAATGCCAAATATCTAGAAATCCAAAACCTGTTAAATCCCAAATATTAGAGAAAACGGTACAAAATATGAATATTGAGTTCAACCTCCATTACTTTTAGAGCTAGCTTGTGCATGCCTGTTAGGGAAATTTAAAAACCATATTATCATTTATTCATCAGAATGCTTTTGTGTATGTGTCACAACATTTGGTAGGAATAAACTCTTTTTTGCTTGAAAATTTGAAGTACGAGAAGGTCAAGACAAGCTAGAAATGAGGTTTAACATGAAATTTTTACAAAATTCCCATAATAATTACATTAGGGGACCAGGAGTTGCTAATATTTGTTGACCACTTAATATGTGCTCAAGCTCTGCTCTGCACCTCAAATCCATTCAGTTCTCCTTTTAATCCTGTGAAATAAGTACCTTTGTCACCCCATTTTTAACTAAAGATCCCGAGGCTTTGGAAGTTTAAGTGGTTTGCCCTCCAGCTAGAAAATTTCAGAGCTGAAATTTGAATCCAGGCTTTCACCATCACAGGTCTTGTGTGACAGGCCTCTCGTGAAACGTGGGCTGAACACTGTGACAGTTAGGTGAGTACATCAGCCAGGAACCAGCCATGACTAAAAGCAAAGCCAGTGTGCAATTATTGAATGCCTGCTCAGTGCCAGCCTTGATTCCAAGCACCTGACGGGTCCTGCCACATTTAATTTGCTCCCCGACTCAATGGACATGAGTTTGAGTCAGCTCCGGGAGTTGGTGGCGGACAGGGAGGCCTGGCGTGCTGCAGTCCATGGGGTCCCGGAGAATCAGACACGACCGAGCCACGACCGAGCAACTGAACTGAACTGAAGAGAGGTTTCATTTACACCCATTTTACAAAGAGGTTTGGGGAAGTTAAGTAACTCGCCCACAGTTGTGTTTCACATAACTCCTGAAGTTAGGATAGTGTGTAGGAATGGATTAACATCAGTTTAAGAAAGGTTTTTATTAATTTATTGCAAGGATTTCCCTAGTTCTCTTCAGTTTTGATTTTAATCATTAACCAAGATGAATATATAATAGGCAAACAAATTTCAGATGGCACAGCATTCAGTGTGTATATATTGGAAGAAGGAACAATATTCAAAAACTGATTTTTGTGTTAATTTGTTTCCTTTTTACCATTCATGTCTTCAGACATCCCTGGAGAAGGAAATGGCAACCCGCTCCAGTATTCTTGCCTGGGAAGTCCCACAGACAGAGGAGTCTGACAGGCTACAGTCCATGGGGTTGCAAAAAAGTCAGATACAACTTAGCAGCTAAACAACAGCAAAGTTCAAAGATAATAATAAAACAGTGCTAACATCTGCTCTCCCCTCTGACAGCAGTCACCCTATTGCACACCCCATTCACACTCACTCAGTTGAAAATGGTTCTACTGCTTTCTTGTGTCTTCATTCAGAGTTTCAGTTTAGGAAAACTGAGAATATTTATATCCTTCTTTTTCTCTTTTTTCTAGTTCACTGTTTCTCTTACCAATAAATCATATATCTTTCCATGTCAGTATTGTGAGAGCTTCCTCATTCTTTCTTATAATGGTGTAGCATTAGTATTTTGTTCCTATTGACCATGACTGGAGTTGTTTCTAATTGGTCACTATTAAAAATCATGTGCACCAAATACAATATCATTGTTTTAAATTTATTTTTAATGTTCACATGATAACACTTTTTAAAAAGCATTTATTTGTTTAGGGCTGCCCTGGGTCTTTGTTGCTGCACTCGGGCCTTTTCTAGTTGCAGCAAGCGGGGCTGCTCTCTGGTTGCAGCCTGTGGGCTTCTCATGGTGAGGCTTTTCGTGCTGCACAGCACAGGCTCTGTGTGCTTGGGTTGCAGTAGTATTCCTATTGACCATGACTGGAGTTGTTTCTAATTGGTCACTATTAAAAATCATGTGCACCAAATACAATATCATTGTTTTAAATTTATTTTTAATGTTCACATGATAACACTTTTTAAAAAGCATTTATTTGTTTAGGGCTGCCCTGGGTCTTTGTTGCTGCACTCGGGCCTTTTCTAGTTGCAGCAAGCGGGGCTGCTCTCTAGTTGCAGCCTGTGGGCTTCTCATGGTGAGGCTTTTCGTGCTGCACAGCACAGGCTCTGTGTGCTTGGGTTGCAGTAGTTGCTGCACTCAGGCTCATTGCGGCTCATGGGCTTATTAGTTGCTCCAAGGCACGTGAGATCTTAGTTCCTGGACAAGGAATTGAACCCATGTCCCCTGTATTGACAGGCAGATTCTTAGCCACTGGACCACCAGGCAAGTCCCACAGTCACTGTTTTTGACATACAGTTCTGATTTCTGACAAACATATAGGGTTGTGTAACCACACCCATAATCAAGATACACAACAGTTCCATCTCCCCAAAACTCCCTTGGCTTCCTCTTTGTTATCAGCCCACCTCTGCCAGCCAGGGATCTGCTCTCTGTACTTGCCCACAGTGTCCCTGTACCGAAGCCTCTCAGGGTGGCTTCTTCAACTTAACATGATGCATCTGAGGCTCAGCCTTCTTGTTACAGAGGGTGTTGCTCATTCCTGTTACTGCTCAGTGGTATCACATGATATGCATACACCACCGTGTTTTAGTCTATCCAAACTGAAGGGCTTTGGATTGTTTCCAGTTTTTTAGACTTATGAATAAAACTCCTATAAGCATTCACACGCAGATTATAGTATCTTTTTAAAAGCAGCCTTATTGAGGTATCATTTACATTCCTTAAGATTCACTCATTTAAAAGAGTAAAATTTCATGGATTTTGGTAAATTTACAGAAACAGGCAGCCGTCACTACAATCTGATTTTACATTTCATCACACCAGAAAGAAATCTTTGCCCATTTACAGTTAATCCCTCTTCCCACCTCTAACCCTGGAAAACTAGTGGTTTTCTGCCTCTACAGATTTGCTTTTTCTGGAAATTTCATGTAAATGGAATCATGCAACATGTGGTCTTTGGCATCTGTCTTCTTTCAAGTAGCATAATGTTTTTTAGTTTTGTTCATATTATATCAGTGTTGCTTTCTTTTTGGTGGCTGAATAATATTCCACTCAAATGTATATCACATTTGGTTAATCCATTCACTAATTAATGGACATTTAAGTTGTTTATGGTTTTGAGCTATATGAACAATGCTGCTATGAATGTATGTTTACAAATTTTTGTGTAGATTTTATGTTTTCATTTCTTTTGGATAGATAACTAGGAGTGGAATTGCTTGATCATGATGAAATTTTATTTGACACTTTAAGAAAATGCCAAGTGGTTTTTCAAAGTAGCTGTATCATTTTATATTCTCACCAGCGGTGTGTGAAGGTTCCTGTTTCTCCACTCCCTTTCCAACACTTCTAATTGTCTTTTTTATTATAGCCATTCTAGTGGGTGTCACGGGGAAGGCAATGGCACCCTACCCCAGTACTCTTTCCTGGAAAATCCAGTGGACGGAGTAGCCTGGTGGGCTGCAGTCCATGGGGTCGCTAACAGTCGGACAGACTGAGCGACTTCACTTTCACTTTTCTCTTTCATGCATTGGAGAAGGAAATGGCAACCCACTCCAGTATTCTTGCCTGGAGAATCCCAGGGATGAGGGAGCCTGGTGGGCTGCCATCTATGGGGTCACACAGAGTCGGACACGACTGAAGTGACTTAGCAGCAGCAGCAGCAGCAGCAGTGGGTGTCAAGGGCTATCTCATTGTGGTTTTAATTGCACTTCCTTGTACAAGTGACTGATGATACTGAGCATATTTTCATGTGTTTATCAGACATTTGTATATCCTCTTTAATGAAATGCTTATTCAAATCTTTTGCCCTTTTTTAAATTGGAATTGTTGTCTTGTATTTTGAATTTTAAGAGTCCTTTACATTCTGGATCAACCAGTTCGTTACCTGGTATGTGATTTGCAAAATGGCACAGGATTTTTTTTTAAATGAAGGTTCAGTAGATTTTTTATTGAATAATATTTCTGCACTTGTTATATGCCTTTGGTTAGTTTCTGGAGGTTTGAAAGGTTATGTTTGGCTGTGTTGTCTTGTTTTGTCATTGCCTTTGGGGAGAGGACTTTCTGAGCTCTTTTCTCTGCCTTTCTGAAAGTCCCACCTACAGTTGCATCTTGAACATGTAAATTCCCAGAAGATAAATTGCTGGATCAAAGAGTTTGAATATTTGTAAAGGTTATATCACTTTATATCCTTCTAATTTATGATGTAAGGCCTAATCTCACCAATCTGTGTTATTAAACGTTCAGAATTTTACCAGTCTAAATGAAAATAGTTTCCTGTGGTAGTTTTAACATTTCTTTCTTTGTGAGGAGGGTTGGGCATCTTGTCATATTTTAAAAGAACATTCCTTTTCTGTGAGCTTTACTCATATCCTTTGCTCATTAAAAATTTTTGATTATTGATCTTTTCTGTTTATAGAAGCTTATTCCTTTGTGTGATAAGTTGGAAATACAGACTTCCTGGTATGTCATTTTGATCACTTTTGATCTTGTTTATGGCTTTCCTAGCATGTAGACGTTGATAGGAATATACATATAAATACATATGCATATGTTTAGTTGTTCAGTCGTGTCCGACACTTTGCGACCCCATGGACTGAAGACAGCCAGGCTCCTCTGTCCATGGGATTCTCTAGGCAGGAATGCTGGAGTGGATTGTCATGCCCTCCTCCAGGAGATCTTCCCAACCCAGGGATTGAACCCAGGTCTTCCCCATTGTAGGCAGATTCTTTACCGTCTGAGCCACCATATATAATTATATAATTTATTCATCTTTTTCTATGGCTTCAGGAGTTGGAGTCATAGGTCTCCCCCAGTCCAAGACAATGGAGGGTCAATGGCATTGGCAAAGAAATGGCAATGACAAAGAAATAAATTTTCTTCTATAACCTTATGATCTCTTTTTTAACCTTGAAATCTCTGATTCACAAGCGATTTATCCTGCTGAACTATGTTAAGTTTTTCTCCCCCCTCCCTTTCTTCAAAAAGTCCATCTTTTAAGCTCTTAATTGGCAATTCCAGTGTTATTATATACTAAGTTTCCATGCATCAGTTCAGTTCTGTTCAGTCGCTCAGTCGTGTCCGACTCTTCGCGACCCCATGAATCACAGCACACCAGGCCTCCCTGTGCATCACCAACTCCCAGAGTTCACTCAGACTCACGTCCATCAAGTCTGTGATGCCATCCAGCCATCTCATCCTCGGTCGTCCCCTTCTCCTCCTGCCCCCAATCCCTCCCAGCATCAGAGGCTTTTCCAGTGAGTCAACTCTTCACATGAGGTG
>SJYX01005056.1:134450-181396 GCA_006410675.1 Oreotragus oreotragus
GGCCAAAGTACTGGAGTTTCAGCTTTAGCATCATTCCTTGCAAAGAAATCCCAGGGTTGATCTCCTTCAGAATGGACTGGTTGGATCTTCTTGCAGCCCAAGGGACTCTCAAGAGTCTTCTCCAACACCACAGTTCAAAGCATCAATTCTTCGGTGCTCAGCTTTCTTCACAGTCCAACTTTCACATCCATACATGACCACTGGAAAAGCCATAACCTTGACTAGATGGACCTTTGTTGGCAAAGTAATGTCTCTGCTTTTGAATATGCTGTCTAGGTTGGTCATAACTTTCCTTCCAAGGAGTGTCTTTTAATTTCTTGGCTGCAGTCACCATCTGCATTGATTTTGGAGCCCAAAAAAAGATGTATCAAGTTTTAGACCTTCTCTTCTGTATCATGTCTTTCTGTCTCTCACTTCAGATACTAATGTCACACTGTTTTAATCATTGAGGTTTTATAATATATTTGCATATTTGCTAAGGCTAGTAGCAGCACTCTTGCCTCTCTTTCAGTGGTTTTCCAGGCAACTTCTTTTTTTTTTTTTTCTTTTCCATGGGGCTTTAGCATTAGCTTGCTCAGGTTCCCTACTCCACTTCAAAGGAAAAATGATCCTTTTTGTTCTTTTATTTCAATCATTTAAATTTTATAAGTTGAATTAGGCAGAATAGATATCGATGTGATATTGTCTTCCTGTCCAAGAATATAATATACTGTAGTTCTTCAAGTCTTCATTGCAGTCCTTCAGTAATGTGTTAACATTTTCCTTATAAAGATTTTTTACATTCCCAGTTACATTTATTTCTAGATATTTTATATTTTTCATTGCTATTGTTAATGGGTGTTTTCTTCCATTACATCTTCTATTAATGGTTATTTGTTTAAAAGATCATAAATGAAGCAATAAGTATAAGAGCTTTTTTAATAGAGATAATTGTGAGGCTCTGACCTTGAATTAAAACAAGCAAAAAATCAGTTAAATAGGAAGAGGATGATTGGAGAAACCATTATAATCGTAGCTACTTATATGCTGACATTTAAACTTTATCATCTCATTAATTTAAACTAGGGTCCTGTGACCTGTTTATAAATGAAAGAATTAAGCTTTATTGAGTTAATACACCTTGCTCAAGGTTATATAGCTTCTTAGTGATATTGCTGAATTTTGTCTCCATATCTAACTCTTGAACCTTAACTCTGAACTGATATCCTGTAGTATACCATTCCCTGCAGAAAAGGATTTTGTTAAAGGTTCATATGTATAAATTCACACCAAATTAATAAAAGCCTCACCAGTGAGTGAAATAGTCTTCATTTTTCAGTAGTTCATATGCACCTTCATTGGAAGGCTGGATTCAGTTCTGGGTCTCATGTTCAATGCAGGATGCAGGATGCTTGGGGCTGGTGTATGGGGATGACCTGGAGGGAAGATGTGGGGTGGGAGGTGGGAGGGGGGTTCATGTTTGGGAGTTCGTGTAAAAAAATAAATAAATNTTAATAAAAGCCTCACCAGTGAGTGAAATAGTCTTCATTTTTCAGTAGTTCATGTGCACCTTCATTGGAAGGCTGGATTCAGTTCTGGGTCTCATGTTCAATGCAGGATGCAGGATGCTTGGGGCTGGTGTATGGGGATGACCTGGAGGGAAGATGTGGGGTGGGAGGTGGGAGGGGGGTTCATGTTTGGGAGTTCGTGTAAAAAAATAAATAAATACAAAAAAAAAAAATGTAGATAAGCTATCTTTTAATTAGTTCATGCTAGTTGACCAGAGATGTGAAAAGTGAAACTGTGATTTAAAATAACATTGTCCCAATAAAATTTTTTTTAATTAAAAAAAAATTAACACTGTCAAATGAATTGATAGCAAGCACACAGAACACTGAGAATGATCTATGAATTTTTTAGTATTTCCACTGTTCGAAAATTAATTGAATTTTCTCTTCCTGGTGCCAAGTATAGACTTTGGATTAAGGAGTACATGTTACCTAGAGTAGATATTCCAGTTAAAATTGTTATGTAACACATCACCCGAAATTTACTGGGTGAAACTCACAGTAGTTACTTATTATCTTCTATGGGTAAGGGATTTGAGGGTTCAGCTGGACAGTTGTGGTTTGGTCTCTGGTTTGGTTGCAGTCAGACAGTGGCTGAAAATACAACGCCAAGGGAAGGTGACTGAAATAGCTGGGGGCTTCCCAGGCATTTCTGTCTCTTCACCTCACCTTAGGGCTGGTATATGTTCTTCATGGGCTGGTTTTGGCTTCCTCACCGTATAGCAACTTCAGGGCAACTCAGCAGCTCCAGAGATGAATATTCTAAGAGACCTAGGCAGATCTATTATGACCTAATCTTATGAGACTTAGCAGCAGCAGCAGCAACACCCCTTACCCTATAGCACAGACTAGCTGCTTTTACAAGCAGAAGCAGCTTAGGCCTCACCTTTTGATGGGAGGAATGCCAGAGTCACGTTGCAGTAAGAAGACGAAGGAATGAAGATAGTGTCATGTCTTCCTTTTGAAAATACAACCTGACACAGTGATGGTTTCCTTTCAGTACAAGAAAGGAGCTTGTGATAGAATTCTGAGGTGAAAAGGACTGTTTGTGGAGGAATGAGATGTTTTCCTCATTGGGTATGTTCTGAAGAAGGCAAGGTATCCGTATAGTGTGGTTGTAATGTCTGAAATTGTACTCCAGTGTTGTAGAAATGATTCTGGGAATGTTTAACCTTAACTAGTTTGAACATAATAATAAGTGTTTTGTTTTTTTTTTTAATTTATGAGTGTGGTTACTGTGCATTAAGATGCATATTATATCACTTTGTGAAAAGTTTAGAACTTTTCTAGATAACTGTCTTTCCTAGTTTTCTAATTTTTCCCCCTTAATTTTCTAGATAACTTTTTTAGATAAGAATATCTTATCAAAATAACTAAAATCAACAACTTAGCTTTCTACCTTAATAAAACCAGAGGAGAACAAACTAAACCTAAGGCAGGCAGGAGGACGGAAGTAATAAAATTTAGAATAGAAATAAATACTAGAAAAAATCAGTGAAACCAAAAGGTGGGTTTTGATTAGAATTTTTTGAAAAAAGGGACAAACCTTTAGTTAGACTAAGAAAAAAAGAGGAAAAATTCAAATTACCAGAATCAGGAATGAAAGTGGGAACATTACTACTAACATTACTAAATAAAAAGAATTTTAAGAGGATACTGTGAACAGTGAAATGTCAACAAATTAGGTAACTCAGATGAAATGGACCAATTTTTAGAAAGATGCAAACTGCCAGAACTGATTCACGACGAATTAGAAAATCTGAGTAGACCTGTAGCAAATAAATTGAATTAGTGATGATACAACTTGCCAAAAAGGAAAGCCCAGAACCAAATGGCTTCACCAGTTTAAAGAATTAACTCCAATTTTTCGTAAACTCTTCCAAAAAATAGAAGATAAGGAAATATTTAACTCATTCTTTGAGGCCGATATTACATTGATACCAAAACCAGACAAAGAGAGCACATGAAAAGAAAATCACAGACTATACCTCTTGTAAATAAGGGTTATAGCAACCCAAATCCAGCAGCTTATAAAAAGGGTCATATGCCATGACAAGTGGGATTTATCATAAGAATACAAAATTTATTTAACATCTAAAAATCAATGTTATACACTATATAGCAGAATAAAGAGGGAGGGACCCACATTTATCTTAATAAATACAGAAAAAACATTTGACAAAATCTAACATCGTTTCGTGATAAAAACACCCAAAACACTAGGAATACAAGAGGGTGTTCCTGATAAAGGGCATCTGTGAAACACCTACAGCTAGCAGCATACTAATGGTGAGAGACCGAACGCTTCCGCACTTGGGTTAGGAACAAGAAAAGATATCCACTCTTGCCACTTCTGCTCAGCATTGTACAGTGTCTAGCCAGGGAAATAATGCAAGAAAAGAAACAAAAGGCATCTAGATTAGAAAGGACGTAAAACTGTTTAAATGAAATGTCTAGAATATAGGCAAGTACATAGAGACAAGAAAGTGGATTAGTGGTACCAAAGGCTGCGGGGAGAAGGGGGATTTAGGAGGTGACTACTAATGGGGGTGGGGTCTCTCTTAGATATCATGAGATGTTCTGAAATTAGATAGTGATGGTTGCACACCTTGTGACTGCTAATGATCATTAAATTGTACACATTAAAATGATGGATTTTACAGTATGTGAATTACATCAACAACCACAAAAAATACTTATCTACAACTGTTGTTTCACAGCTGTTTGAAACTGCAGCTTTATGATGTGTGCTAAAGTGTTTAATGGAGAGAAGCATTCACAACAATTTTGAAAGGACCATGCTACAGTGAGAATAGATCATTTTGTATTTAACTAATGGCATTAGAAACTTAGGTAAAATTATACTATCTGCTAGAGTGCTGTTGCAAAACTCTGAATATTAACTTTCATTTGGTTTGTACTCTGAACTGTTGTCTCAGAGTGCAGTATTAACACATTTTGCATAAAGTTAGACAGTAATGAAATAATATCTAAGAAGTTAATTTGTATTAACAGATTCCAGAAACCTTGAAAAGACCAAGTTCCCAGTATGAGGTGCCCTTGGCATCAACATCAGTTTAAAAATGTTTCATGGTTGAACCTGCCTTATCCATCTTCCTCTTGCTCAACTTGTGGGATGGGCAGCCTTCTCCCACTCCTTTGTGGGTGTGTTGAGGAGGTGACACTGGGATTTCTGCCCTCACTAATTACTAAGTTTTGTGCTAACCAAAGTCAGCTGTGTTTATTCTTAAATATGTTTATTCCAGTAGTAGTAGTAATCATAATTGTGTAGTTTAACCAAATATTATGTAAACTGATGAACTATGCATGCAAAAATGTTAAATGTCTGGGACCACAAAGCCATGTTACTTAATACTTAACTGTTAAATTGAGTGTGGGCAAGAAACTAAGTTGGCTTCAGAACTGTAAAAATATAGACAGACACTGTGCTCAAAATCCTTTAAATTTTTGTTCTACTTTAAACAAATGGAAACTAGGAGTCATAGACAGTGGTGGTTTATGCCAGAGAGCTGACATCTACAGAGAGACGGCCTTGACTCTATATTGGAAGACTGGCAAACACATGGGTCTTTCTGCACTCCAACTGAAAGAAAATGTCTTACGATTTATGTATATCAGTTGTAATGATTTCCTCTGTTAACTGAGTTTTTCATTTTACCCAATATCTAATGTGGTTGCCTCAGACAAGAGGGTTGCTCTTCTGAAAACTGGATTATAAGTTAGAGGACTTGTACAGAGGACTTGTGGTTCCCAGCTATGCGACTTAACTAGTCAGGATAGCTTGGACAAGTAAATTAAGCTTCATCTTTTTTCATGTATTAATATTTTGCAATACTTTGTTTAATATCTTTGCTTAAATTGAAATTCAAATTCTACTGATTTCTGAGATCAAGAAGAGTAAAGAGCTTAGAAAACAGCAAAAAAAAAAAAAAAAGACCGCCCTCCTGAAAGGAGGAGGGGCCCTTACTCGTCCCTTTTCTTCCTGTTTTTCTTTCTCTCTTCTCTTCTTCCTTCCCCTCACACCTCCCCTCCCTGCCTTATAGAACTTAGAAATAGGAGTACAGTATATATTTTTTATCTGTTAAGTAAAACATTTGTTTAATCTGTTTATAAATATTTACTTCTTAGCTTTTAAATCAAATGCCAATTTATGGTTCAACAAAACTAGAGTTTGTTTTTAGCCTAGTGTTTGATAAATGTGGAAATCATCTCAACTTAAAATTAATCCTCCAATCAGTTCTTATTCTCTGAGAATCATTCATTTTGGATCAACTTGGAAAATGCAATTGTTCAAGCTAAAAAGATTTGGGTTTTGGCTGTTTTACTTGTGGAACAAATAAAAATTTCTGGCTTTTTCTGTCTTTTTATATAGTGACTTAAAAGCCACATGTATTTTAAACTTTTGCTAATTCAAATTTTTATTTATACATAGATTATAATGAATATTTCAGAAAAACTCTTACATAAGTGTTAGGTACAGTACTTCAGAATGCATCACTTTGGAGAGTGTTAAGTATGCACTTTGCTCCATGTTCTGTTCATTTGAAACATGTCTGCAGTAAAAAAGTTAAAAAATAAATCACTATGTTGGCATTTTTACAGCTACAACAGCCACTTGAAGCACAGAAGAGCAGTTATGTAACTTTTTCTGTACAGTGTATTGTCAGTGTTCGGTATATTTATAGTACATTTCTGCTATGTATTTAATAGCTGCACATAAAATTTCAACCACTACAAATGAAAACCCTGCTTAGAAGTTGTTTATTTGAAAAAGTTATAACCTGATGTCAAAACATGTCCTGTTTATGTGCAATACATCGATACTTTTAGATTTCATTTTCTTCTGCTCTAAAGTTTAATTCCGGCTACACCTTCAGGGTTTGCTAAAGTGGAACAGTAAGAGGAGAGAGTTTCCTTCATCTGCCCTGAAGCAGATGAGGCCACTGGCTTCTATCCAGTGTTGATGTGTCATCACTGCCTGCTCGACAAGGTCTACGCACAGAGGTCACGGAACCCAGGTGCCCAGCACAGTGCCTGAGGCTCTGGACCTTCAGTGTGTGTGTAAAGAACGGTGCACGTGGAGCATTCCACAGCTGCCTCTCCCTCCTCCGCACCACTGCCTTCTCTCCCAACAGCATCTGTCTCTCCCGATTATTTGCTCCAACTTACTGCGCTTTGGCACAAAAATGTCGTGTTATTGTGGAAGGTATATGGGCTTTAAAGTTGCAATCCTGGCTTTTATGCGAATCTGTCCATTTGCTTCGTTTTTCCAAGCTTTGATTTCCTCATCTGTAAGATGAGAGTAATACCTACCCACAGGGAGGGCATGAGAGCAAAATTAAGGAGAGTGTAGAGCAAACTTAGTTTCAGGCTGAGTAGAAATGTAGTAGATATTCTTCCCTTTCCTTCGTTTGTCATTTTCATTTTTTGAATTAGAAAACCAGATCCCTGAGAGGTTAAGTGGTGGTGTAGTTGCTAAGTTGTGTCTGACTTTTGTGACCCCATGGACATCCCTGCCAGGCTTCTCTATCCATAGTCTTTTCCAGGTGAGAATACTGGAGTGGGTTGCTGTTTCCTTCTCCAGGAGATCGAACCCAGGTCTCCAGCACTGCAGGCAGATTATTACGGACTGAACTACCCAGTGATTTACTTCACTAAGTAAAGAAAGTGAAAGTGAAGTTGCTCAGTCTTGTCCAACTTTTTGCAACCTCATGGCCGGTAGCCTACCAGGCTCCTCTGTCCCTGGGATTTTCCAAGCAAGAGTACTGGAGTGGGTTGCCACTTCCTTCTCCAGGGAATCTTCCCGACCCAGGGATCGAACCTGGGNACTAAGTAAAGAAAGTGAAAGTGAAGTTGCTCAGTCTTGTCCAACTTTTTGCAACCTCATGGCCGGTAGCCTACCAGGCTCCTCTGTCCCTGGGATTTTCCAAGCAAGAGTACTGGAGTGGGTTGCCACTTCCTTCTCCAGGGAATCTTCCCGACCCAGGGATCGAACCTGGGACTCCCGCATTGTAGGCAGACATTTTTACCGGCTTAGCCACCAGGGAAGTCACTAGGTAGATCACTGGTTAAGTGATTTACTTCAAGTCAAATAGCTCTTTCTTCAGCCACACCCTTTTTCCAGAGTGCCCTTGGAGAGGGCCTGCGGTTTCTCACGGTGAACACTCATTCCTGCCTGCCAGCTTTTCCAACTCTCCAAATCAGCTGCCCTCAGTTCTTTATTCTCCCTTACCTTTCATATGAGCTCATTATGAAGCCTTGAAATTTTGTCTCTGAAGTACTTTTTAAATTTATTCCCCTTTCTTTATTTCCACTGTCTTAACCTAGTCCATCATCAGTCTTTCAGCTTGAGATTTTTTTTTCTTAACATCTGGAACTAATCAGTAATCATATTTATTTGCTTTTTTATTGAGGTATAGTTGATTTACAGTATTAGTTTTAGATGTACAAACATTGTGATTCAAAATATTTATAGATTATAATTAATTGTTAGTTGCTCAGTCGTGTCTGACTTTTTGCAACCCCATGGTCTGTCCATAGAATTCTCTAGGCAAGAATACTGGAGTGGGTTGCCATTCCTTTGTCCAGGGGATCTTCCCCATCCAGGGATTGAACCCGGGCCGATCCTGCACTGCCGGCAGATTCTTTGCCATATCTAAACTACAAGTGAAGCCCATACTTCATTTATAGTAATTATCAAATATTGGCGGTATTCCCTGTGCTGCACAATATATCCTTGGAGCTTATTTATTTACATGTAGTAATAGTAGTTTGTCTCTTTTAATCCCTTACCTCTGTCTTGCCCCTCCCCTCCACTTCTAATCTATACCTGTGAATCTATTTCAGTATTCTTGTATTCATTTGTTTTATTTTTCAGATTCCATGTATAAGTGGTAACATACAATTTTTGTCTGTTTGTCTGAGTTACTTCACCAAGTGTAATACTCTCTAGGTCCATCCATGTTGTTGCAAATGACATTTTCCATTCTATTTTGTGGCTGAGTAATATTCCGTTCTATACATATACTGCATTTTTATCCACTTGTCTGTTGATTGATCCTTAGGCTGCTTCCATGCCTTGGCTATTATAAATAGTGCCGCAGTGAACATTGGTGTATATGTATCTTTTCAAATAAGTGTTTTCATTTTCTTCAGATATATACCCAGTAGTGGAATTGTTGGATCATATGGTAGCTCTGTTTTTAGTTTTCTGAGGAGCCTCCATGCTGTCTTCCATAGTGGCTGCACCAGTTTACACTCTCACCAACAGTGAACGAGGGATCTCTACATCCTTGCCAACATTGGTTATTCAGCGAGATATTTATCGGTAGCATACTTCTGCCAGAATGATCTTTCTAAAATACACATCTGATCATATCACTGTTTCTCAGAATCCACGTTTCTTGACAGTTGTGCTTTAACTTGCTGCACCAGCCTGGTCTTTGCTTCTCCGTGTTTTGCTCTTTCTATACTGGCCCTGTCGGACGTTTTGGTATTAGGTGATAGCTGTTCATGCCATTGCACTCTTACTAGTGAGAAAAAAAACGTATGTGTCGGCAAAGTCCTGTTCACCCTGGGAGACTTTCCTGACCTACCCAAATACAGTTAGACATTTAATTCTTTTGGTTTCCACAGCACTTTGTACCTACTTATATTCTATTGTTTTTTACACATGCTATAATAATTTGCTTCTGACCTCTTGTCTCACTCATTGGGCAAATGATTTATCCTGTCTTTAAAATTAGGGAGTTCCTCTAGATCAGTGGTTGTCAGCACTGGCTACACATTAGAATCACTCTATTCAAGAAGTTGTATCAAAATCTCTAGAGCCTCTCCTTTATCCTACCTATTAGGAATTTTAAGTTACTCAAATGATTATCATATTGTGAAGAAGATTGAAAAGCACTTATACTAGACAGATTCTAAGATACCTTTTAGCTAAAATGTTCTGTTATTCTGCAAACTTGTATAGTCTGAAAATATAAATGCACTCAAGTGATCAAAACAGGAATTAAATTAGAAAAAATAAGGGAAATACTTTCCATGGTAAGAGTTAATGAAAACAATATGTAGTGAAGTAATATTTGTATTGAAAAATGTGCTTTTAGAACTCTGATTTTATGGTTTCATCGTAATTGCTAAAAGTGACTATGGACAGATGGGATAAAATGTTCTTTTTTGTGATTCTTTTTTTCCTCGGTTATAAAACTAGAAGGTGAATGTTACTTATACAAAAATGTAAACAGACTTGATCCTAAATTCTTGATAACATTAAGGAGTTTAACGTTTAACATTAAGGAATTTAACTGTATAGAAACGGCAGCATAATATTTAGAAAACATCTTCACATATACAGTTGATGGTAACTGTATATATATGTTCTTATATTTGTAGATAAATCTTGAGCTCTTAACATTGTATGTTTAGCAGGTTGCCACCAGGAGCTTTGAAGGAAAAATTGATAGCATAAAATAACCCAGGGTTGCTACCGCTAACTTAACCTGTACAATGACTCCAAATTGTGTTTCTCAGGAGTCATTTGATACGAAAATTTCAATTTGTTTGATCATAAGACCTCATAGTAAATACTCTTCTAATGCAGAGATTATTTTTTGGTCAACTTTGTCTTTGAACTTCTTGATCCAAGTTTTATCTTATTTGCGTTTAGAAATTCATTTTTGCTGTCTATTAGCCAGATGTTTCCCTAATGTTTGTAATTTGGGGGCGCTTTAAAGGGCAGAGACAACAGTTTGCTGTTGCTAAAACATTTTTTTTGTTGTTAAATGTATTTGGATATTCTGCCTGTCTGCATTTGGCTGATTATATATTAAACTTCTGAAGTTTGATATTCTTTGAACCCTTCATTATTTCGCATTTCTTTTATATAGCAGTGATTATAATCTTTTATTTGAATTAGTCATTATGAGCAATAAGGTACAATGAAGAAATATTTGACTTTGGACTTCACTTGATTCAAAACATATGTTAACACTGATTTGGGAACTACCTTAGCCCAGCATCTTTAAACTATATTAATAAGATCATTATTGGTGTTATTTTGACTCCATTGAGAAAAAAAGATATGAGTGAATCGATAGATGAACAAATGAGAGTGATGCCTCTTGTTTTTTTCCTGTATTATTTTCTCTGTCTCTGGTGTAGTATGAAGAGGTTTGGCTTTTGAGAGCAGAAGCCATATCCCAGCTTCTTCCTAGTGACCTTCCTAGTGTTATGTGTGCTTTGACCTGGTATTGGATAAATGTTGAATTAGTTTCATTTTGGAATAAAGTTATATATTAGGATATGTCAGATATAAACTCCATGCTCATTCATTCTGTCAGTTCTAGACAAATTAATATTTTATCACAGTTTGTCTTATTAAAGTGGAATGATTGTTTTACTTTCATAAAAATTAATAGATTATAACCCAATAAAAGAATTCATTCTAATGCCGTTTCTTTCACATCTCAATTATTGGACAGAGAGTATTTCTTTATGTATGATACTGGGTTTCAATTTCAAAAGAAAATTATCAACTGTTTAAGTAGATATTAGATGACATCCTGCAAATTTGGTAGTAGAATTTCAGAATAGAAAGAGTATGTACTCCCATCAGAAATGTTCGGGAATATTAAGTTAAAATTTTTGAACACTTTTTCTTTTGCTACATTTTGTTAAGATTTTCTTAACTTATAATTTTCTTAATTTGGAGGAATGTGTGGGAGTTTAAGGTGAGCATAATGTCAAGATATAATAAGTTTGAAAAAAAAGTTTAATATGAGGAGCAGATAATAATGCATGAAAATATTTTAAAACTTTATGTTTAAAGAATTTTCTAAATCATTAGTGCTAATGTTCAGAGTTTGTACATCTTGCCATTAAAAGGGCATTATGGTACTTGTGTCTTAGAATAAATTTGCTATTAACAGATCTTATTTTATATGAATAAATAATTTGGAATGAAAATTCATAATTTGGAAAAAATCTGAGTCATTTTATTATTCCATAGCAAAATAAGTCATTTTATATGCAAATTCACTTACCTAACACATCCTTTTAAAAAACTTTCTTTATATATTTTAATTTATGTATTTTAATTGGAGGCTAATTACTTTCCAGTATTGTAGTGGGTTTTGCCATACATTCACATGAATCAGCCATGGTGTACATGTGTCCTCCATCCTGAACCCCCTAACACTTCCTTTTGAGATCTGCTTTAATTGATGTGAATGTAATTATTCCAGCCTTTCTGGGCATTTTGTTGTATGCCTTGTCTTTTTCTATCTATATACTTCTACCCTATATATGTTTTCATATTTAAAAGTGACATTTCTACATTTTTAGACTTTGAAAAATCCATTCTGTCAATCTTCCTCTTAATCATTGTGTTTATTAGTTCATTTAATTTAATATCATCATCGATAAAGTTGAATTTAGGTCTGCTGTTTTACTGTTTGCTTGTTTGTCCCATCTCTTTCTTGTTTCTCTGTTCTTTGTTAAATTAAGTATTATGTAAATTCCTTTTTTACTATTCCTATTGGCTTTTTATATTCCTATTGGCTAAAACTGGGTTTTTTTTATTTTTAAATGGTTTTTCCAGAAATTATAATATACAACCTTAACTTCTCAGTCTGTTTCAAATTAAAATCATACAACTTCCTTATAATGTATATAGAAATATAAAAATGTTGTAATGTGATTATCCCTCCCCCATCTTTTATACTGTAATTGTCATATATGTTACATCTACATACTTTATAAACCAGATAACACAGTGATATAATTTTTACTTAGAAAGGTAATATTAAGGAAATCAAGAGGAAAAAAACTAGTATATTTATCTACCTGTTTACCACCTTTGATGCTTTTCATTGCTAAGATCCAAGTTTCTATGTGGTGTTACTTCCCTTCAGCCTGAAGAAATTCTTTTAACATTTCTTGTAGTGTGTGTCTCCTGGTGACAATTATGCCTTCATTATTAGAGGGTATTTTTGTTGGGTATGGAATTCTGGATGGACAGTTGTGGAGACTCTGGATTCTCTAGAATAAGGTTCCCTCTTAGAGTATTATTTTATTTTAGCAGGCTGTTAACTTTGCTAAACTCACTTTTGCAAACTCTTATTTTCCAGTGGTGAGCAGCAGGTAAAATCTCAGCTCTTTCCTTTTTGCTTTAATAAAAGGAGTTAGGAGTTTGTCCTGCATGTGCATGTGCATAATTTAGGCGTCAGCCAGAGAAGTGGGCAGTTTATACACAGAATTTAGAACCTCCTCCTTTATGGGTCTCTCCTTTTTGGGAACTCTTAATATACAGTGTGTCAAGAGGTGGATCTGCATGGACATGGTCAATTGGCTTGCAACAAGGTGCAGAGACAGTTCAATGGAGAAAAGATAATCTTTTCAACAAATGGTGCTGGAACAAAAAGATACCTTATGCCAGAAACAGAAAGTTGTAATTCATATATCGTAGCAGATATAGAAGTTAACTCAAAATGGACCATGGACACTTAAATGTAAAATCTTAAACTATAAAACATCTAGAAGAAAACATAGGAGATCATCTTTGTGATCTTGGGTTAATCAAAGATTTTTATGTGATACATAAAAGAAAAAATTGATAAATTTGGCTTCATAAAGTTAAAAACATCTGTTCTCTACAAAGCACTGTTAAGAACACAAAAAGATAAGCCATAGACCAGGGGAGAATACAGGCATACCTTAACAATATTGCAGGTTTAGTTCCAGACCACTGTGGTAAAGCAAATACCGCAGTAAAGCAAGTCACACAAATTTGGGTTTCCCAGTGTATATAAAAGTTTACACCATACCGTAGTTCATTACATGTGTAATAGCATTATGAGTGAAAAGACAGTTGATATATCTTAATAACAATTTTGTTGGTGTTCAGTCTTTTAAGTCATGTCTAACTGTGCCACCCCACGGACTTCAGTACACCAGCCTTCCTTGTCTTTTACTGTGTCCTGGAGTTTGCTCAGACTTGTCCATCAAATCAGTGATGCCATACAACATCATTGTCGTCCCCTTCTCTTCCTGCCCTCAATCTTTCCTAGCATCAGGGTCTTTTCCAGTGAGTCGGCTCTTCACATCAGGTGGCCAAAGTATTGGAGCTTCAGCATCAGTCCTTCCAATGAATATTCAGGATTGATTTCCTTTAGGATGGACTGGTTTGATCCCCTTGCTGTCTAAGGGACTCTCAAGAGTCTTCTCCAGCACCACAGTTCGAAAGGATCAATTCTTCAGTGTTCAGCATTCTTTATAATCCAGCTGTCACATCCGTATATGACTACTGGAAAAACCATAACTTTGACTATATGGATCTTTGTCAGCAAAGCAATATCTCTGCTTTTTAATACACTGTCTAGGCTTTGTCATAGTTTTCCTTTCAAGGACACCTTCATGGATCACAGCCTTGTTGTGGCAAAGGGGCTTGCGTAACTCAATGAAGCTATGAGCCATGCCATGCAGAGCCACCCAAGATGGATGAGTCACAATGAAGAGTTCTGGCAAAGTATGGTCCACTGTAGGAGGAAATGGCAATCCACTCCAGTATTCTTGCTTGGAGAACCCCATGAACAGCATGAAAAGACAAAAAGATAATATCAGAAGATGGTCCCCACACGTTGGAAGGTGTCCAATATACTGCTGAGGAAGAACAGATGGCAATTGCTAATAGGATATTTTAGTAATAAGTATTTTCCATAGGACTGGAAAAGGTCAGTTTTCATCCCAGTCCAAAAGAAGAGCAATGCCAAAGACTGTTAAAACTGCTGTAGAGTTGTGCTCATTTCACTTGCTAGCAAGGTAATGCTTAAAATCCTTCAAGCTAGGCTTCAGCAGTGTGTGAACCCAAAACTTCCAGATGTACAAACTGAAGTTAGAAAAGGCAGAGGAATCAGAGATGAAATTGCCAACATTCGTTGGATTTTTCCTATAGAGAAAGTGAAGGAATTACAAGAAAAGATCAGCTCCTGAGAAACCTGTATGCAGGTCAAGAGAGAACAGTTAGAACCCTACATGGAGCAACAGACTGGTTCAAAATTGGAAAAGGAGTATGTCAAGGCTGAATATTGTCATCCTGCTTATTGAACTTCAGTACAGAGTACATCAATGCAAAATACCAGGCTGGATGAATCACAAGCAGCAATCAAGATTGCCGGGAGAAACATCAATAACCTCAGATATGCAGATGACACCACTCTAATGGCAGAAAGTGAAGAGGAACTAAAGAGCCTCTTGATGAAGGTGAAAGAGAGTGAAAAACTGGCTTAAAATTCAGCATTCAAAAAACTAAGATCATGGCATCTAGTCCCATCACTTCATGGCAAATAGATGGTGAAAAGTGGAAACAGTGACAGATTTTATTTTCTTGGGTTCCAGAATCACTGAGGATGGTGACTGCAGCCATGAAACGCTTGCTCCTTGAAAGGAAAGCTATGATAAACCTAGCAGCGTATTGAAATTAGACTAATGAGCCTCATTTCAGTACTGCTGTATACTGAGGAATAGGGAGGCCCAGAGAGAGAGAGAGAGAGATGGGCAATGGCCATTGCTAAAGCCCTCAGAATGTATAACATTTATCAGTGAAGGTGGCCATCTTATGTGGCACCCCAGAATAGTTTCAACAGTAATATTGAAGATCACTGACCATAGATCACCATAACAAATTTAATGATAAAAAAGTTTGAAATGTTTTGAGAATTACCAGCACCACAAAGTGAGCAAATGTTGTTGGAAAAATAGCATCAATAGACTTGCCTGATGCAGGGTTGTCATAAACTTTCAAGATTTGGTTTTTTTTGTTTTTAAATGTAGTATCTGCAAAGTGGAATAAAGTAAAGCACAATAAAACAAAGTATGCCTATGTTTACAAGTCACATGTCTGATAAAAAACTTTTGTCCAGAATATATAAAGAGTTCTTGAAACAATAATAAGAAAATAAAACCACCTATTTAAAAATTAGCTGAAGATTTGTTCAGATACTTACCTCAAGAAGATATACAGATGACAAATTGAGCACATTGAAATATGCTCAACATCATTAGGGAAATGCAAATTAAAATAAGATACCAGTACACACCAAATAAAAAAACTACAAATTTTAAAACTGGCCATAATCAAGTGTTGGCAAGGATGTAGACCAACTAGAATTTTCCTCACTGCTGGTAGGACTGCATAATGGCACAGCTATTTTGAAAAATAGTTTGTTAGTTTTTTTTTTAATTTATACATGCAGCTGCCATACAAGCTAGTCATTTCACTGCTATTTATCGAAGAGAAATGAAAGCATCTATACCTACAAGAACATTGATAGCATCTTAATTTGTAAGAGTCAAAAACTGGAATTAACTCAGATGTCCATCAACAGGAGAGTGGATGAACACACTCCCATCTCAGGATGCTACTAAGCAGGCAGCCTATCAGATGCTTTGCCATCACTTGATACGGACCATCATCCTTTAGCTTTCAGCTTTCTATACAGTTTTCTTTTTGCCTGCTGCCCAGCCCCTAAGCCAGTGTAACATATTTAGGGTTTTAATTGTGGCTTCGGTACTTCTGTTACCCAGTTTGTGTATTAGTCAGAATGAGCCAGGTTATGCTGTGATAGTAAATAATCCCAAATCTCACTGACTTAAAGTTTTGTCTCTTTGCTGTGAACTGTATGTCTGTTGTGGGTTGGCTGAGAGTTGTGTTCTCTGTTCTCACTCTGAGACCTAGGCTGATGGAGGAGTCTTTATCTGAAGCATTGCTGGTTGCTGGGAATGTGGACTTAAGTATTAACACCAATAGCTGTAACTTCCTTTGATGCATAGCTAAAAAGTATACAAAATACCTTTCAGTATTTACTTACGTAGGTAAACATGTTTTAAAATAGGAGGTATATTATGCCTTTATGTTGGACAAGGAACCTGAATCCAAAGAGAGGAAAAAGGATGGCAGTTGCCACACAGCAGAGAAACAACGAGAACTCAGGGTTCCCATTTTAATACTCCTGTGCAAATCAGAAAAAGAAATGTACCACTATTCACATGTTCTTTATTTCGTCAGTCTCTCCAGCAGACCACATTTAAGAGGCGTCTCATACCAGCTGCTGCCGGTGGCAGGGACACAATGGATCACACAGGGGCTCTGGACACCGAGGATGAGCTGGGACCTTTAGCCCATCTCGCTCCAAGTCCTCAAAGTGAAGCCGTTGCCCATGAATTCCAGGAACTCTCCTTGCAGTCCAGTCAGCACCTGCCTCCTCTTAACGAAAGGAAGAATGGTGAGTTCGGCGTGTGCGTGGGAGCTTGCCTTTTTGTGAGTAGTAATCTGGTAGTAATTTGTTGGTCAGTTCCACTGGGCAGCCTGTTCCTGAGGAGAGAACCTCAGAGGGGTGCTGGCTGGTTTTGAGTAACAGCCAGGGTTTCACGGGCCATTCAGTTCTTTCATCATTTCCCCAGCGTCTCTGGTAATAACATTATCTTTGGAAATAAGCTTTAGGTTCAACCACTGTAGCACAAGCAGAAGGTCCCAGGCTAGCGTAGCGTTGGAAAGCAGCTTTCTGTGCCGACTCCAGGGAGAGAGACTGGACCTGACTAGATTCTCCTGCCGTGTTCCCTGTCTCCAGTGTGCTGCACCTTAACTGTAGAGTGGCCAGCACTTGCGCTCTCAGTGATCACTAAGAAAACAAGAATTCCTTGAGTATTTTTTATATTAATGAGGACAGGATATGGCCATATTCTCCGTCTTCAGCTGGCTTATACGTGTATACAAAATGAATAGTTTCTGTTCTTTGTTACCTGTTCAGAAAATTCTCTTGATTAATCAGAGACTTTCTGGAGTCTCCAGAAGGCACAATACTGTCAGTTTTTAACAAAAATGAAGAGAGATAGATGAGATACATCTATTTTATAATACTTAAAACATAAAAACTAACAAACTGTTAAAATTTACAAACTCACTAAGTGTATATATCAAAGGGCAGAATTAAGAATTTCAACTGGATTTGCCACACTTCCATAGTTCTCATGAATTTTCCATTCTCAAATGTGTATTTTAATTAAAAGCCAGAAGAAATAAAACTTGCCCTGTGGAGCACTTCTGTATGTATCTTGTTATATCTTTCTGGGTTCTAAGTGTTTCCTGATCCTTTTCAAATAATGGCCTTATCTTATTCAGGAAAATGGGTTTAAGACACTGCTGTTCTCAGCTCTTCAGTACCTGATTTTGGGTGGGGTGTCCTTATTCTCCCTTCCACAAGATATCTGATGTGTATTGGGCACAACCCTTGTCTGTGCAGTTGGTATAAAGCAGCGTCTTGCTCAGGCCTGTCAAAGCTGTCTGGAGGCTATGGTTAGGTGGTAATGGCTTTAGAACCTTCAGTCATTTAGGAGCCTAGCTTTGTCTTAGACAGTAGGGTAGAATATAACCACATTTACTGAAACATGACTAAATTGACCACATTTACACAGTATACTTAGACCAGTATCATATTCAAATTATTTCCCTCAAAAACCGAAATGAATTGAACTTGTATAAAATTTCAATAATATACAGTTGCTCAAGAAAATAGTCATATGTAGCAGAGGAGGGAGGTGTAAGGAGAAAGTTTTTGCTTTGTGGGAATTTTACTTGATACAGCTTGCTGCATTCCCTTGCAAGAGTGTTCTCTTGAATATTTATGCCTGAACATAAGGTCAGCCCCAGATATGAGCTGGTTTTCCCAAAAAAATTTTAGAGTGAGGGAGATGAAATGGTAGAAAATTGAATTTATTAATTTAGTTACAAGTATATGATTAACACCACATATTATGAAGCAGTGCAATAATACAGAGGATTTGCTTTATCCACACTCATATTTCCTAAAATAATCTTGCCTAAACTCTGTGTGTTTGTGTGGTGTTTTTATCATCAGTAGGAACCCCCCTGCATCATTCGTGAAGCACTGAAATCCAGGGTGCATCTTCATGTGTGTCTCCCTTGTTTGAGTTACACCAGTTTTTAGATAACATGCACGATCTGACACTGAAGGTTTTATGTCTAAGCTGCAAGTAACCATTCACAGAACAGTGGGGCTGTTTTTCATGTGTCATACAGTGTTGTATTTGTAATTACTCATGTTTGATTTGCAGTTGGTCTTAACATTTTATGAGCTTGTAATTTCTGTTATAGAATTTAATCATCTTTTTTTTTTTTTTTCTGAGTAGGTAATGCATGTAACTGTTTTAAAATGTCGGGGATACCAATGACTACACGGTGAAAGTCAGTTACTCTCCCGGACTTGTCCCTCAGCTACCCAGTTACTTCTCCAGAATTAACTGCTCTTACTTGTGTCCTTTCTGAGAGAATGGTATTTGACTGCCTTTTTAAAAGCAGTGTCTGAAAATCTTCTTTCTTCATTTTAAGGTTATCTGGAAATAATGAGTTGGTTCTTTTCTTCCTTTTTTTTTCCTGATTCTATTAAAACATTTCTATAAACAGACTAAAACTAGCTTCTAGGGAAGTTGATTTTTAAGCTAATGCATTTTCCTCAAGTGCTTTTTTGTTCAAGATTAAGTAAATGAAAGAGCATCTCATTATATACTGTGTAAGGACTCAAATATAGACAGTCTCCTCTTTCTTAATATGTGACTTCAGAAAGTTAAAAATCTTACCTTATATTCAGGCATATTATACTCTAATTTCAAGCTTATGAAATGTTAGCCTAATTTGCATATACCTTCCAAGACATAAATGAACTGTTGTACAGCTGTCAAAAGTACAGGTTTTTGGATATGGGAATGTGAAGAGTAGATCCACATTAAACAATCTATAGATGGAAAAGCCATACCTTTCTTCTTTGGTGATTTTTTAGTGTTTATTCTTCATCCTTTTAGGTCTTCTTAATGCCATCTTTAAATCATACCGTGTACAAAATGTAGATGTTAGCCTCAGAATTAATTAACAGAAGGTACTATATTGGGCTTCCCAGGTGGCGCTAGTGGTAGAGTGCGCCTGCCAATGCAGGAGGCATAGGAGATGCGGCTTCGATCCCTGGGTTGGGAAGATCCCTGGAGGAGGGCATGACAGTCCACTCCAGTATTTTTGTCTGGAGAATCCCACGGATAGAGGAGCGTGGCAGGCTACAGTCCATAGGATTGCAAAAAGTCGGAGACAACTCAAGCGACTTTAGCATACATAGCACAGTACATTTAGATATTTTGAAATAATCAAATATAGATTTTTTGTGTGTGTGATTATGTTTTATTGTTGTTTGCTAAGCTTTTGAATTTTGCATATTAGACTTACTTTCTTTTGGAGAGGAAATGAAGATATTTCAATTTGGGGTTGGTATGTAGACAGATTGTATCAATAAATAGTTTGTAAATAAACTTTATAAGAAAAATGAAGTTGATACCTAGTACAGTAATAAGTCTAGGATCGTCCCTTATTTTTGATTAAAACTTACATTGGCAGTGGTAGTGGAGTGACAGAATATTCCCACTGCTGGGGTAAATATGAAAGATGTTTAGTAAAGGTAAGCTAGGGCTTTCCTTTACCCTTGAATGTGGGCAAAATATCTCAAGTGAATGGCATTTCAGCAGTAAGTATACCATTTAGGCAATTAACTCTTCCCAACAGGACAGTCTTCCATAAAGGAAAGTAGATACACTTTTACTAAATAACGTACCTTTACTAAAACAGTGCATGTTGTTCAGTTGCTAAGTCATGTCCAACTTCTTGCAACCCCATGAACTGCAGCATGCCAGACTCCCCTGTCTCTCAGAGTCTGCATACACAGAAAAATTGAGCTTTGTTTTTACATAATATATACATAATAGATCCATTTTCACGTTTCCATTTTAACATTCTTTTAGATGGTTAACACTGAGAAAAAGAGGGTTTTCAGTCAAAGGGAAAGTTAGTTCTTTTATTGTTTATAAAAGAAAGCCTTAGGTGCTCTAAGGTGATTTCACTTATAAAAGCAGGGAAAGGCAGAATAGATGGAAACAACATACCTGAAAGAGCTACAGCTCTTTGTCTGTGCCCACACTTAGCTGAGACCATGAGGAAGAAGCTTTTCATTCATGAGGTCATTTAAGACTGTTAAGTGTGCTGGTTGGTGAACTTAAGCTTTTAGCTCACTACCAGCATTATCACAGAGTAAACCAATAAGTTGACACAGATTCCCCCCTCATAAAGAGTTCCTGATTTTAGGACTTCTTTGCATGTCTCTGAAGATCTCATCATGTTAACATGACTGTAGACACGCCACAGGCCACCTGTCAGTGTCACGTACTGGGAAAATGAGTATCGACCACCTTTCCCTTTCTGTATTAGCAGGCTTTTTTGAAACTGTATGTACTACTAAATAGCCACTGTGTTTTAGGCCTTCATAGAGAAGAGTGACTTATTTGTTATTCTTACTTTAAACTTTGATATCATTGGTTACTGCACTTATTAGGTCTTTGAGCTCGTGGGCCCATCTTGAAAACTTTTTCTTAAAAGATTTTCCATCTGTTAAATGGGTCACACTGAACAGTTTTAGACTTCACTTGTTCTGTTCCAGATGACCACTTATTAGAGAGAAAATAATTTATTCCAGAGTTTCTTACATGCAAGGAATTCAAGGTGGCTCTTTACATTGGATTCAATACAGGTATTAATACAGAGGCAAACAGTCTGAACTTTGCATGGAGCCCAGCCAAAGGAAATTGCACGCCTTATACCATAGAAAATAAGTTGTATATGTTCACAGCTGATCTTTTCTATGGGTTTTACTTTGAAAACAATTCCCCACACCTCATTAACCTTTAGACTTTACTGTCAGTCTAGGTGTTTGGAAGAGCACAAAGGTGCTCAGGATTTGTCTTGTGTAAAACCCTGTTTTGTAGAATATGCACCAGCTGATATGGACTAGTAAAGGTTGGTGAAAGAGAAGATAGTTCTGTTTTTCTCTGGAGCAGTGAGACATGAAATTCTCATAGTGTCACAACTGGGAATGAAATAATTGGATGCTGAGTAGCCAAGACGTGAAACTGTAGGATTCTTGCTTTCCCTTTCTATAACTAGAGGTAATAGAAATGAATAATTTTATGTAAAATTGTTTTGTCATTGACTTTATAATTAACATATTTAGGTTCTTCAATATTTGAAATAATTCTCAAGGATATTGATAAACATTCTGATGCATTTAGATAGTAGATTTCTTTTCTGACTCTCAAGAGTTACTGAGGAGTACTTGGACTAAGAGAAATATGTAACTGTAATTTTCCTTAGTTTTTATTATATTTTTAAAATTAGATTTTAGGACTTAAACTGAACACAATTAAAAGTTTTAAAGTTAGCTACAAACTTCTGGGCAGCTGCAAATGAAATTCTTGATTAATTGTGGCAGCTCTCATTCTTTTTGTTTGTGACAGTTTCTTGGAGCCTTCCTCTCTTTCACAGTGGTCTTTATAGAGTCTCCTATTAAATAGCATGTTTTGTTTCACAGTATAAATAAGCACCTGTAACCCTGTCCACCTTCCTTTTTCTACTGTGGATTTCTTATTTGGATAGTTTTGCTGTTACTGACAGTTTCGTTTGCTTCAGTGCATTGTTGGACACACCCAGACAAAGCAAGGAGGCTGGACATGAACTCACAGCCTCCCTAGGTAGCCGGCAGTGTCAGAACACTAACTTAGGAGTATTTTAGTTATCATTATCACCGAGGGGATAGGTGAGGCTTACTACAGTTTCAGAAACACATCAATAAAACCACAGGCCCCAGTTACAGTGCCTTTGAAGCCTCATTTTGAGTTATTCTTCCAGTCTTAAAAATTGTGTCCTCTTGCAAAAATTCCTTTGAAATGTCAACAATTAACATTTATTATAAGTAAGCTTTAGAACATAATAGTAATTAGCAGTTTAATCCAGTATGAGATGTCATTATCTTAAACCACATTTATGTAAGATTTTTACAAGACTTCTAGAGTCATATAAGTATGTTTTTTCTTATATAGGTTTGATAATTTTTGTAAAACTAGAGTCCACCATATGATGTATATTAGTCACTGGAGCAGTGAATAAACTGAAATCAATTTATTAAAGAACAGTCTCTCTCCTGTCCCTCAGAATGGAATTTTTAAAAAGAACATATGTAATATGAATGATTAGTTAATAAATGTCACTCAGTTATAATTCCCTATCTGCTTAGGCCTTTCAAGGCTACTTGGAATTGAATAGTTTATAATCAGACATTTTGCTGGGCCGAGAGACTGTGTTGAAATTAAGTCAGGGTTCTTCTCACTTAGGTCTGACCCTAACCCAACCATAGCGACCTCCTTTAGCTACAAAGGTAGAGAAAGGGTAGATAAGGGATGCCTGCTCTCTACCATAACCTGATAAATATACAGAGTATACTAGAAAAAAGTGACCTATGATTTTTTTCTTTGTTAATATATTTTATTTTAAGGCATCAGTAATGAAGTATTATTGTAAAAGAAAGCAAAAGGACAAATATGTTGGAGTAACAAATGAACTGTAATTTTCTCTTTGGTTTATGGTTAATAATGACCTAGACTAATTAGCAAGTATCCTACCCAGTGTTTATCTAACTCCTTTAAATTAATCCACACTGCTGGCTACCCTCACCTGCTGCCCTCACTGTTATTAACAGGAAGTATAGTCTTTTGGGAGTCAGGACTCCAGTCTCCTCTGCTGACTCAGTCTGTGAGCATGGGTAAGTCTCGAGCTCTCTGTGCTGCGGTTATGCCCGTGGTAATTGTAATGTTCATGTGGCTGAAGTCTCGAGCTCTCTGTGCTGCGGTTATGCCCGTGGTAATTGTAATATTCATGTGGCAGCTTTCTGGCTGCCCTTCCTCTTTATATCGTGTGTTCTTATCTCTCATCTGTCACTTTCGCCTTGTGCTGTTCATTGGGATTGGGCAGCAGACACAGAAAGAATGGAAGATATCTTCCATCTCAGTTAACCAATAGAATTTTCCATAGATACGAATTAGTAATGTCACTGTCTTTAATATGTTCCTCATAGATGTATTATTAAACATACATGCCAGCTCATTCAGTTAGTCAGACTCCCCTTCCCCCATGTTTAAAAGGAAAGAGAAATTGGCTCAATTTGTGTTATCCTAAAAAGATTACATCTGATGTGGAATATGCGGTGTCATTCTATTCATGGTTTTCAAGGGTTGGCAGGTATGTGTGAACATTTTTATAACAGGATCAGACTCAATTAAAAGACAATATTTTAACTTTATATTAAACCCAAATCATTCATGTCCTTTTCTGGTTGCTTATGTTGTTGTTTTTATTAAGAAAATGCTAATCATTGGGTATCTGTTTCACTAACTTAAATTTTTGATCTATGACCTCTGTGTTTAGTAAAGTCTGATCACAGCCTTTTTGCCTTTGGTTCTTATAAGTTAAGTTTAAAAACTGACAAATGTTAGAATTTTTCAGCACTCTGCAGAATTGAGATTTATAGCTACAAAATAGGAGACATTCTTTGACAATCCTTGTTCCTGACACAGCAGTTTAGAAATGTATCGATTAGAGAGCCATCATATACTATATAAGAGAAAAGTTTGCCATATCAGAATTCTCAGCTTTCCCAAAATATTAAAAGAAATTAGTATTTCAAGAGTAGAAATGGATTTACTTTTTATTATCAGAAAATATTTATTGAATGATCATTGTGTCTCCCACTGTAAATAATTCTTAGATCTTAGGCTTCTAGTACAGTGTTGGCAGTTCAGTAGGAAATTCTCATAAAATTGTTAGACTCATAGGTCTTTCAAAGTAGTTCCCTCAGCTAAAGAAATTAATTTAGAGATGATTCTCTCAGATAAGTGGGAGGAAGAAGAACCTAATTTTAAAGAGCGAGTGCAGAGATAAGCCTGCTCTGTGGCACTAGACGTGTGGTCTGAGGGCACACAAGCATGTGTCTGTCATCTGTAAATAGGAGTCAGGTTAGGTGTACAGCCCAAGTTACTGGAGGCTTGAATGAAGTAAAGCACTGATGGTAACTCGATGTACATGACACAGTGTAAGTACTGAGTACATGCCATAGGCACCCAGCCTTGCATGCTTGATCTTAAAGTAAAATACCATGAAATAAGCAGTGGTGAAGCATGCACAGTGGGTAAGGGCACCAACTCTGGAGCCATCCTGTCTGGTTCACCATGACTAGCTGTGTGAACTGAGATGAATTAATTGTCTACTTTTTGCCTCAGTTTCCTCCTCTGTAAAATGAGGACCATATAGTACCCACCTTACGGGGGTTGCTGTGAGGGTTGAATCGGTTCATATAAGTCAAGTATTTAGAACAACATGGTCATAGCACTTTATAACTATTCATTATTATTGTGTATATTTTGAGGATATGGTGTTTAAATTCATACTTGGGAAATACAGTTTTTCAGGGTTCCACCATGGTGTTTAATACCTTACTGTTTCTTGCAATAGTCCCAGTAATTTTGGCCCCCATTTGCATACATATTTCTTTTTAAAAATGNTATTCATTATTATTGTGTATATTTTGAGGATATGGTGTTTAAATTCATACTTGGGAAATACAGTTTTTCAGGGTTCCACCATGGTGTTTAATACCTTACTGTTTCTTGCAATAGTCCCAGTAATTTTGGCCCCCATTTGCATACATATTTCTTTTTAAAAATGTCAAAATGACATGCAGTTTTTGAATGTTGAGCTGTGTACCTACATAACATTTGAAGAGCACTTATGTTGTGGGAGCTAAGCAGGAGAATGTAGTAGGCACGCATTTCCCATGAAGTTTGTCTCCCTTGTTGGTACTGCCAGTTCCCACAATCCTAGCATTCCCTGGGCATCAGTCAGTGTCTGCAAGGAATGACTTTCAAATATTAAAGCATGTGAAAAGACAAACAGGCCAAAACTCAGAGCTCTCTAGGGACTATGACCTCCAAAACAGACTCCGTTCTGACATTTTCACAGGCTGCTTGAAGGAATTCCAGTAGGGTCATTCCATTTGGTAAACTCCTAAACAAACCCCCTGTCATCAAGGACTGATTTATAGATTTTTCTTCTTCTTACATAGTTGTTCTGAAGAGATTAAGATAGTAGATATGATTGCTGAGACTCTTTCAAGCTGTCTGATTGTATATGATAAGTACTGTACAGAAGACTTTTGGTATTTTGAAGTAATAAAACAGTTATTTGTTATGCTTAAAGAGAGTTCTTGCTCTGAGTTGTTTCTTAAATTTTTTTCTTTTTTGTTTTGATTCCAGGAAATCTATGTCATAATCACGTCTCTAAATTAAAATTCTTTCATTTATGAGCCCAATTATTTAACAGCAAAATTAATTAATTTAAGAAATGATCTTTTAAAAAACAAATGTATGTATTAAAAATATATATATAATGACTTGTCTCACAATGACTTTTGAAATATATGAAAACAGAAACAGATCTAGTGATGTAGAATGTTCTTAGTGTGATGGCAGTTATTTAAATGATGCTTCAAGGTCTTAGGGTGGGGGGACAGATCTGTAAATTGTTTTTTAATTAATCTGAGTTCTGTTAATATATTGTGTATTATGAGACATTTCTTTAAAAAAAATAGTGGTAAACATAAATGAGAAGGGCAGAACCCAAGAGATTTGAAGGCTGGACAACTTAAGGAAATGGGTAATTAGGTTTATTTGGTTTATAGTTGACCTTAAATGCTATAGCCTCACGGTTATCCCGGTCTGAAGTCTTAAGTGGCATGTATGAAATTCCATGGGTGAACAGCATTTCACATATGAAGAATCGGGTTTATTGGGGGACTTTGTGTGGTTGGTCTCCTCCTGTGCATGTTTCTTTTCAGTGAGTTAATCCTTTAATGCACAATCAAAAATTGCTTATGATATGATATCTGAGTCTGTTGTAGGATTGTAAAATGTTTTAAACAACTTTAAAATGGAAAAAAAAAAATGAAACACAGGAAGTAAATTGATATATGACCTTAATCAAGCCTCTTAAAATTAGTAGTAGAAAAGAAACCCAGGATGTTTAAGAAATCTCCTTAGTAAAATGGAATGAAATAGAAAGATGGTTAGTAATTGATCATCAATAATTATTGAATGTACTTAAGAATTTTTTGGCTCTTGATTGAGGTATAAAATATATATAATGAAAAATATATTTATGGTTATGTTACCTTTTTTCTCAAGCTTAGAATTAAAAAATGATGTTTTAACTAAATAACCCAGTGCTCTTAGGAGAAAGTATTGCTTTTCTAATACGCTTTTAAAAGGTAGATTTTTCCACTCTCATTTTTTTTTCTGTGAAATAGTCTCTTTCTCAAAGAAAGAGAATTTGGTTAAATAACTTGCTGATAAAGTAGTGAAATCTCTAGTTGTAAATTTGTTTGTGCATAGAGACACAGCTTCTCTATGAAGCTGCTTGCTTGACTGCTGAATGTTTTCTCTACCGTCAACACAAACAAATGCTTACACTTTCAAAAATTTGAAGGTTTTATTTGGACATCCAAATATTTTAATATGGAGAGTTTTCTAAATAAATGGATTTAAACGTACTCAAATAAAATTAGCAATGAAAAATTTGAAATTTAAAGAAATCCAAGAACTTAGTCCTAAACTCTGAATTTCAGAGTCTAGTGGCTTTAGAGAGTAACTTTGGTTTTTGTTTTCTTCACCTGTTACTCTGAAACTATTTAAAGTAGTTCTTATGTTTATTATTTCATGATATATCCTTTCCGAGCTTTTACCTTTAACCCACCTGTACGTTTGTGTTTAAAGTACATTTCTTTATAGACAGCATAGAGTTGGACTTTCTTTTTTTTTTAATGTAGCCTGACAATCTCTGTCTTTAATTTGTGATGTTTAGATTATTTACATTTAAGGTAATTATTGGTATGTCTGATGTATTAGTTACCTATTGCCGTGTGACAAACTGCTTCGTACCTTAACAGCTTCACACAGGACACATTTATGATCTGAACAGTTTCTGTGAATCAGGAATTCAGGCAAAGCTTAACTTGGTACCTCTGCTTCACAAGCCTGTAGTCAGGTTTCAGGCAAGGCTCTGTTTCATCTGAAGGTTCAACTGGGGAATGATCCACTTCTAACCTTGGTTAAGTTGTTCTTGGCAAGATTCAGTACCTTGAGGGCTGTTGGACTAAGTGCCTCAGTTCCTTATTGGCTGGAGGCCAACCTCAGTTCCTTGCCACACGGGCCTCCCCAACATGGCAGCTTATTTTATCAAAGTCAGTACGAATAATGCTAGCAAGACGAAAATGATAATTTTTTGCAACATTTCCTTAACATTGGCCTGGTATATTGATGGGCTTCCCTGCTAGCTCAGTTGGTAAAGAATCCGCCTGCAATGCAGGAGACCCCGGTTCCATCCCCAGATCTGGAAGATCTGCTGGAAAAGGGATAGGCTACCCACTCCAGTATTCTTGGGCTTCCCTTGTGGCTCAGCTGGCAAAGAATCTGCCTGCAGTGTGGGAGACCTAGGTTCGATCCCTGAGTTGGGAAGATCCCCTGGAGAAGGGAAAGGCTATCCACTCCAGTATTCTGTTATATTGATTAGAAGCAGATTGCTCAAGGGGAGAGGATTATTTAAGACCATAAATATCAAAAGGCTGGGAGCATTGAGGATTGTCTTAGAGGCTACCTACCTCAATTGAGTTTAAATCCATCATTTTGTTGTATGTGATGTTTGTCCATTCTGTTCTTTATTCCTCTCTTCTTGCCTGTTTTTTAAGTTATTCTTTTTTTACTATTTCATTTCATTATTATTTTTGCATCATCTTATTAATTGTGCTTCTTTATTCCCCTGAGTTTCTAATGGAAACTCAGGTCTAACATATTGTTAATGCTATCCAGTAAAATGTTTATCTTAGCTATTATATTTTTATCTCTAGAGGTTCCTTTTTGCGTTGTCCATTTCTGTTTTTCTTATATTCCCTTTTTGCTTTAAATATTTATACATAGTTGTCAGTGGTAATAGTTCCTTTTTTCTGTCATTTCTGGGTTTGTTTATATTGATAAATTTTTCTCATGTTCAAGAAGTGTTTTCTTGCCTCTTTGCAGGTAGCCTTGTAATTTTTTATTGGAGATCAGTTTAGTCACTCAGTTGTGTCCAACTCTTTGCGACCCCATGGACTACAGCATGCCAGGCCTCCCTGTGTATTACCAGATCCCAGAGTTTACCCAGACTCATGTCTATTGAGTCGGTGATGCCATCCAACCATCTCATCCTCTGCCATCCCCTTCTCCTCCTCCCTCAATCTTTCCCAGAATTAGGGTCTTTTCAAATGAGTCAGCTCTTCGCATCAGGTGGTTGAAGTATTGGAGTTTCAGCTTTAGCATCAGTCCTTCCAGTGAATACACTGGTTGGATCTCCTTGCAGTCCAAGGGACTCTCAAGAGTCTTCTCCAACACCACAGTTCAAAAGCATCAATTCTTCAGCGCTCCACTTTCTTCAGAGTCCAACTCTCACATCCATACATGACCACTGGAAAAACCATAGCCTTGACTAGACGGACCTTTGTTGGCAAAGTAAAGTCTCTGCTTTTGAATATGCTATCTAGGTTGGTCATAACTTTTCTTCCAAGGAGTAAGCGTCTTTTAATCTCATGGCTGCAGTCACCATCTGCAGTGATTTTGGAGCTCAAAAAAATAAAGTCTGGCACTATTTCCCCATCTATTTCCGATGAAGTGATGGGACCGGATGCCATGATCTTCGTTTTCTGAATGTTGAGCTTTAAGCCAACTTTTTCACTCTCCTCTTTCACTTTCATCAAGAGGCTTTTTAGTTCCTCTTCACTTTCTGCCATAAGGGTGGTGCCATCTGCATATCTGAGGTTATTGATATTTCTCTCAGCAATCTTGATTCCAGCTTGTGCTTCTTCCAGCCCAGCGTTTCTCATGAAGAAATTAAATAAGCAGGGTGACAATATGCAGCCTTGACGGACTCCTTTTCCTATTTGGAACTAGTCTGTTGTTCCATATCCAGTTCTAACTGTTGTTTCCTGACCTGTATATAGGTGTCTCAAGAGGAAGGTCAGGTGGTCTGGTATTCCCATCTCTTTCAGAATTTTCCACAGTGTATTGTGATCCATACAGTCAAATGCTTTGGCATAGTCAATAAAGCAGAAATAGATGTTTTTCTGGAACTCTCTTGCTTTTTCTATGATCCAGCGGATGTTGGCAATTTGATCTCCAGTTCCTCTGCCTTTTCTAAAACCAGCTTGAACATCAGGAAGTTCACAGTTCACGTATTGCTGAAGCCTGGCTTGGAGAATTTTGAGCATTACTTTACTAGCGTGTGAGATGAGTGCAATTGTGCGGTAGTTTGAGCATTCTTTGGCATTGCCTTTCTTTGGAATTGGAATGAAAACTGACTTTTCCAGTCCTGTGGCCACTTCTGAGTTTTCCAAATTTGCTGGCATATTGAGTGCAGTACTTTCACAGCATCATCTTTCAGGATTTGGAATAGCTCCACTGGAATTCCATCACCTCCGCTAGCTTTGTTCGTAGTGATGCTTTCTAAGGCCCCTTNAGTTTTCCAAATTTGCTGGCATATTGAGTGCAGTACTTTCACAGCATCATCTTTCAGGATTTGGAATAGCTCCACTGGAATTCCATCACCTCCGCTAGCTTTGTTCGTAGTGATGCTTTCTAAGGCCCCTTACTTCAGATTCCAGGTTCTTTGGCTCTAGGTGAGTGATCACACCATCGTGATTAACTTGGTTGTGAAGATAGTTTTTGTACAGTTCTTCTGTGTATTCTTGCTGCCACCTCAGCATACGCCCCTCCTTTTCTGCAGCTTCTGCAGCTTCTGGCTGCCTTAGCCTCCCAAAGCTCTCATCTCTGTCTCAGTTCAGCAAGTCTGTTTGAGTTTCAGTCTAGAGATTGCCTCCAGACAGAAAGCTAGGGTAGTTGTAGGGCTCATCTCGTTTGTTTCTCTACTCCTAGGGGATACAGTCCTGTGTTGCCTGCTTCTCCATGTAGGAGAGCAGTTGTTTCGTGTATTTTGTCCAGTCGGGCTACCTAGTTTCTTACAGTGAGAGGTTAAGAGTAGTTCTGTTATTCCATAGTAGCTGAAGCCAGAAGTTGGGAATTGGGATTTTAACTCAAGGCTGGTGCTTTTCCCGTGAAGCATGTTTCCTCTTTGGATACAGGTAACCTGGCTTTCTGATTAGACTGCAGCTGCAGAGTCATTTTACTTTCAGATCCCCCTAAACATTCCAGCCTTATTGGATACACCAGGGTGCTCCTGGCTGTTTGGTCACTGAATGAATGAAACCAGATTTTTGGTCAAAAACTAAGACTGAGTTTTGGTTCGCTCTCATGACAAGAAGCTTTCCAGCTTCCGCCCTTGGCATGAACAGTCGGTTAGCAAGGTTGTCGTAAAGATGTATGTTAGAGCTTCTTAGATAACAAGGAGCCAGTGACACAGTTATTCATTTGGTTCAAGAATCATCTTTTTACCTGAACACCAGTGTTCATAGCAGCATTATTTACAGTAGCAAATATATAGAACCTATGTAAATGTCCATCAACAGATGAATGGATATAGAAGATGTGATTATATGTAGTGAAATACTACTTAGCCACAAAAGAGAATGAAAATTTGCATTTTCACAAACATGGATGGATCTGGAGGGTATTGTGCTTAACGAAGTAAGATCGAGAAAGACAAAGACCTTATGTTATCACTTATATGTGGAATCTAAAAAATAAAACTAGTAAATATAACAGAAAAGAAACAGGCTCATAGATAGAGAATAAGCTGGTGGTTACCAGTGAGGAGGGGCAAGATCAGGGTAGGAGAGAAAGAAATACATACTACTGTGTAAACTAAATAAGCTACAAGGATGTATTGTATAGCACAGGGAATATAGCCAATATTTTATGAAAACTATAAGTGGAGTATCATCTGGAAACTTTTTGGATCAGTATACTATATAGTGTAAATGAAAGCTACTATAATAGTGTAAATGAACTATACCTCAATTTTAAAAAATAAAGAATCATTAAAATTTGGGAGCCTCAAGGGAAAAAGTTTTCATTGATGGCAGAATTTATTCTTCGTTAATAAAGAACTGATTACATATTATTTTCTCCTTAAAATATTCAAATTAAGAAAAACTCTCTTTGCCTCAGTATTCTAATTTGATTCAGCTTTGCAATATGGTGCTTAATGGGTAATATCAGAGTGATTTGATAGCTCATGGTTATGTAAACGTGAGTGAGATTCTACTTAGAGCTACCCAGACTTCACGTTGAATCTTCAGAACACATCGTCGACCCTCATCCTTTGTTGACAATCAGACTTTAAAGGAGAATTTATATTGATAAAGAACTTCATCGTGGTGGTAAATGGTATAAATAGAGATAAAGCAGACTATCGTCTAGGGACCACAGAACCACAGTTTAATCAAAATCTCTGTGGTCTGGCTCCCCGTAGTCATCCTTCCTGCATTTCCCTGGGGCTCAGTGGCGGAAGGCTCCCACCTCTGTTCACAGACCACTCTTGCTGCCTGTCTGTGGCCCGTGTGGCTGTCGCACAGTCACTGGGAAGCCCGAGGGGTTAGGAGACAGAACAGATGGGAGGAGTTGGTAGTGGGTGGAGGGAGTGAGGCTTACGTGTCAAAGCTGGTCCCAGAGACCCAGATGAACAAGGCAGGGTGCTCCCTTGTTCAGCTGCCCTGAAGAGCTGCTGGGGTTGGTTGTCACCCTTACTTTGTGCAGGTGACCTGTTGATTCCAACAGGTAGAAACCAAATAAATAAGATAGTACTTAATGCCAGGGAAGTAAAAAGGCTATTACATTTTTGAAAATTAGAATCATCAATATATACTCATATGTAATATGTACTTTAGAATATATAATACTTGTTTTTTATCATTTTTTTTAAAATTTTTGCTTGAGTTTTGCTTCGTTTTTCTATATCTTGAGAGACAGTTTGGGTGGAACTATCCAAAATAAAGTTAAGAATTGCTTTGTAAATAATTAACTTCAGAGAATCCCTCAGCCCAGAAACTCAAAGATTGATAGAAGTCGTGCCTTTGTTGTTCCTGATCCATCTGTCACCAGCTGAAGTTTGCCATTTCAGAGTACCATTGGCAACAAATGCTATTTTTTCTACTTCTTATATGATCATTTTAAAGAGAATGAGACAAAATGTTAATGACCCTGGGGAAAGCCTTTCACCCAAACTCTCCCTCTGTCATCAGAATCACTTCAGAGCACTAGCAGTGAGCTTTCCTCTCCAGATGTCTTTTCCATTTGTCAAGTAAGTTTCATGTATACAACTCCATTGTGTTGTCCCAAATGTTTGAGAACGTAATTATTTGAAATAATGTTTTAAGTGATTTAAATATGCTAATGCAGAATCTTTTTATGATGGAATTTTAATTTTTAAGCTGCATACTCTTTTTTTTTTTTCACTGTATACTCTTTATCAAGTGTTATTCCTTACCTTTGCTTTTTAAAGGAATATAATCATGTAAATTAAATGATTACAATCTGACCTTCTTGTACCCTGTGTCGGAAAAACAAAACACTTTTTTGGCTTCACTCCCTTCTATGCTGTAACTCACTCCCTTCTATGCTATAACCAATCAGTTTATAGTTTTTTAATCCAACTACACCAAGGCACTGTGTGTGTTCTTGCACATGTTTTTTCTACATATCACTGCATTCTTCCCCCTTGCTCACACAGTGGGCCTAGAACCCAAAATGGTAAATAGTCAAGTTAAAGTGCTGAATTCTGACAGTAAAGAGAGGTTTTCTTCCCAGAATAGGTAGACATTTTACCTTATTTGGTAAATTTTTTTTTTTTTTTTGGTGTCATAAAGTTTTATTAAAGTATAAAGAAGATAGAGAAAGCTTCTGACATAGGCATCAGAAGGGGGCAGAAAGAGTACCCGTCTGCTAGTATTCAGCTGGATGTTATATAGTCACCAGCAGTCTGTTAATGAAAGAAAGGAATGTTTCAAAACTTAGAATGGCACCAGGCCCCACACCCATAAGAGTATTTTGGGATAACCTTGGCTCCAAATGGTTGATCTTGGGCCATAAAATGATTAACTTGAATCTTGAAGAAGGGCAGATCACCATACAAATAGTTTCATTTACATAGATTAGAGGAACAATATCGGAGTGTAACATACTGGTTTATCAAGTAGGTTGAGCCCAAAAGGCAGAACCGACTTGAAGACAGAGTTTGGGGTAAATGCACAGTACATTAGCATAGCTTAAGATAAACATTTCCATAAGAAAAAGGCATTGGTTAACTTGAGGTGAAACCAGGTATCATTATGGCAACACAGAATCTTAGGAGAAACCTCCTTTAAATTTGTATAGAGAAGGAAAAAAAATATCGCTAGTTTGTTTTCTCCTGCCGCTTAAGAGAGAGAAAATGTCTGACACTTGCAGGCTATTTCCTCCGTTTGGAGACCCCTGGCCTTCCTGCCTGTTACCCTCTCATTCCCCGCTTTTCTTTTAGGAGAATTATGTTGCCTAGGGAAAAGGGGCGTCGTTTTCGTTCCATAACTGCTTCCGAGCTGAGAAGGGGCGTTGTCCCTAAATTGATGAGGCAACATATTCTCCTAATCCTCATATTGAGGATATCTGATCCAGGGGACAGATTCTTGGCCTCCGGAGGAGAAGAATTCAATCCGGGGCCAGAGACGAGGCTTGATCGCTCAGAGCTTTTGTGTCATAAAGTTTTATTAAAGTATAAAGAAGATAGAGAAAGCTTCTGACATAGGCATCAGAAGGGGGCAGAAAGAGTACCCCTTATGTGGTAAATTTTAATTGTTCCCAATTTATAAGACCAGTAAACTGAGAGTCAGAGGACTTAGATAATGCACAGGTAAGCAGCTAAAAAGGAAGTTGTAAAGATGGGACCTCAGGTCATGTATGGATGTGAGAACTGGACTATAAAGAAAGCTGAGTGCTGAATAATCGATGCTTTTGAACTGTGGTGTTGCAGAAGACTCTTCAGAGTCTCTTGGATTGCAAGGAGATCCAACCAGTCCATCCTAAAGGAGATCAGTCCTGGGTGTTCATTGGAAGCACTGATGTTGAAGCTGAAACTCCAATACTTTGGCTACCTGATGCGAAGAGCTGACTCATTTGAAAATATCCTAATGCTGGGAAAGATTGATGGCAGGGGGAGAAGGGGACGACAGAGGATGAGATGTTTGGATGGCATCACTGACTCAATGGACATGGGTTTGGGTGGACTCCGGCAGTTGGTGATGGACAGGGAGGCCTGGAGTGCTGCGGTTCATGGGGTCACAAAGAGTTGGACACAACTGAGCGACTGAACTAAACAGGTTATAAAGAGCACCGTTACAATAGGAAAGGCAACCCACTCCAATGTTCTTACCTGGAGAATCCCCATGAACATAGGAGCCTGGCGGGCCACAGTTCCATGAGGTCACAAAGAGTTGGACATGACTGAGTGACTAAGCACAGCACAAGTTTTATTTAGAAGAAAGACAGTTAAAAATAAAGGTATTTTTAAGATAAACTATTGTTCTTAACTTTGTATATAAAGAAAGTAGTTACAGAGGGTATACTTGCTGAGTCATGTCCAACTCTTTGCAACCCCTTGATCTGTAGACCACCACATTCCTCTGTCCATGGAATTCTCCCTTTATACAGGGGATCTTCCCAACCCAGGCCTCAAATCCAGGCCTCCTGCATTGCAGGGAGATTTCTTTACAGACTGAGCCACCAGTTCAGTCCAGTCACTCAGTCGTGTCCGACTCTTTGCGACCCCATGGACTGCAGCATACCAGGCTTCCCTGTCCACCACCAACTCCCGGAGCTTGCTCAAACTCGTGTCCATTGAGTCAGTGATGCCATCCAACCATCTCATCGTCTGTCATCCCCTTCTGCCTTCGATCTTTCCCAGCATCAGAGTCTTTTCCATTGAGTCAGCTGTTGGCATCAGTTGGCCAAAATATTGGAGTTTCAGCTTCAGCATCAGCCCTTCCAATGAATATTCAGGACTGATTTCCCCCTAGGATTGACTGGTTTGATCTCCCACAAAAAGTATACATGTAACCGTGTATAAAGCTAAATTAATTTTAAGCTAAAATTTTAAATATTAAGATTTTACTCGAGCAGATTTACCTAAAAACTTGTTGAAGATTAAAACATTGTATCATCACCATCAACCTCTTTGAGTCTGTCCAGACTGCTTCCAATGTCGGCTTACCCAGCATATGTAATGGGTGCTCTGGGAAGTTCATTCATGTGGACATTTGTACAAATAACGAAAAACTCACAGTCATGTTCAGGATTCCCTTCTCATGTCATATTTCACTTCATACTCTTTCTTTGAAAAAGGTGAATAAAACCAGAAAACGTACATTACCAGATATTAAGACCTCCTATAACATTATAGTAGTTTAGACAGATAAACAACCTGACCAATGGAGCAGAATAGAGAAATCAGACAATATTCTGTTACCTGATTTGTTACAAAAGTGCCATGTATAATACATGCAGTGAGGAAAAAATCATCTTTTTAAACACATGGTTGCAGGTTAGTTAAATTATCCAGTGGAAAGAAATTAATCTGGAATTTATATTGTACACAGAAAAGTTCAGCTCTGAAAGGTAAAGCAATAAACCTTTTGGGGGGGAAAAATTCTCCATAACCTTAGGGTGAACAAAATATCTTAAATAGGACACAAATAGCACTATTCATAAATGAAAAACCTGATAGACCGTGCTGTAATTATATGAATTACTCTTCCGCACCTAAAGACATCATTAAAAGAGAAGGGGCAACCCATGGAGTGGGAAGAGATAATTCATAATACATATATTTAACATGAGTTTTCTCCAGGATATATAAAGGTCTCATATAAAGCCAATATGATTAAATGGACAAAAGCCTCGACACAGACTTCACAAAAGAGAAATACAAATGGTATACATAGATATGGATATGGATTTATTAGGAAGGAATGATGCTAAAGCTGAAATTCCAGTACTTTGGCCACCTCATGCGAAGAGTTGACTCATTGGAAAAGACTCTGATGCTGGGAGATATTGGGGGCAGGAGGAGAAGGGGACGACAGAGGATGAGATGGCTGGATGGCATCACTGACTCGATGGACGTGAGTCTGAGTGAACTCCGGGAGTTGGTGATGGACAGGGAGGCCTGGCGTGTTGCACTTCCTGGGGTCGCAGAGTCAGACACGACTGAGCGTCTGAACTGAACTGAGAGCTATGCAATTGAAAACCACAGTAAAGTATTATGGCAGCTAGAATGGACGCATGGAGAAAGGAAACATCAGTTACATCAAGGATATAGAGCAATTGGTGGACATGTAAACTGGTATAAAACCATTTTAGAAAACTGTTTGCTTAACCCTAAGTGTCAGCAATTCCACTTCTAGTATTTACTCAACAGGAATATATACATGTGTTCTTTGGAAGATGGTGTATTAATTTAAATGATACGAAATTGCCATTTTTTGTAGGTACTATCAGCAATTTCAGTCTACTGGAATGTTCATAGTAGCACTACTGGTTATAGGGAAAGACTGGAAACTCTCCCAATGCCCATTTACAGTTGAATGTTCTAATTGTGATTGTCACACAGTGGAAAACAGTCGCGAGAATGAACAGGCTACAGCTGCATGTAAGAACATGCACGACCTCACAAGAATAACATTGTACGAAGGCAGCCAGCCCCAGAAGAGTACATACTATATAATTCCACTTATATAAAGTACAAAAAGAGGCAAAACTGTGTGTAATGTTAGAAAGCAGGGTAGAAAGCAGGGTAGCAGTTATCCTTGCTGTGGAACAAGGAAACAGAAGGGAAACAGAAAGCAGGAGTCTAAGGGTATGAGAAATGTTTGGTTTCCTAGTGTTTGTTGCATGAGTGTGTTCAGTTTGTTGACACTCAGCAGATTTTACACTTATATGCACGTTTTTTTGTCTGTATATTACATTAAAATTAAAAGTTAAAAAATAAAAATCCTAAACCTAACTTCAATCTTAATACCATTGGCTTCTTCCTCTCTTTTCTCCTATTCTTACTTATATATTCTTTCTCCTTGATTCCTGAAATATCTATTTACTCAGTCCTAAATGTATGAACTGATTTCAGGATTACACTCCAGTACCTCTGCCAACAACAAACATGAAATCCTAAATTTCTTTGTAGTTCGTTTTGTTGTTATATATTCCATTGAAGGTGGATTATTATGACTGTGTTTAAAAGTTTCTTAGATTCTTTTCCTTCTTTTGTGATTTTATCAGTTTGATAATGAGGCTCATTTCTTTTTGCTTTTATAAAATTTTAATTTGTTGCCAACCCTTATTAATTTCATTTTTTTAATACGCAAAAAATGACGATGGTCCACAGAACTGTATAAAAAGGATACTCAGGTAAGACTGTTCTTCTGTTCTCCCCTGCTCACACTTATCCTTTTGCTTTTTTTTCATTATTATTCCTTGCACATTATTATATATTGTTATTGAAATAGGTAACATTTCATAGTGTATCATTTTTTATACTTTCATATCATTTGGATAGATTTTCTTGGAACTCAGTTGGGAACAAATCAAGCATGACTATTTTTAAGAAACTTTTTGAAGAGATGGTTCAACTTCCCAAGGAAAAGAAATATTTCAATTTGCAGGGTAATCAATAATCTTTATAGCCTTGATTTCTGTTAACACATTTCCCAATATTTAGCATTATCTATCAATTTATCTAAGCCCAAGCTACATTTTAATTTAATGAGGGCATTTACTTTTCAATAATGTTGTTTATTGAGAGATAAAGCCCAGGTAAAAAACATTTTCCAAATAGTTCACACATATTTATATTGTACTTGTAAAAGCAAACTTTTATCTTCTTTTCTCTTAGTTATTTTCACTGGAAATCGTAGGTAAGAAGAACGGAATAGGCACCCGTGTGTATTGACGGCTTCTTATAATGGGGGCACTGTACTGGGTGTTGTACTTGCGTTACTTCATTGAATCCTCCCTGCAGTTGTGCTAGAGAGGTAAGAGTTAGCTCTCCTGTTTTACAAGTAAGGAACGTACCTTACTGTTGTTGTTCAGTTGCCCAGTCATGTCTGACTCTGTGGCCTGTGACCCCACTGCATCACACCAGGCTTCCCTGTCCCTCACCGTCTCCGGGAGTTTGCCCAAATTCATGTTCTTTCCATCGGTGATGCCATCTCATCCTCTAACACCCTCTTCTTCTTCCCTCGATCTTTCCCAGTATCAGGGACTTCTCCAGTGAGTCGTCTGGGAGCATCAAATGACCAAAATACTGGTGCTTCAGCTTCAGCCTCAGTCCTTTTAGTGAATATTCAGGGTTGATCTCCCTTAAGATTGACTGGTTTGATCTCCTTGTTGTCCAGGGGACTTTCAGGAGCTTTCTCCAGCACCACAGTTCAAAGGCATCATTTCTCTGGCATTCTGCCTTTTCTATGGTCCAGCTCTCACAACCATATGTGACCACTGGGAAGACCGTAGCCTTGACTATTTGGACCTTTGTTGGCAGAGTCGCGTCTCTGCTTTTCAGCACACTGTCTAGGTTTGTCATCACTTTCCTGCCAAGAAGCAGTTGTCTTCTGATTTCATGGCTGCAGTCACCATCCGCAGTGATTTTGGAAGAAGGAAATCTGTCACTATTTGCCATGCAGTAGTGGAGCTGGATGCCATGATCTTAGATTTTTTTAAATATTTAGTCTTAAGCCAGCTCTTTCACTCTCTCCTTCACCTTCATCAAGAGTCTCTTTAGTTCCTGTTCACTTTCTGCCTTACTGTTACCTTATTAATATTTGGAAATTTCCCAAAGTTAAATGCTTGGAAGTGGCAGGTTGAGATTTGTCTCAACCCAGATCTTGATGACTTCAGTGAATTAATTATGGGACTTAGTTATGGGCATCTTTCCTATTTTTAGAGTTGTTGCTCTGTTGCTAAGTTGTGTCTGACTCTTTATGACCCCATGAACTGTAGCACGCCAAGCTTTTTTCCTTCACTATTTCCCGGAGTTTGCTCAAATTCATGTCCATTGAGTTGGTGATGCTATCTAACCATCTCATCCTCTGCCTTCCATCTTTCCCACCATTAGGGTCCTTTCCAAGAGTTGACTCTCCGGATCAGATTTTAAGAGTTTAATCATTTTTAGTTGAAGTTTAGGATTGATTTCTGTATGAAAAAGAAGAAAACTGAAGACAAAAATAAGATTTTGAATTATGTCTTCTTTCTTTTCAAGTTTCAGGTTTGAGATTTTAGCACTTTTTTCCAGTCTAAAAAAGATCAGGCTGTTGCTCCCTTGGCTCAAAATATAGTTTTTATGGTAACTGCTGATCTTTTGTCCCAATACTGAGTTTCCTTTAAGTTAAGGATGTATCTAGTATGAATAAGTTGTCAGTGTAGATAATTTAGTTGCTTGAGGTAGTACACTAAAGTCTAATCGCCACCACCATTTGAGGATAGATCACGTGGTCAATAGAAGGACTGTCTGAGAAACCACAGGAAAATGACTGGTGATCTGGTCCTCCTCCTCCGTCTTTGCTGCCTTGGAGAACTTGCAGTTAGCTGCTAGTTGTCTGTTCCTCCTCCCTGCCTCATAGCTGCCAGACCATCTTTCCACACACAGGTGTGACACCCTTGCCCACTGTGAAGTGACTCCACATTGTCTTTAGGATAAGCTAGACACCTTATGGACTCTCAAGTCCTTTTATGGCCCACACCTTGCCCAGCCACCCCCCTTGTCTTGTACCCCCGTACCCTGCACTCTGAGCTCTGCGGAGCCTCTGGCTCTCTCCTGTACCTGGTGTGCCTCTCTTGGGACTCCCTGTGGTTGTGCAGGTTGTTCTGTCTGCCTTCTTGTACATGTTTTCCCCTCTTGACTGCACAGCCTTGCTTGTGTGGCACCATCTTCTAACACTCCTACTTCTTGTCCTGTACCATAAAACAACTTTCATCCAACTAGATGACTCAGTGTCAACTGCTGTTGGTCATTCTAAACCATGAAATGGTTAGCAGTCTCTGCCTTGAGTATCAAACCTGAGTTTGTGAGTATTCTCAGTTCTGGTATACTTTGTTATATAAAATACTCAGTGTTAACTGTTTTTTTAGGTACTATTTTGTAATTTAACCTTCTTTGAATGTTTTGCTTTTAAATGACAAGAGGCTTAGTTTTTCTGCAGTTAGAGCCATTTGTTTCTATTTCTCCTTCCCCACAGTTGAAGGTAAGAAGTAGAGCATAATAACTTTGAAGGAAGAAATTGTGATAATATTTGCTTTCTGTGCAAAACAGAGCAGCTGTTTCCAAGTGTGCATGTCAAAAATTAACAAGAATAGGATGACATATTATTCTCTGATTGTGTAAATTAAAAGATACCCTAAGGTTTTTATTTGGTTGTTGGCCAACATTTTATTTTGAAAAAATTCAATAATCCTGAAAAGCTGAAAGAATTATATACAAAATATAACAAATACCTAAATTCTGTATTAACATTTTTCTGTATATCCTCTGTTCATTTACCAATCCTATCAAAAATAATTGTGAATGTTAATACACTTCAATTCTAAACACTTCAGAATGAGCATCATTATGAAAAGTTCAGTAGTGATTTACATTTTCTAATACAAAATACATATTTATACATGGGTGTGATGAAATGCACAAATCTAAAGTAAACCATTATGGCTCAGTGATAAAGACCTGCCTGTCAAGCAGGAGACATGGGTTTGATCCCTGGGTCGGAAAGATCTAGAGAAGGATATGACAACCTACTCCAGTATTCTTGCCTGGGGAATTCCATGAAATTTTATGAACCTGGCAGGCTGCAGTGCATGGGGTCAAAGAGAGTCAGACACAGCTTAGTGACCAAACAACAGCAGCAAAGTACACCATTAGGTGAGCTTTTTTCATACACATAGTATCTCAGACCCTTACCAGTCAGGATACAGAGTGTTGCCATCACCCCGGAAAGTTTCTTCATGCCTCTTCCCAGTCAGTCTTCACCCCAGCCCCTCAGAGACAATCACTGTTCTGGTTTTGTTCACCACAGATGAAGTTTGTCTTTTAGGGCATTTTGTATAAATGAAATCATAAAATGGGTACTCTTTTTTCAGACTTTTTGCACTTGGGATTCACAGTTTGTATCAGTACTTCATTCTTTTTTATTGCTTAGTAATGTTCCAGTCTGTGCCACAAAATTTGTTTATCTGTTTTCCTTTTAATGGACACCTGAGCTGTTTCCAGTTGGGGGTTTTATGAATAAAGCTGCTATGAATATTCTTGTATAAATATTTATTTCTTTATATATGTGGGAGAAAATTGCTAGATATTTATTACATTTTATAAAAAAGTATACCTTTTTCAAAAGTGGCATTTTGCACCCCCAAAAATGTATGAGAGTTCTAGTTGGGCCACATCCTCACCAACATATGGCAAAGTTCGTCTTTTTAACCATTCCAGTGAGAATGCAGTGGTGTCTCATGATGGTGTTAATTTGCAGTTTTATGATAGCTAATGATACTGAGCAGTTTTCAGTGTACTTATTAGCTGTCTGTGTGAAAGGTTTTTTCCAAACCTTTTGTGCATTTTTCTAAGAGCTTTATCATGTACTCGTACATACACCACCCACGTGTTACCATTAGTGTTTCTCGGTGCCTGTTTTATCTCCTGTGTGCTCATTTGTTTAATTCCAACCATCAGTCTTTTTTTCACATGTTTCAGAATAAGTTGGAGGCATCTGTGCATATCAACCTTGAGCTCAGAATCTGTTTAAAATGCCCTTGTTTTGAGAACAAATTGTTCATGCCTCTCCTTCCCACTTTCCTTCACTGTAGTGCGCTGCCTGTCTCTTAGCCCAGGTGTGCTCTGAGATGATAGTCAGCCCTGCTTAGGCCTGATTCTAAATATGACTTAAAACACCATAGTATTGCCTGAAGCACATTTGTCCATTTTTAACCTGGTTGTTTGTCTTTTTATTATGAGATTGTTGGAATTCTTTATATATGCTTAATATGTTTGAAATATGTGTTTTGCAAGTATGTTCTCCCAGTCTGTGGCTTACTTTTTCATTTTCTTAAAATGTGTTTTGATGAGCAAAAGTCTTTATTTTTGATGAAGTCTGATTTTTCAGTTTTTGATGATGATTGTTTTCTCTGTCCTCAGAAACCTTTGCCTACCCCCAAGCCATGGAAGTATTTTCCTTTATGCTCTTCTACAAGTTTTATCATTTTTGATTTTATGTTTATGTCCATGGTGCACTTCACATGGACTCTGATGTCCAGAATGAGGCCGGGGTCGAGACTTACCTTCTCCCAGTAGATTTCAGGTTGTTTCAGCAATGACTGTTGAGAAATCTTCCATTCCTAATGGGGATGCTTTGGCATCTTTGTTTAAATCCAGTGATCATTTAAATGTGGATCTGTGTCTGAGTGCTTCATTCAGTCCCATTGATCTATTTCTTAATCCTTTTGCCAGTCCTGTCCTGATGACTATCAGGTAGGGTAACTCCTCCAATTTTGTTCTCCTCTTATAATATTCCTCTGGATGTCCTAGTTCCTTTACGTTCCATTTCTCTTTTAGAATCAGCTTGTTTTAAAAGAAAAAAAGTATCTAGAAGGAGTATAATTGAGATTGTGTTGAATCTATAGATTAATTTGGGCTTAATTCTAGTCCATCAGTATAGTAGCTCTCCACTTACATAGTTGTTCCTTCATTTCTCTCAGCAAAGTTTTCTAGTTTTTATTGTAAAGATCTTATGCATAAATTTATTTCTAACAATGTTGCCAGTGAAATAGTCCTCAAATTTCATTTTGTTTGTACTCCGACTTATGACCTAAACGCTGCTTTCTATGCTGCTTTGCTATGATTTTGTAGACTTCTGATAACCCTTTCTTAATTAGTTGTCACTGAGGTGGAAAGTTATGTATTAATTTATGTTTATGTCAAGCATAAGTTGAAAACCCCTTTGAAAGACAATTCATTGTGCATCAATTCAGATTAAGATGTATTTTGCTGAAACTGCTAGAAGCCTCTAAGAATGAGTTTATTTGTGCCTGTATGTTATGGCCACTTAAGTGTGTATGGATATCTTAAAGAAAAAAGAATAGATTGCTGTTACATTACCATCTTGTCAGTGGATGCATTTTGACCTAATTGGTTTTATGATTATTGTTTATTGATGTAGCAGATTTATTAAGTGTGGGACGATGTGCTAAATGCCAGGGTTACAAAGGGGGAAAGAAGTAACCCTTGAGTTTAGTTCATTCCACAGCCATTGGTAAGTGTTACTGGGGTTGTGTTTGCTATGGAAACAGATCAACCAAATATAAAAACACCGAAGAAAGTTGGCTTAATTTTCATCATATATTTTTGAAAATATTATTTTCAAAATGCTAAAAAGAGGGCTTCTGTGTTATTGCTAAGCAGTATACTGTTATCTTTAATTTGTTTCAGTGCTTAAGTGTATATATATATGGCCATTTGTGACTGAAAATTTCTGTCACTGAGCTAGCACATACTTTAAGAAACCTACTTTTTTCCCACTCTGGCTCACAGCACTAGCTCCAAACTCTGGGAATGAAAAGTTCCCACTTGAGCCCTAGAGTATATTCATCTATTCAGATTGTGTGATGCTCATGAAGTTCTATGCTATTATGAATGTGGTGAAGTGGTTATGAGCCTCATTTTGAAAAAGAATTGTTGATTACTGGGAACATTAATATCATTCTGAGCTGTATGTATTTAATTATACACAATTAAGTGCTTTACAGATCTTTGTGTTCAAGAATTTGCCCTGTTATTTTAAGATTTTTTTCTACAATATTCTTTTTTCCCAGTCTTTTTAAAATTGGTTCATTTGAAAATTATGCGTAGTCTAATAAAAACAGAGATGTATTTTGTCATGGTGTTTCCCAAGGTTTCTTATCCTTCCTTATTAAATTTATGCTTATGTGTATGTGTAAAATGTTCATAGTACATCTAGTATTCCCACTTCTTATTTTCCTCCTAATTTTTTTGTTTATATTTGTATTCTGTGTATAGTCTCTAACATTGTGACTTAAGAAAATGTTTCTGCTTGACTGACAGTGCCTTTGGTAAATTTGCCCTATTTCCTATTTTCTTTCCCATTTCTCTTTTCTTTGTTAGAAGTTCTCACCCTTCTCTTTGAAACTTCCTAACTCTTCTTAAGTTCACATGTAACTAGTGTTCTCTAAGGTTTGTTTTTTTTTTTAAAAAGAACTACTTCATGGTTTCTAAAAATAGTATCTGGGGGGGGAATTTAAAGCACAATAAACACAACACTGGAAAAGAAACCATTGTGACCATCCATAACTAAAAAGCCGGGATCAGTTTTTAAGAGAAGTGTTTTTATTGTCAGTCATTGTTTGCACTTCTCATTCTTGCCTTTGCATTTTCTTTGGTTTGTGTGTGCGTGTATGCGTGTGTGTGTGTGTGTGCATGCGTGCGTGTGTACATGCACACTACTTGGCTACTTACTAGTGCTTTTTCAAAATAGTTTGACTATTCATTATAATACCACTTCAGTATTCTTGCCTTGAGAACCCCATGAACAGTATGAAAAGGCAAATGATAGGATACTGAAAGAGGAACTCCCCAGGTCGGTAGGTTCCCAAATGCTACTGGAGGTCAGTGGAGAAATAACTCCAGAAAGAATGAAGGGATGGAGCCAAAGCAAAAACAATACCCAGTTGTGGATGTGACTGATGATAGACAGAAGGTCCGATGCTGTAAAGAGCAATATTGCATAGGAACTTGGATGTTAGGTCCATGAATTAAGGCAAATTGGAAGTGGTCAAACAGGAGATGGCAAAAGTGAATGTCGACATTCTAGGAATCAGCAAACTAAAATGGACTGGAATGGGTGAATTTAACTCAGATGACCATTACATCTACTACTGTGGGCAGGAATCCCTTAGAAGAAATGGAGTAGCCATCGTGGTCAACAAAAGAGTCCGAAATGCAGTACTTGGATGCAATCTCAAAAATGACAGAATGATCTCTGTTCATTTCCAAGGCAAACCATTCAATATCACAGTAATCCAAGTCTATGCCCCAACCAGTAATGCTGAAGAAGCTGAAGTTGAATGGTTCTATGAAAACCTACAAGACCTTTTAGAACTAACACACCAAAAAAATATCCTTTTCATTATGGGGGACTGGAATGCAAAAGTAGGAAGTCAAGAAACAACTGGGGTAACAGGCAAATTTGGCCTTGGAATACGGAATGAAGCAGGGCAAAGGCTAACAGGATTTTGTCAAGAGAATGTACTGGCCATAGCAAACACCCTCTTCCAGCAACACAAGAGAAGACTCTACACATGGTCATCACCAGATGGTCAACACCGAAATCAGACTGATTATATTCTTTGCAGCCAAAGATGGAGAAGCTCTATACAGTCAGCAAAAACAAGACCAGGAGCTGACTGTGGCTCAGATCATGANAATACCCTCTTCCAACACCAGAGAAGAGTCTACACGTGGACATCACCAGATGGCCAACACTGAAATCAGATTGATTATATTCTTTGCAGCCAAAGATGGAGAAGCTCTATACAGTCAGCAAAAACAAGACCAAGCGCTGACTGTGGCTCAGAATATGAACTCCTTATTGCCAAATTCATACTTAAATTGAAGAAAGTAGGGAAAACCATTAGACCATTCAGGGATAACCTAAATCAAATCCCTTACCATTATACAGTGGAAGTGAGAAATAGATTAAAGAGATTAAATCTGATTGAGTATCTGAAGAACTATGGATGGAGGTTCATGACATTGTACAGGAGGCAGGGATCAAGACCATCCCCAAGAAAAAGAAATGCAAAAAGACAAAATGGCTGTCTGCAGAGGCCTTAGAAATAGCTGAGAAAAGAAGAGAAGCAAAAGGCAAAGGAGAAAAGGAAAAATATACTCATTTGAATGCAGAGTTCCAAGGAATAGCAAGGAGAGGTAAGAAAGCCTTCCTTGGTGCAAAGAAATAGAGGAAAATATTAGAACTGGAAAGAATGGCTGTCTGCAGAGGCCTTAGAAATAGCTGAGAAAAGAAGAGAAGCAAAAGGCAAAGGAGAAAAGGAAAAATATACTCATTTGAATGCAGAGTTCCAAGGAATAGCAAGGAGAGGTAAGAAAGCCTTCCTTGGTGCAAAGAAATAGAGGAAAATATTAGAACTGGAAAGACTAGAGATCTTCAAGGAAATTAGAGATACGAAGGGAACATTTCATGCAAAGATGAGCACAATATAGGACAGAAACAGTATGGACCTAACAGAAGCAGAAGATACTAAGAGGTGGCAAGAATACACAGAAGAACTATACAAAAAAGATCTTCATGACCAAGATAATCACGATGGTGTGAT
>SJYX01005056.1:195205-296494 GCA_006410675.1 Oreotragus oreotragus
TGTGTGTGTGTGTGTGTGTGTGTGTGTTACGTTCATCTAGTTTCGGTATTGAGGTGATTCTGGCCTGGTAAAATGAGTTCAGAAGCAATCCTTCCTTTGCAGTATTTTTAGAATAATTTCAGGAGAGTAGGTATTTAACCCTTCTTTAAATGTTTGGGAGAATTCACCTGTGAAACTGTCTGATCCTGGACTTGTATTTGTTGAGAGTTTTATTATTACTGATTTATTTTCTTTCCTGGTAATCAATCTGCATACTTTCTTTTTCTTCTATATTTCTTCTTGGGAGATGGTGTATTTCTAGGAGTTTGTACATATATTTCTTCTAGGTTGTTCATTTTATTGGCATGTAATTCTTCATAGTCGTTTCATATGCCTTTTTATATTTGTGATGTTGATCATAATTTCTCCTTTTTTGTTTGATTTTATTGATTTAGGTCTCCTCTCTTTTTTTTTTTTTCTTTATGAGACTGGATGAAAGTTTATCAATTTTATCTTCTCAAAGAACCAGCTCTTAGTTGCATTGATCTTTTCTATTTTTCGTTTGGGCTGTTTTGTCTTTCATTTATTTCTTGTCTTCTGCTAACTTTGGGTTTTGTTTGTGTTTTTCTAATTAGGTGTGAGGTTAAGATGGTGTGTTTGAGATTTTTCTTGTTCTTCTGGGGTAGGCTGGTATTGCTATAAATGTCCTTCTTAGAACTGCTTTTCTCATCCTGTAGATTTTGGACTGTCACGTTTCTGTTTTCCTTTGTCTCCGAGATATTTTTAAATTCCTCTTTGATTTCTTCAGTGATCCATTTTGGTGGTTTAGTGGCTTATTGTTTAGCCTCCACGTGTTAGTATGTGTGTGTGTTTGTTGTGTTGTTGCAGTTTTTTCTCGTAATTGATTTCTAGTCTCATAGTGTTTGTGGTCAGAAAAGATGCTTACTATGATTTCCGTTTTCTTAAATTTGCCAATGCTTGTTTTGCGGCTCAGCATATGATACAACCTGGAGAGTGGGCCGTGTGCACATGAAATAAATGTATATTCTGCTGCTTTGGGGTGGAATGTTCTATACCACCCAGTGTTCTATTAATGACCAAATGCTAAGTACATTTGGTTATTAATGTGTGTTTTAGGCAAGTGTTTCCTTACTGATATTCTGTCATTATGATCTGTCCATTGATGTAAGTGGGAGTGTTAAAGTCCCCTACTATTGTTTTACTGTCATTTTCTCCCTTTATGTCTATTAATATTTGCCTCGTGAATAGTTTCTCCTATTTTGGGTGTGATATTTTTACAATTTTTATAAGTTCTTCTTGGATTGATCCCTTGATCATATGTAACATCCTTTTTTGTCTCTTCTCACAGTCTTTGTTTTAAAGTCTGTTTTTTTCTGATATAAATATCACTATCCCTGCTATCTTTTCGTTTTCACTTCCATGGAATACCTTTCCCCATTCCCTCACTTCTCTCTGTGATTGTCTTTAGATCTGAAGACTCTTGTAGGCAGTGTATATGTATGTGTGTATCTTGCTTTTTTAGCCATTCAGTGTTCTGTGTCTTTGATTGAAGCATTTAGCCCATTTACATGTAAAGTAATTATTGATGTATATACTTTTTGCCATTGTGTTCATTGTTTTGGGGGTTGTGGTCTTTTTTGTAGTTCTTTTTTGGTTCCTTTTTTCTTTTGTTCTCTTGTGTTTTGATGACTGCTTAGCATTATGTTCAGATTATTTTCTGTTTTGTGTGTGCATCTGTTATAGGAGGAGGGCATGGCAACCCACTCCAGTATACTTACTTGGAGAATCCCCATTGACAGAGGAACCTGGCACACTGCAGTCCATGGGGTCACAAAGTCAGACATGACTGAGCAACTAAGCACAGAGCGCCTATTATAGATTTTAATTTGTGCTTACCATGAAGTTGTATGTTTATATACACGCACATAGGTATTTTAAGCTGCTTAATCTCTTTTGTTGTTGTTGCTTATCTTTTAAGTTCAAACTCATTTTAACAACCCTGCATTTTTATTTCCCACCACCACCCCGCACACTTAGTGTTTTTACCTCATAGTTTACATCTTTTTGCTTCATGTGTCTCTTAACTGCTTATTGTGAATATAGATGATTTCACAACTTTTGTCTTAACCTTCCAGCTAACTTTATAAAATGACTGATCTGCCTTTACTGTATATATGCCTTTACCAGTGAGATTTTTTTTCTTTTGTAATTTTCATATTTCCAGTTGTGGCCTTTTCTGCTTAGATAAGTCCCTTTCTTGCAGAGCCAGTTTCATGGTGCTGAACTCGGCTTTTGCTTGTCTATAAAACTCTTGATCTCTCCTTCAAATTTGAATGATAGCTATGTCAGGTGGAGTATTCTTGGTTGTGGGTATTCCCCTTTCACCACTTTAAACATATCATGCCACTCCCTTCTTGCCTATAGAGTTTCTGCTGAGCAGTCAGCTGTTAGCATTTTGGGAGTTCTCTTGTAGATAACAAGTGGCTTTTCCCTTTTTATGTTTAGTATTCTCTCTTCTTATTTAATTTTTGCCATTTTAATTACAGTGTGTCTTTGAATTGACTTCTTTGGGTTGATCTTACTTGGGATTGTTCGTGCATTTTGGACCTAGACATCTATTTCTTTTATCAGATTACAGAAGTTTTCACTGTCATGTCTTCAAGTGTGTTCTCTGGCCCTTTCTTTCTGTCCTTTCTTTCTGGTACCCCTATAGTGTGAATGTTAGAACATTTGATGTGTCTCAGAGGTCTCTCAAACTGAACTCATTTCTCCCCACTTTGTTCAGCTTGCATGATTTCTGCTATTGAGTCTTCTAGTTTGTTGATCCATTCCTCTGTGGCATTCCTGCTAGAGTATGGATTCCTTCTAATCTGTGGATCCCTTCTAGAGTATTTTTTTATTTCAGTTATTATATTCTTCAGCTCTATTTTGTTCTTCTTTATAATTTCCAACTCTGTTAAACTTCTCATTGTGTTCATCCATTTTTCTCTCAAGTTTTTTGAGCATCTTTATGAGCATTACCCTTTACTGCCTATCAGATAGATTGTTTGTGTCAATCTTGCTTAGTTCTTCTGGAGTTTTGTATTGTTCCTTCATTTGTAGCACATTCCTCTGTTGCCTCTTTTGGCCTAATTTTGTTATTTATTTCTATGTTTGGTAGGTTGGTTACATTTTCTGATCTTGGGAGAAGTGACCTTAAGTAAGAGCTATCCTTTACAGCTGCATGCCCTAGGACCCTGTATGTGGGCTTCATGGGCCCTTCTGTGGTGGCTAGTCAAACAGTACAGGCATGATGGTAGAGGTGATTGGCCGCTGACCTGGTCGGTTGTCTGGCCTTGCCGGGTATGGAGGATGCAAGGCACTGATAAATGGGACTGCGTCCTGACACGTCTGGATGCACACACCAAGGAGCCCTGGTGCTGGTGGGAGGCCTGGGTCACAAGGTGGCTGGCTGCAGGGCCTAGGCTTCCTGGATGTGGTGTCATCTGCTAGTGGGCAGCCTGGGCCCAGGGCTAGTGCTGGAGATGGGGCTGGATCCCAAGGCAGCTAGTTGAAAGGCCCAAAGTGTCCCATAGCTGCTGGCATAGGCTGGTGGGCAGAACCAGTGCCCAGGAGGTTCCTAGGGCTGGTGCCCACCCACTCATGGTTGAGTCTGGGCCCAGGAGCTTGTGCCAACCCACTGATAGGCAAGGCCAGGTCCTAGAGCTAGTGCTGGCTCACTGGTAGGCCAAGATCCTGGGGTCTCTGATTATGGGGCCTGGAGTTGGTCCTCCTGGTGGCCACGGCCAGGTCCCCGTGTAATAACCTATAGAGAGGACTCCAGAATGGTGCTTACCAGCACTGGTGTCCTCAGGGAAGAATGAATTCCTCAAAACATCTGTTGTTTTGTCTGTACCCCTAGGATGAGCCCCGTTGTCTCATGCCTCTCTGGGGAGCTTTCTAGGATCAGCAAGTAGGTCTGACTCAAGCTCTTCAAATTCCTGTTTCTGCCCTGGATCTTGGGGTGTGTGAGATTTTGTGTGCACTCTTTGAGATAACGTCACTGTTTCCTTCAAAGCCAAATGTTCTGGGGTCTCTTCTTCCCAATGCAGGACCCCCAGGCTGGGAAACAGCACAGACCCGTTACTCCTTGCGGAGAACCTCTGCATTGTGATTATCCTCTTGTGTGTGGGTCACCTCCCCAGGGATGTGAGTCTTTACTATACCTCATCGCCACCTCTCCTACTTATGTTGTGTTTCCTTTTATCTTTAGTTGTTGAAGAGCTTTTTGCTTCTTTAGGTCATTGTCATGGATAGATACTCTAAACAGTTGTAATTTGTGAATAGTAATTTTGTTTGTAATTTTGTTGTGCCCATGGGAGGAGGTGAGCTAAGGGCCCATGTTATTTATTCAAAATATAGTTAAGTGCATTTATTGTATTTGTATTCAAATTTGGATGTTCCCTTATCCTTGTAGATTTCATTAATTGATTTTTTTTTTGAGTATGTGATATATTAACAAACAGAAAAACATCTATTTCTGCTTTATTGACTATGTGGATCACAATAAACTGTGGAAAATTCTGAAAGACATGGGAATACCAGAACACCTGACCTGCCTCTTGAGAAACCTGTATGCAGGTCAAGAAACAACAGTTAGAACTGGACATGGAACAACAGACTGGTTCCAAACAGGAAAAGGAGTACGTCAAGGCTGTATATTGTCACCCTGCTTATTTAACTTATACACAGAGTACGTCATGAGAAATGCTGGGCTGGAAGAAGCACAAGCTGGAATCAAGATTGCCAGGAGAAATATCAATAACCTCAGATATACAGATGACACCACCCTTATGGCAGAAAGTGAAGAGGAACTAAAAAGCCTCTTGATGAAAGTGAAAGTGGAGAGTGAAAAAGTTGGCTTAAAGCTCAACATTCAGAAAATGAAGATCATGGCATCTGGTCCCATCACTTGATGGTAAATAGATGGGGAAACAGTGGAAACAGTGTCAGACTTTATTTTTTTGGGCTCCAAAATCACTGCAGATGGTGACTCCAGCCATGAAATTAAAAGATGCTTACTCCTTGGAAGAAAAGTTAGGACTAACCTAGATAGCATATTGAAAAGCAGAGACGTTGCTTTGCCAACAAAGTTCCATCTAGTCAAGGCTATGGTTTTTCCAGTAGTCATGTATGGATGTAAGAGTTGGACTGTGAAGAAGGGTGAGCCCTGAAGAATTGAAGGTTTTGAACTGTGGTGTTGGAGAAGACTCTTGAGAGTTCCTTGGACAGCAAAGAGATCCAACCAGTCCATCCTAAAGGAGATCAGTCCTGAATATTCATTGGAAGGACTAATATTGAAGCTGACTCATTTGAAAAGACCCTGATGCTGGGAAAGATTGAAGGCGGGAGGAGAAGGGGACAATAGAGGATGAGATGGTTGGATGGCATCACTGACTCAATGGACATGAGTTTGAGTGAACTCCAGGAGTTGGTGATGAACAGGGAGGCCTGGCGTGCTGTAGAGTCCATGTGGTCACAAAGAGTCAGACACGACTGAGNCTGACTCAATGGACATGAGTTTGAGTGAACTCCAGGAGTTGGTGATGAACAGGGAGGCCTGGCGTGCTGTAGAGTCCATGTGGTCACAAAGAGTCAGACACGACTGAGCAACTGAAGTAAAGTCAAAACTATGTGACCCCATGGACTATACAGTCCATGGAATTCTCCAGGGCAGAATACTGGAGTGGATAGCCATTTCCTTCTCCAGGGGATTTTCCTTCAACCCAGGGATTGAACCCAGGTCTCCCACATTGCAGGTGGATTCTCTACCAACTGAGCCATCAGGGAAGCCCATATGCCAGAAGTTATTTACTACAGCAGTTTGTTTGCAACTGCTTAAGACTGGAAACAACTTAAATGTCCACACACAGGAGAATAGCTGAATAAACTGTGGTACATCCACACCATGAATATGACACAGCTGTAAAAAGGAGCAAGGAAGAGCTCCAGGAACTGACACCAGGAGATCTTCAGAGTTTGTTAAGTGGGGGGAAAAAGCAAACAATGAAACAGTATCAGTGTTACTTCTTATTTAAAAGAGAAGGGAAAATAATAAAATGTATACTTATAACTCTGGAGAAGGAAATGGCAATCCACTCCAGTATTCTTACCTGGAAAATCCGGTGCACAGAGGAGCCTGGTGGGCTGCTGTCCATGGAGTCAAACAGAATCGGACGCGACTGAAGCGACTTAGCATGCATGCGTGCTTTGGAGAAGGAAATGGTAACGGTACTCCAGTGTTCTTGCCTGGAGAATCCCAGGGACTAAGGAGCCAGCCTGGGCTGGTGTCTGTGGGGTCGCACAGAGTTGGACGCNTTCTCATGATGTACTCTGCATATAAGTTAAATAAGTAGGGTGACAATATACAGCCTTGACGTACTCCTTTTCCTATTTGGAACCAGTCTGTTGTTCCATGTCCAGTTGTAACTGTTGCTTCCTGACCTGCACACAGATTTCTCAAGAGGCAGGTTAGGTGGTCTGGTATTCCCATCTCTTTCAGAATTTTCCACAGTTTGTTGCGATCCACAGTCAAAGGCTTTGGCATAGTCAATAAAGCAGAAATAGATTTTTTTTCTGAAGCTTTCTTGCTTTTTCGATGATCCAGCAGATGTTGGCAATTTGATCTCTGGTTCCTCTGCCTTTTCTAAAACCAGCTTGAACATCTGGAACTTCACGGTTCACATATTGCTGAAGCCTGGCTTGGAGAATTTTGAGCGTTTCTTTACTAGCATGTGAGATGAGTGCAGTTGTGCAGTGGTTTGAGCATTCTTTTACATTGCCTTTCTTTGGGATTGGAATGAAAACTGACATTTTCCAGTCCTGTGGCCACTGCTGAGTTTTCCAAATTTGCTGACATATTGAGTGCAGCACTTTCACAGCATCATCTTATAGGATTTGAAATAGCTCAACTGGAATCCCATCACCTCCACTAGCTTTGTTCGTAGTGATGCTTCCTAAGGCCCACTCGACTTCACATTCCAGGATGTCTGGCTCTAGGTGAATGTGAGTGATCACACCATCGTGATTATCCGGGTCGTGAAGATCTTTTTTGTACAGTTCTTTTGTGTATTCTTGCCACCTCTTCTTAATAGCTTCTGCTTCTGTTAGGTCTGTACCATTTATGCCAAGAGTGGGGAACACCAAGTCTAAGTAGCTTCATCCTTTTGTTTTAGCACCAACTTTATCAAATGTTTCACCTTGAGATGATAGTTCATTGCAAATATTTTGAAACAGTAGTAAAACTTGAGAATTTTGTTTGAAGAAAACAGTCATTCTTAGGCTCTGTCATCTCCCCTCCTGCCTCCCTTCCCACACCCTTAGGAGTTTCTGCAAATGCCTTGGTCTCCTGTGGTATTCTGAGAGTCCCAAAGTAGAAACAACCCCTGCTCTTTGGTGGCAATTGTTGTGGTTACTGGCTGTTTATTTATAATTGTAACTTATTATGTTTACAAACTCAAGGTGTCCATTAATCACCAGTGTTATCTTTCTGTTGGGCTCCTCATAAATTTTTCATGAATTTTATTTTAATATATCTGCCTATACAGTATTTGTACTGACATAGGTGCCTTAAATTGCAAATTGCTAAATTATAAACCCTATTGGAAATTTTTGAAAAGGGGGTGTGTAGAACCATTCATGAACCTAACAAATTAAGTGTATGTGTTATTTAAAAAAATATTTTTAGTCACTTATATTAATATATTAGTTAATCTTCAGTTGACCTGTGCCCCAATTGGGTGTCTCCATTGAGTCCTTATTTCCCAAGGTCTCGAAGTCCCCTTACACTCTCTACAGATAAGCCCCTGAAGGTATAAGAAATTGTATTTTACATTACCAGAATTTATTTGAATAAAGCAGTATTGAATCTTGCAATATAGATCTGTCTTAAACCAGATGCATAGATTATACAACTCAATTTAAATAGCATCCCAGGATCTTGAGCTGCATCGATGGTTCAATGAATATGCATGGAGATTCCAGGAATTGTTGCTGCCAGTTTTTCTCTTAGTATTTGAGGAGTTTCCCACTGCCTTTTGTCAATCATTTCTGTCTGAGAAGAGTCAGTGCCCTCTATTAGTGACTAGCACAACTTTCTTCAACAGAAAACCATGGTCATATTAGGTTGAAGAGCTCATTTTTTTGGTGTCTCAGGGCAAACCTTCAAACTTGAATTTCATACTCCTAGGAAATATTTACTTCAAACTTAGATTTTGTAAATTGCCAAATTAAAGATAGATGTATTTGCAGTGTAAGGTACATTATTGGGCTATTGCCCAACTCCAGTAATGAAAAGGCAAAGACACCATAGAGTGGGTCTATGAAATTCTCTTGATTAATGTTGCAAATGTTCATGTTCCACCCAGCTGCTCTCAGACTCCTTTCACTGGTCCTGTACACTTTCCCTGGTTTCTGCTCCTAAGGGCTAGTATCTGAGACCTCCTTCAGAGGCTTAACCTTGAACTTGTGTCACTCTTCCTCCCCCCAGTACACACACACACACACACACACACACACACACACACACACACACAGAACTGAAAGTGGCTCTCTTCCCTCAACTGCTTTGCTAATAACTGACTGGTTTAGAAGGAGCAAGCTCACTCCCTTGCCTTTAGGCTAGGCCAACTCTGTTGTATAATTCACAAGTTCTCTGCAGGATATATGGTGTAATTTACACTCCAGAGCTCCCTGTGGGGTCAGGCTGAGGCTGCGACTTCACCTGAAATTGCAGCTTTTCTTGGATGTTCTTCTTCCCTTTACCACTTTCCTCTCTCCTGGGACCCCTCCTTGGATAAATCACCTGCCATGAACGCTGCTCTCTGAGTCAACTTCTGAATAACTGACTTAAGACAGCATTTTCTGTAGGAGCTCTAAGAAATTAAAAATGTAACTTGATATTTTTTATAAATATATTTAAAACTATTTTTAATCCCTTGTCTGCCAATCTGAGCTATAATCTGCAAGTGAGTAATCTTAAAATTTAATTAAAAATTTAAGTGAGGTATAGCTTGTAGTTATCATTTACTGAGGGAAGCCACTGTGTGCCACATTCTTGACACATTTTCTTTGATTTTCATAATAACCTTGCATTTGAAGGATGAGTTAATTGAAGTCCAGAGGCATTTATTAACATGCCCAAGTCACAGAGCTAGTAATTGGCAGAACCACAATTTGAACCCCAAATCTTTCTGGTTTTAATGATTTAACTTTTTCGACTGTTGCCCTGCTGACTCCCTTGCCTAGGTCTACTTCTAGATGTTATCAAAGAGGCATCCCAACATCAACGTTCATATGACTTATCAATTAATATTGGAGGAAACCGTCTCTTTATTAAGTGATAGCAAAATGCATTACCAAACACCAAACTTAATTTCCCAGAATGGGAGTGATTGAAAATGATTTCTAATAGGTGCTTGAATCACGTCACATCCATTTGTTGTGAACAGGGAGCTCTCTGTCCAGTTCATGACCAAATCTGGGGTGTTTCATAGAAAAATAGACTTACAGAGAAGGTGGAAAACAGAGCAGGGCACCAGGAATGTGCTCACAGAGCAGAGGATGGAGGTTTCTCTCACGGCTGTCTTTCCAGGGTGGCCATGCTCAGTGCTATGACCGTATGGTACCAGGATGCTGTTTAGAAAATGACTGTCCTGGCCCCTAAATGGATCATCATGTTCTGATGCTCTAACTCCTCTACAGGAATCATCAGTCTGTTCCAAAGAGAGATCCTTAAAGAAAAAAAAAAATGAAGGCAAATGGCAATGATGGCTTGGTCATCAAGATGGACTTCCATCGGCCATCTGTGTTGAAACCTGTTTGAATTATTCGTTGCTGGCACAAACCCTGCACATGTAAAAATTTCAGCAAGAGTACACAGAAACCATATCAGAAGTCTTTGAATTTTCTCTAAGGTGTTATCAGCACTTATTACAAACTCTAGCTGTTCCCTTTTTCTCAAGTGCCCTCCTCTCCTCCTTAGTCTGATTATTTCTTACTTAGTCTTTTAAAGATGAAGCTCAGGCATCACTTCTTCCAGGAAGCTTTCTCTGATACTTCACAATGGACAAAGTTCTTTTTTTGTGGATTTGCATATGGGCTTCCCAGGTGGCCCTAGTGGTAAAAGAACCTGCCTGCCAATGCGAATTAGACATAACAGACCTGGATTCAATCCCTGGGTCAGGAAGATTGCCTGAAGGAGGACATGGCAGCCCAGTGCAGTATTCTTGCTTGGAGAATCCCATGGGCATAGGAACCTGGCAAGCAGTGGCCTATGGGGTCTCACAGAGTTGGACACAACTGAAGCAACTTAACACAGCATGTTTGTATTTGTACCATGAATAATCATCCAGAAAAATTCTTAACCCATCATGTTGAAAGAATATGCATACTTATTACCCTTCCCATTAACCTGAGATCTCCTCAAGGTCAATGATTTTGTTTTTGAATCCCCGCGTCCTTAGTACTGGTATGGTGCAAGTCAGAGTTAATGATCAGTAGGTCAGTAAATGTCTTTTGAACTAAACTATAAGGAAAAAACAAAGATCCATGTATTTTTGGTATACATGCTATGTTATTACAAATTGTTACAAAGCCATCCAAGTGACTTGGGCAGAAGAGACACTGAAGGCAGACACTAGAAGGCAGTAGAAACACTTGGTCAGGTTTTGGGGGCAGGAGGATCTGGAAGAGAGGGGAATTTGGGTTGTGTTCAATAGGCTAGAAGAGATTTGGTAGGCAGACCATCTGAGGACTGCTAGGGGACGTAGTTTAAAAGGTGAGAATTATAATGGAGGACAATTGGAAAGAGAGCATCCTTTGAAATGGTAAAGGATGAAAAGAAATTTGCATTTGAGTCCGGATACCGTAGCCAAAGGAGCATAGACTCAAGTCCTGCTCAGTTCTTTTTTGGTGGCTTATTGTCTGAGTTTCTTCTCTTCCTCTCTTTTTTTAATCTGTAAAATCAACACACCATCTTCATTTTCAGAGAGGAATTCTGATTTAATCTAAAGGTTAATAAGATAGTGCTCAGTAGATATTAAGCGTTCCCTAAAGTTTCATAAAGTTCACCTCAGATCCTTTCAGTGTTTCTTGTCAGTGGCTGAAAGTTGATTAGTTGGGAGGGACAATGATGAGAGAATAGAAAGTGTGTAGCAGTGGACATGCATCCATTTTTCTTCCAATAAACATCTTACTGAGGATATACAGTGTATCAGGCACAGGGAGTAAATATGTGTACATCATTACTTGTCTTCCAGAAGTTTGTAGTCTAGAGGAAGTCTGACATCTGAGAAGGTGACATGGCAGTAATCTAAACAGCCCCATGTAGGAGGGGACTGATTTATTGAGGGCAGGAGGAGAAAGGGATGACAGAGGATGAGATGGTTGGATGTTATGTTATCGCCGACTCAGTGGACATGGGTTTGGACAGAGGATGAGATGGTTGGATGGCATCACCGACTCAATGAACATGGGTTTGGGTGGACTCCGGCAGTTGGTGATGGACAGGGAGGCCTGGCATGCTGTGGTTCATGGGGTNATGACAGAGGATGAGATGGTTGGATGTTATGTTATCGCCGACTCAGTGGACATGGGTTTGGACAGAGGATGAGATGGTTGGATGGCATCACCGACTCAATGAACATGGGTTTGGGTGGACTCCGGCAGTTGGTGATGGACAGGGAGGCCTGGCATGCTGTGGTTCATGGGGTTGCAAAGAGCTGGACACCACTGAGGGACTGAACTGAACTGAACTGAAGAGAAATCAGAGAGTACTTCACAGGGGTGTCAGCCCTCTAGTAGAGTCTGGAAGGTTGAGGAGAGGAGGAGAGGGTGGAGAAGGCACCTGTTCTAGCATGAAGGTTCTTGTCAGGTAGTTTGGATGTTGCTGGAGGAGCAGATACTGGAGGACAATGACACGAGATGATAATGGTAGGATGGGCAATGACCAAAATGCAAAAGGTCTTCCTGCGTGCCGTGGAGTTCAGACTTAGTCCTGAGGTCACAGGTGAGCTGCTGAATTTAGGGATTGGTCAGGAAGTCACTGAGAGGCAGGGTTAGAGCATCTCAATGTGAAGAGTGATCTTGTTTATGTTGATTTCTTGGCTTCTGCCATGACTTTTTACTTTCTGCAAATCATGCTATTCAAGTTGGAAGTGATTAATAAAACTGTCCATATGAGTTATAATAAGATTACTATTTTTTTTAAATTCTGTTTTCACAGTCTTCATATTGTTTTGATGGACTGTAAATCCTTTAGTAGTCATGCTTATTAAATAACTAATGTGGGATTTGTTCACTTCTTCAACAAATGCTCTGGGCCAGCAAGAGACCCTTCGCTGTGATAGACCCTGAGGACAGAGAGAGAGAGGGAGATGACAATAGATTGATAAATGTACAGGGCATGGGGAAAATGTAGTAGTGGGTGGAGGAGGTGAGGGGAGTCCTGTTGATCTCTCTACCTGATTGCTGTGAGGAAGGGGATGAGTAAGGTTGGTTATCAGCAAATCTGAGATGTTGTTTTTCCATTGTTGACTTTAATCTTTTTGGAATCCAGTAGATAGTATGAGACTCTTTCTCTTTCTCTCACTCACTCAAAATGGCAGCATTGAAACTACATCTACCACCACTCACTGGGTGTATCTGAAGTCAGATGTAGGAAATGATGCCCTGTGTGTATTCCTTTTTCTGTCATTTCCTCAGGAGGAGCATAATATCCAGTTTCCAATCTAGAAGTCAAAGAATTGGATTTGAGAATAACAGCTCTATATTTTTCCCCTTAGCGTCAAAAGAACATTTAGCTTTGTTTTTATTGTTCCGAGTTCCTGCTCTGTGCTACCTTCTGTGGCAAGTGCATAACATATCTGATCTCTCTTAATTCTTCAGCACAGTGCTGTGAGATAAGGCATCATTATCTTTATTTTTTAAATGGAAGGGAGGTTATATTTCACTTGCCTGAGGCTATGCTCCCCCTAAGGAGGCCAAACTGAGGCTGCCTCTGGACAGATATGCCTGAAACTCTCTGACCTGCCCTCATTTCTGCCTTTGTTTGTTTTCTGTGACCTTTCCTATCTCAGTTTTTTTTTCTCTTCCTTATTTATTTGGTAAATGTCATCTGTTGGGACTGTGGTCACAAGCACACTCAGCTGAGTGGGAAGCCCCTAGAAGGGAATGTTCAGGTTTGAGGGGATAAGACTAGACAACACTAGTCAGTAAAGAGGCTGCTGCTGCTGCTGCTGAGTCACTTCAGTCGTGTCCAACTCTGTGTGACCCCATAGACGGCAGCCCACCAGGCTCCCCCATCCCTGGGATTCTCCAGGCAAGAACACTGGAGTGGGTTGCCATTTCCTTCTCCAATGCATGAAAGAGAAAAGTGAAAGTGAAGTCGCTCAGTCTGTCCGACTGTTAGCGACCCCATGGACTGCAGCCCACCAGGCTACTCCGTCCATTGGATTTTCCAGGCAAGAGTACTGGGGTGGGGTGCCAATGTCTTCCCCGAGTAAAGAGGCTAGTGGCCTTATATCCAAGGGTAGGTTTTCAGTAGGATGAATGCTTTGTAAGCTAGCCCTCAAGGGACACAGGTTAACTTCACCTGTGAAGCTAAAAGCCCTGGTTGGAGAGGGGGCTCTGTGCCTGACACTTTTTATACTTCATCTTACTTGTCTCCTCAATAGCCCCGTCTGTTAGATGTCACTGACCTCCTGGCTACACATGAGGAAACTGGAGGCTTAGGTTATATGACTTGCCCAAGGCTTGTTCGAGGTGAAACACGATAGCTTGTTTCTGGCATCCAAAATCTTCATGCCAGAACTCTCTCAGAGTGAATTCTTCAGAACGCTAGCAGGGGAAGGGCTGGTTTATGTGGTCCTGTTGTCAAAAACAGAAAACACAGCACCCTGCAGTCCCTTTTCAGAGAGGCAGGGTGTACATTACCTATTAAAGACCATCTCTGTTGAGACAGTTATCAGTAGAGAAATCTTTGAATTAAGTGCACCTCAGCTGTCTGAGGCTAGTATCCTGCGTTTTCACATCCTGAGTTTCCTCAGAGCTCACTGTAGGGAGTGGCTGCAGTGTGACGGCTACTAGATGGCAGGTTTTCCTTTCTTTCCTGAATTTTCTCAGGGCTGACTGTCTCACGGTGGAGGGCTGCAGTTGCTGATGACTATGACATGTTTGTTTACTGATGTGGCAGGAAATGCTGCAGTTCTTATCTGTTGGACCCAGGATTTCCTAAGCATATTCTACCACAGAAATCCATTTAAAAGCAAGTCAGTAAGCTCACCAGAAACAAATGTGTGGAATACTGAAATACACCTTACTGCCTTTCCAACTATCTTTTTGAAGAGAGAGTATAGAGAGGAGGAAAGGAGGAAGGAGAAGAGAAGACCAAAGAAATGAAAGAAGGAGACAGTGGAAGAAGGAAAAGGAATAACGTAACAGTGCAACCAAGTATTTCCCGATACAATTCTAAAATAAATTTCCACCTTTCATTTATTTCTGGACCCGCTCCCATGCTTTTCAGATTGGCTCACCAACTTTCCCCCAAGTGAATAAGATGAGATGGAGAGATTGATTTATTTGGGCTGATGACACTCTTTAAAAAAGGGTCTGTGAGGCTAACAGGCTGCCAATGTGGGCAATTGAAACCTACGGCCAAGAAGCAAGAGTGAGGAAGTGGTCAGGTGGGGAAAGACTGCTTCTCTGAGCTCTCACAGCAAGGGAGTGATAGGGTTGGGACCACAGCACAGGCCCCTGAAGCCCTGCCCACTGGGTTTTCCCCCACAGAACATTGGCTTTCCCAGAGTCTGTCTTATGTCCACATATTCTGTTCTCTTTCCCTGTTATGCTTAACCCATCAGCATAAGCTTTATCAGAAATACGGTTACCAGCAATATAAACTGTAAAATTGTGATTTGCTCTGTTTCTTTTATTCTTGCTACAGTCAAAAGACTGTCTTCCCTAGGAAGGTCTTTTCCTGTGTGTTCCCTTTGCTACCAATTCTTTGAATAGAATGTATTTATAATTCACAATGAAGGATCAGTTCAGTTCAGTCGCTCAGTTGTGTCTGACTCTTTGCAACTCCATGGATTGCAGCATACCAGGCCTCCCTGTCCATCGCCAACTCCTGGAGTTTACTCAAACTCATGTCCATTGAGTTGGTGATGCCGTCCAACCGTCTCATCCTCTGTCGTCCCCTCTTCCTCCTACCCTCAATCTTTCCCAGCATCGAAGTCTTTTCAAACGAGTCAGCTCTTCGCATCAAGTGGACAAGATATTGGAGTTTCAGCTTCAACATCAGTCCTTCCAGTGAATATTCAAGACTGATTTCCTTTAAGATGGACTGGTTATATCTCCTTGCAGTCCAAGGGACTCTCAAGAGTCTTCTCCAACACCACAGTTCAAAAGCATCAATTCTTTGGCGCTCAGCTTTCTTGATAGTCCAACTCTCACATCCATACATGACTACAGGAAAAACCATTGCCTTGACTAGACAGACTTTTGGTGGTAAAGTAATGTCTCTGCTTTTTAATATGCTGTCTAGGTTGGTCATAGATTTTCTTCCAAGGAGTAAGCGTCTTTTAATTTCATGGCTGCAGTCACCATCTGCAGTGATTTTGGAGCCCCTCAAAATAAAGTTTGCCACTGTTTCCACTGAAGGATAATTCAAAACAAATATTCATATTTCCCACATTTAAGTGTACAAGCACTCATAATCGTGTACTCAAGAATGTTTTCAGTATTCTTTCTTAGACCAATGTTCAGTGATTCATATGGACTTTCTGGGTTGATGGAGATATTTTTATGAAAAATGTTAGAGCTTATACAAATATCAGAGTGTTAAACTGCAAGGAGATCCAACCAGTCCATTCTGAAGGAGATCAACCCTGGGATTTCTTTGGAAGGGACGATGCTAAAGCTGAAACTCCAGTACTTTGGCCACCTCATGAGAACAGTTGACTCATTGGAAAAGACTCTGATGCTGGGAGGGATTAGGGGCAGGAGGAGAAGGGGACGACCGAGGAGGAGATGGCTGGATGGCATCACGGACTCGATGGACGTGAGTCTGAGTGAACTTCGAGAGATGGTGATCGAATACTGAAATACACCTTACTGCCTTTCCAACTATCTTTTTTTTACTATCTTTCCAACTATCCCATGCCAGGCAGGCCTGGTGTACTGCAATTCACGGGGTCGCAAAGAGTTGGACACGACTGAACGACTGAACTAAACTGAACTGAATATGCATANAGAGATGGTGATCGAATACTGAAATACACCTTACTGCCTTTCCAACTATCTTTTTTTTACTATCTTTCCAACTATCCCATGCCAGGCAGGCCTGGTGTACTGCAATTCACGGGGTCGCAAAGAGTTGGACACGACTGAACGACTGAACTAAACTGAACTGAATATGCATATAATATATGTTAGTTCTTGCTAGAGCCTTGCTATCAAAGTGCAGTACCTGGACCAGCATCATCAGTATCACTTGGGAAATTGTTACTTGGGCTTCGTTCTGGGGAAGGCAATGGCACCCCACCCCAGTACTCTTGCCTGGAAAATCCAATGGACAGAGTAGCCTGGTGGGCTGCAGTCCATGGGGTCGCTAACAGTCGGACAGACTGAGCGACTTCACTTTCACTTTTCTCTTTCATGCATTGGAGAAGGAAATGGCAACCCACTCCAGTATTCTTGCCTGGAGAATCCCAGGGATGGGGGAGCCTGGTGGGCTGCCGTTTATGGGGTCACACAGAGTCGGACACGACTGAAGTGACTTAGCAGCAGCAGGGCTTCGTTCCAGACCTATTGAATTCAAATCTGCATTTTAATGAGAGTCCCAGGTGATTTATATGTTCATTAAAGTTTGAGAAGCCCTGCCTTAGAGTACATACAGGACATTAAGGTTAATCTTCATTTTGTTTATGCCTTTTTTACCTAGCTTCTTATGGCTACCTTTAATAGAGTGAAATAGCTTTTCAGTTTCTATCCCAGTAACTTCATTGTGGGCTGTCATACATGATTGCCCAAGAGGGCTATAAAGAATCTCTGAGGCACATAATTAGTCCTCATTAGGTAAGTAGGTGGGTAGACAGAGATATTAATATATATATAGATTACTTTTTAAAAGCTCTATCAGTAGCAGGTATTGAGAACAGTGAAGGGTCTTAGATTTTATGCTACTTGCACGTCAACAAGTTGGTTTGCCACAATTTCATAGATGACAGCAGAAGACATGAGACTCCTGAATCAAAAGCCCGGGGCTTTATTACTCTTTCCACAGGAAGTGGCACGAGCAGCATATTTACATCAGTTCTCTCTGACCCACATCTCATGGAGGTGATGCAGATGGACCCAGATAGAAGTCTGCACATATTCTGGGTGGTGTTATAGAAAAGGACCCCCAAATTTAGGGAGTCTTGAATTAAAAAAAATATTTTTATTGTTGTAAAAGTCATATAAAGCATATTATTCTAACCATATTTATCTGTATAGTTCAGTGGCACTAAGAACATTCACATTGTTGTGCAGCTTTCACCATCATCCATCTCCTGAATTTTTCACCTTCCTAAACTGAAACTCTGTCCCCATTAAGCACTGTCTCCCCATTCCTTCACTCCCCTGCCCTGGCATCTACCAATGTATTTCTGACTCTATGAATTTGACTATTCTCAGTTCAGTTTAGTTGCTCCATCATGTCTGACTCTTTGTGACCCCCTGTAAATGGATTATCTTGCAAAGTATTTGATTTCATTTGGCTTTGAATGTCTAAGTAGAGGCTAAATCTTCCAGAAGATTGTAGAAGAGATTTCTTCTTTGACTTCTGGTGTTTTTCTCTGCTCTCAAAGAATTCAAGTGTTTGGAAAAGAGCAATCCATTGCAGAGCAGTCATAATTAATGCTGATATATATATATATATATATAAACAGGCAGGTTCTTTACCATATATATGTTTGGCTTGCCTGGTGGTAAAGAACCTGTCTGTTAATGCAGGAGACGTGGGTTCAGTCCTTGGGTTGGAAAGATCCCCCAGAGAAGGAAATGGCAACCCATTCTAGTATTCTTCCTGGGAAAATCCTATAGACAGAGGAACCTGGTGGGCTTCAGTCTGTGAGGTCACAAAAGTGTTGGACAGGCTTAGCGACTAAGCAGCAGCGTCCTACAAACAGATTGTACCTCTTTTTTTTCTTCCCTGTGCTATGCTGGTCCTTGCAAAGCAGAAACAGAGACACAGACATAGGAAATCTGAATCTTTTAAAGTGGACAGTAAACACAGTTCCCCTTTGCTCCAAAGATATTCTATCTCTTAAGGCTGTTTATCATACAAACATCCTTAAAATGATAATCCAGAACCAATAACAGTGAGTGCCTCTCAGTGTAAGATGTACAGAGATACAAGGAACCCACAGAGTATCATCACCTAACCATAGATAGTAGGACATATTTATTATTAATTTTAGGTCCAATAGTTTTTTTAGAAACCATGGGAAAAAAAAAAAATGTTTCTGAATCCCTAGATTGTACTGAGGGTTGTTCTATTGGGAAGACTCTAGGAGGTAAATAACTTCTGGTCTGGTCATTCAGCTAAGCCCGTTACAGGAGGGGAGCAATTTACATTAAGAAAACAGAGTGTTTATGTCTTATGAATAGTGGGATCGGCTGTGGTGCTTTATAGTGTGGCTTGCACCATTTAAGTACTGAACCTGTTCTCATCCTCGTTTGACAGATACGACGTAACTCAGAGAGCTCTGAAGAGACTCTGAGAGATGTTTACAAAATTGGCAAATAGTACAAGGGAGAATAGCAGAGGAAAATTTGGACTGATGGTAACTTTTTAATACATAAGTTTTGTTGCCTGTAAATGGATTATCTTGCAAAGTAGTTGATTTCATTTGGCTTTGAATGTCTAAGTAGAGGCTAAATCTTCCAGAAGATTGTAAAAGAGATTTCTTCTTTGACTTCTGGTGTTTTTCTCTGCTCTCAAATAATTCAGGTGTTTGGAGAAGAGCAATCCATTGCAGAGCAGTCATAATTAATACTTTTTTGACAGTGAAGATAGTCTGACCATTCAAGTTTGCTTGTAGAAGCTTTTATTTTCTATTTCACGATTTTCTACAATAATGTATGTTCTGTTTGCCCCTGGAAATTTATAGATAAATTTACCTTGAGGCAGGATCATAGTCTAAATGATTTTTTGTAGTTCACTTCCAACAGCATGATTGTTTTCTTCTTTTTTTAAAAAGTCTTCCTTTACATTGTGGGTATAACCAGCTTAGCTATTTGCTTCCTTTAAATAAACCAACTGCCAGCTCAACTTATTTCTCTTCTATGGAAAGGCTGGTAGGTGCCATTTGATTGTCACTGATACTTCTAGAAAAGCAGAAAGCTGCTCAGGTGCCAGCCAACGATGACTCCTTATAAATGGGTTATCTGCAGAATCATAATGACATATATGTGGAAACCAGACACCTGTGTTTATGGATGAATGAGGAGCATGGTGAATCCTCTTAGCACTCAAGAGGCTTTGTGCCTCCCCCTTTACGAGACTTACCCTGGAATCCCCCTTGGGCTTAGTTTGGCTGCAGAGCTCTGTGAAGTCCCTCTCTGGAGTGCTTTACTGCTGTGTTGACTGAAACAGTTTCCCAGTTTAAGCATCAGCCCAGACACTGCAGTTCCAATGAAGCTCCTGAAGTGCAAGTCCCCCTCCTGTGTGAACTGCCCAGCTCACAGACCTGGGCTTCACTTGAACCCTTATAATGTTTCCAACTTTTAGCCTGTCTGTACCCATCATATGAGCCTGACATGGTGGACTGACTTGCTCTCCTCTGCCTTCTCTCCTGCAAGCCACGGAGGAACAAGTAGAAGGAGCTGGCTTGTTTACTGAACCCACCCCAATGAGATGAGCTTTTCCTGGCCTCTGGCTTTGCCTAGACCTGTCTCTTCTTCCCTCAGCATTTACTAGAAGAGAGACCCTTGAAGTTAATGCAGACTTGAGTGCTGCCTTCCTTCTCCCTTGGGTGGTATTGATTGGGAGGCTTCAGTTATTTATCAGATTTATAAAATGTTCATCTTGCCAAGGTCTTTGGGCACATGGACAAGAATAAAAATATTAATGAATAATAGTAATAAAAAAGCCCACCAAACATAGATGCACATTCTGATGGGTCTACATCAACTCTGTTGGAAACCTGGTAACACTGATTCAGAGTTTCCTTTACAACTTTTTTTTTTTTTCTAATAATATCATGCACCCATTTCCAAGGAGGTTTGTCTTCCAGTGTAAAGCAAATGCATTAACAAGTGAAAAGATGGAATACATAGATTTATTGCTTAAGGTCAGGCCAAACTGAAAAGACGAGTCAACTGCCATGTTCAAGATGTCAGTTTCCAACCACCTCCTCCATCTTGCCTTTGTTGAGGAAAGCAAAAATAGAAGTTGATTTTTAAAAAGAGGGTTTTGCATTAACTGTCCCAGATTTTTGTCTAGACACACTGAGACAAATGGGGAAGATTCTCTGAGAAGGGTGTGCTGTGCCAGCCCAAGTGTCTGCTATGCATTCTTTTGCCCCTGTCAAGGGGATGTCTCAGTAGTGATGAGCTGTTTCAAGCAGGGTGCTGGTGACTTATTTGTTCTTCAGTAAAAGGGAGGTGAGGTGTTTACTTAGGAGAAGAGTGTGTAAGTCTGAGGAACTTTTCACAGTGTGTTGCATCTGAAATCTTAATGCCACATAAGACTTTTTTCTGGTGAAGCCTCCTGCTCTGTTTCTATCCATTGCTGAGACAAGCAAACAGCAGAGGCACCAAGAAGAAATCAGGACAATTCTTTTTTATTAGCTTGTTTTTTTTTTTTTTAAACTTTATTGGAGTATAATTGCTTTACAATGTTGCATTGGTTTCTGCTGTAAAGCAAAGTGAATCAGCCATACATACACATGTATTCAATCTTTTTTGAATTTCCTTCCCATTTAGGTCACCGCAGAGCCTTGAGTAGAGTTCTTGTGTTATACATTAGGTTCTCATTAGTTATCTATTTTATGAAAGGTAAAAGTGAAAATGTTAGTCACTCAAATCATGTCTGGGTCTTTGTGACCCTGTGGATGAATGTAGACCTCCAGGCTCCCCTGTTGGTGGAATTCTCCAGGCAAGAATACTGAAGTGGGTAGCCATTGCCTTCTCCAGGGGATCTTCCTGACCCAGAGATTGGATCTGGGTCTCCTGCATTTTAGGCAGCTTCTTTACCATCTGGGCCACCAGGGAAGCCCCATCTATGTTATATGTAGTATCAATAGTGTATCAATAGTGTGTATATGTCAATGACCAAATGGCCATGACCACTAGCATTAACAGCCTACATCACTAGTGGGTCAGAGAAGACCCCTAGCAGGTAGATTTTGCAAATAGAAAATAAGTCACTATAGAGGGGACTGTATGTTGTTTTTTTTTTTTCTTTGAAAATCTGGTTATGATTAATATGCTTGCCATTCGGGACCCTCTGGGCTGTGGTGCATATCAGAGTTCCATCTGTACAGAAGAAAAAATATTTGAGCTATCCTCTCAAGTGGAAAAGAAAATGGCAACTCACTCCATTATTCTTGCCTAGAGAATCCTGTGGACAGAGGAGCCTGGTGGGCTGCTGTCCATGGGGTCGCACAGAGTCNGACCCTCTGGGCTGTGGTGCATATCAGAGTTCCATCTGTACAGAAGAAAAAATATTTGAGCTATCCTCTCAAGTGGAAAAGAAAATGGCAACTCACTCCATTATTCTTGCCTAGAGAATCCTGTGGACAGAGGAGCCTGGTGGGCTGCTGTCCATGGGGTCGCACAGAGTCAGGCACGACTGAAGTGACTTAGCATGCATTGAGAAAGGAAATGGCAACCCACTCCAGTATTCTTGCCTGGAGAGTCCCAGGGACAGGGGAACCTGGTGGGCTTCCATCTATGGGGTTGCACATCGGACATGACTGATGTGACTTAGCAGCAGCAGTATCCCCTCAAGACAGAATTGTTGAACTAAGGTCTATGGATCAAGTCTGGCCCATTGTTTGTTCTTGTAAATAAAGTTTTATTGGCACAAAGCCCTACCCATTCTTTTATAGTTTGTCATTGACTGCTTTTATGCTGAAGAGTCAGAATTGAGTAGTTATGACTGAAACTGTGTAGCCCCCAAAGCCTAAAATATTTGCTATCTGGTCCTTGACAGAAAAAGTTTGCTGACTCTTGCCTTAAGAGAACAAACAGCAGTATACCTAAGAAAATGACAATACTCTACATATTAATATTTTGTAACAGGCTGCTGATTTAACTTCTTTTGGTGGGTGTATGAGCAGTGAGATGCAGACAGAGGCAATTCTAGTTGAAAGGAATATCAAGGTCCAATGCTCTGTTGCAGCTTTACCTTAAGCATCTGTGGTCCCTACTGTGGATGCGTCTGCTTTCTATACAAAATTGAAGACTGTTTAGAAAGAGAGTGAGATATGTTCAGAAGTGCCATCAGGGTCAGCGGTGGTGCTAGATTTCACTGATTAATAGTCTTTACTGACCAGTTGATTTATAGTTAAAAGTTAGTATATCACATGATTAATAGGTAGACATGTAAAGTATGATACCTGGAATATTTTTCTGTTTTGTAAAGAAAAAACGGGAAGTTTTCTAGGTGGTGTGTGGTAATTTCAGGAATATGACTGATGTTTGCTTATCAAGAACAGCATCAAAAAGGAATGATGATAATATGGATTCTCTCAGGAATTCAGTACGTGAGTCCTTCCGGACAATGTTATGGCTCTACACGGATTTTATTTTTTATAGAGGACTATAAGGATTCAGAGTATAAAATGGTAGATGTGTGATCTTTGTATATGCTATTGTTCTTTCTTCCTCTTTTCATGGTTTTTCTAAAGAAGGCCAGACCTGTTTCTGTCTTCCAGTGTCCAAGCCTACATGTGCAAAGTGACTGTGTTGTCTAGTCAGAAGAAAGGATAATACAATGTTTGAGAAGCAGGCATTGTTTAAAAATAATAATCTTTGCTTTTGTGGGGGTCTTTTAATACTTTTAGAATGTGGAAGAATTTTAAGAGAGTACCAGCTAGAGCTCTTCAAATTAATCTATAATTAATGATATCTCCTAAGGTCAGTAGTTAAGTTGCTCTTGAAATGCATGTTTTGTTGACACATTTGTTAAGTTCATAATATTCTCTAATGTATCTTACCTCTTAGAATATAAGAAAAACTTTCCCATACTCATAGTACATCTTTCCATATATAGAAAGGATGTGGTTCAAGAACAGCCCACACTGGAAGACTTAGCCTTTTTGCCTCCTATTGAAAGTGTGAATGTCTAGATTCATAAACAAATTATGTGCTTTAGCCATTTCAGTATAACTAACATTCTTTACCTTATATCCTGAATTTAGGCAAACAGTTGAAAAATATTTGTTTTCAATGAGATGAATGCCCTCTGGTGGAAACATCACCAAACTTTTGCACTTGACTACATTTGGGGGGCCCAGGTAGGACTGGTACAAATATATCAAGCATAATCATGGTCAGTGTAGGGATATAATTGACATAGCCTAGACATTTCTTTGTTATTTTAAGCATATGCTCCATTAAGTATGGTGAGTAGAAGATAGTTCAAGTTGTAGGAGTCTCCTCTGTATGGACTGAAAACAAAAGCTTCAAGGAGCTAACTAACCACTTACTATGATAATTCCTTTAGTGCCTTTTACTTTAACGTGAGAATCTCTCAGCTGGTAAAGTCATTTGTAAGCAGGGCCATTTGTAATGATTTTTTAATGGAGGACTTTTAGAGAATACCTTGGAGGGTGTTTTAGAACTAAATAGTTACATAAGAGAGAACTGTTTAAAAGAGTATATGATAACCTGCTAGGAAAAAAGCCAGTGGAAGGGAGGAGCAGGTTTTGGCACTGAAGTTTCACCAAATGACAACTTTATGTCATTTGTCTCATTAACTGCCAGACAATTCATCTTCAGTTCAACAGGGAATGCTTACCAAGCCAGGGATGTGGGCCTGCCAGAACTCAACTTTTTATAGAAAGCTTTATTTTGGAAATTTCTAATCTGAACACACTTGAAATCTAGCTCTCAGAAGACTTTGTAAAATCATTTATAAGTAAATAGGGAAAGGAGGCAGCAAGAGTTAAGTATGAGGAAGTGGCCCTTGGATAGGGGACAGAATTGTGAAGAGAGAAGAGGTTGTTTGTATATTCTGTTGAGTTCCATTCTGCCCAACAACACCTAGTTTTGCTGTGACTGTAGCTGCAGCTGAAAAGTTGTAGCTTGTTCTGCTCCTCCTTTTTTCCCCACCTGGATCGGATGGAACTATCGGATATGAAAAAAAAAATAGTCATCAAGTACCATTTTGTATTGAAAGATGATGTTCTGCATACTTAATAGGCTGAATCACCCTTTCCCTTTTCAGATATGGCTCATGTCCACTAAGCTGTGGACACAGATGATAAATACCATTGTACTTGTCATATCACCAAGTACCATATTTTCTGAGGCAGTGACATCTCTTTGCCTCAGCATTTGTAAGGGACTGCACTCTGGAGTCTAACAGCCTTGCCGGATAGTGTCTGTTCACTTGCAAGAACTTACAGATATGTTAATGCCCTGATGAGAATTGACTTCTGCAAAATTATGTTTCTTAAACCAGTGCCTTTGATTAAGCTCTGATGCTTAATCTTCTGTTATCCACCGACTTCTGTCTTGAAGTGGGTGAGAGTATGGGATTTGACTTCTCTAGTGGGAAAGATGGGAGAAGGTGATGGTACCCAACTCCAGGACTTTTGCCCGGAAAATCCCATGGACGGAGGAGCCTGGTAAGCTGCAGTCCATGGGGTTGCGAAGAGTTGGACACGACTGACCGACTTCACTTTCAATTTTCACTTGCATGCATTTGAGAAGGAAATGGCAACCCACTCCAGTGTTCTTGCCTGGAGAATCTCAGGGATGGGGGAGCNAACTCCAGGACTTTTGCCCGGAAAATCCCATGGACGGAGGAGCCTGGTAAGCTGCAGTCCATGGGGTTGCGAAGAGTTGGACACGACTGACCGACTTCACTTTCAATTTTCACTTGCATGCATTTGAGAAGGAAATGGCAACCCACTCCAGTGTTCTTGCCTGGAGAATCTCAGGGATGGGGGAGCCTGGTGGGCTGCCTTTATGGGGTCACACAGAGTCAGACATGACTGAGGTGACTTAGCAGCAGCAGCAGCAGCAGCAGTGGGAAAGATAGATTGTATGTGAGAGTCCAAGAGAGGCTTGCTAAAGCTTCTTATGGGAGAGCTGCAAGAATTTCTCAGATAAGAAGTGCATGACTGATGTCATCCTATGGATACCCTCTTACTGGGTAAACCCCACAAACCCCGATATAAGAAGCCTTCCAAGTGTCATGTATTGATAATAAGCATTCCTGATGATGTTTCCATTCACAGGTGTTTATTTAGGAAATGTTGGTCAGCCTATGAAGGGACATTTTGTATGTACAAGGGTTGACTTTCTCTTCTTGACAGCAACAGTCTCTATCTTAATATATTTTGTTGAAATGGTTTTGAACCCTAAGCAATGTTACCCAGATTGATCATGCCTGTTGTTTACTCAATTTGGCTCTGAATAATTCTCAGATATTTCTCTGAGTCAGATTCACCCTAAGAGGTTAAATGTTTGCTGTCATCTCTTCCCACTTACCTTCGTTCATTTATAAACATGTGTCCATATTAAGCATTGGGTCAGATGGCCCCATCTCTGAGGAGCCTACACTTTATTGGGAAAGTAGAGGGTCACTGGATACTTTAAGCATGATTTGGAAGGTGTTTTGGGAGAGGGTAAGTGCAGATTACTGTGGGAGCCTTGAAGAGTATCTAAACTTTAGAAATTGGTCCTAAAGATGAATGCTGGAGGGGGATTTGGAACTGGCAGCGTGTAAGAATTGGGAGAGGGGTGGGAAGAAGGAGGATGTGAGGATTCTAAGTTGGAGTTTCCTGTCCCAAGGCATGACTATATCAGAAAACTTGTGGCATTCATACATTTGCAAGGACTTTGGTTTAATTGAGTAGAGTAAGTGTAGAGAATTGGGCAGAGAGACAAGAAGGGAGTTGGGGAGATGAGACCACTTTGGAGGTCCTTGGGTAACCTATGGATAGGATTTATCCCAAAGGATTTTGCATGGCAGAAGTGTCTCAGTGATGTGTGTGTTGCAGAAAGAACACTTGGGGCAATAGGAAGATTGGTAGGAGGGCTGGGGAGCAGGACTTGAGGTAGGGCTGCCAATAGTGTTGACCAAGTTCAATTCAAACTGATATTAGCACGTTTTCAGGGTAGATTTAAGAAATGAGTTCCTAAAATGTATGGCAAAGGCAGCATGGTAGAAGGAAGCAGTGTGGCCTGATGGAAAGGCAGGAGCAGAGTCTGGCAGATCTGGGTTCAAATCCCAGTGTGATGGTTACTAGCTGTGCGGCTTTGGGTAGTTTCCTCATCTCTCAGCTGGCTTTTCCCTTTCCGGACAATCAAGGTGATGCTGCTTCTTCAGAGTGTGTTGAGAGTGAAATGAGTTTGTATCTGTGTTAAATGTGTAGCTTTTGGTAGCTGCTCTTGAAGGCACATGTGTGTATTTGGGTATGTGCATGAAGAGAGAGAAGGCCTTCATCTGGATACGTAATTTCTGTGTGCTGATTCAACACTGTTCATTTCCATGCTACACACTCAACCAATACTCCTTTCATGGTTGCCACGTGCCAGGACTCTGTTCCTCTCAGTGACATCTCCTGAGGGGTGGGGCCAGAGAATGTTTGTCAAGTAATTGGTGTTTGCATATGATGAAGAAAAACAACCCAAAGTCCACTGAATCAAAATACCAGAACACTACTCATCTGGGTTATTAACATTTTAATTCAGATCAATTGGAAAAAAATAACCCTTTGGGGGCATCATTCATATCTTATTGAGTATTTTTTCCTTCTCACAATTTAGTTACTTTGAGAACTGAACACTCATAAAATGTTTTTGTGAACCCAGTAGAATCCATTTTCTCCAGGAGTTTGGATAGAGAGAGGAGACAGAGAGTCATGAATCCTATTTAATTTGATTTCATGAGAAAAGTTCCCTTCTTTATCTTCTCATCATATTTCTCCTGAGACCTATAAACAGATGGTGTTAGCAGCAATTTAACAACGCAAATAGCATCACAGAAGTTTTAGGAAGGTATATCCCCACTTCTTTTCCCTCTTAATACGACAGGAATGATAAACCCCAAACCAAAATCATGCTCTACTGGTCAAACCAAGTCATTTACTACAATAGGATGGCTGCCCCAGTCCAGCTGTCTTTTTCATCCACCCTGGTTAGAAAACAGTAACTATTCCTGAATCTAACGAGTGTATTTGCTGAATCATCAAATGTTTGTGAAGGACCTGCTATGTAGATGCATGGAAAAAGGAGTGATTATGAAGCTAAATAAGTAGTAACCCCTGCAGTCAAGTGGCCTCTGTATGACTCAAGGCCAACATAACTAATTTTTAAGAAGAGAGACAGAGGTATTGTTGTGGTCCTCTAGAGGAAAGGTTACTTTTTGCTCTTGCTGAGGGGTGCAGTGGGGGAATGGATCAGGAGGGAGGGGATATATGTATGCACATGGCTGATTGGCATCATTGTGCAGCAGAAACCAAGATAACATTGCAAAGCAATTTTACTCCAATTAGAAAAAATAGTTAAGCAAAACAAATGTACTATACTGATATAAATTGTTAATAATAGGGGAAGGTGAAGCAGTACATGAACACTTTTCTTTCTGTAAATCTAAAAGTATTCTAAAATAAAAAATATAATACTTTTTTTAAAAAAGGAAGAAAAAAGCTTTCATAGAACTGGGTCTCCAAAATATTGTCCTAAAGAACCTTTCAGTCTGAAAAATCCCTAATTACACAGAGTTTATGACATATGCTTTTAAACAGGATATTGTGCCTTATTTTTTCCTATGAGATTTTTTTTTTTAATCAATTGCATTAGAAAAATGTCCTTGGAAGGCATTCACTGTTCTTAAAACATCAATTTAGAGAGTCAGGGAAAGCTCCTCATTGCAAACAAAGGATGGACTGAAGTTTCTTTCATTCCTAGCCAATTTGGTGACTTACACACAAGCACCACACTATCAGAGCCTCTCCCCTGGAATCGTACACCAGAATTTATTGTACCTTTGGTCTGAAAGGAACTGAGAAATCTCTTATAAACATGACCTGAGAATTCCAAAAGTCGTGCATACTTTTGTGCAAAACCGAGGCAACCAGAGCCTGTGAGTCCCAGTGTGAGCCCCTAGTCTCTACATTGTTGGTTGCCAACCCCAGTCCTCTAAGAGTCTCACATTCTCAGAGTCCCCTGGGGATAATTAAGATGGTGAAATTTATGTCTTCCTTAAAATAATCACCACCATAAATAGTTATCAATTTTTGAGCCTTTGCTTTGTTCCAGAAATAACTCCATACTTTATAAGTATTATCTCATTTGATAGCCTCAAAAATCTCATGAGTTGATGAGGAAGTACAGATAAAGCAACTAAAGATACGGAAGATGAAGTAACTTGACTGATGAATGGTGATACCAGGATCTGAATCTGGGCAGAGATCAGTTACAAATTTTCAGTGGTATTCAGTATTACTATTATTTCTTTTCATTATTCTTTTCTGCTCCCCCTGCCCCTTCGTTTTTTTGATCCTTCTTTATCTGCTTCTGGCTACTTTTTCTGTTTTTCTCCAAAATAGGATGTATTGTTTTCTTTATTTTCATTAAGCTAATCTTTCAATCTTTCTTAGCTGAATAACCAGAAAAATGAAAAATTTATGAAAAGAAACAAGCCAGTTCTAAACTGAAAAAGGGACGGTGGGAAATAAGCTTATTTTTGAGAAAGAGTTTATGTTGCAGTGTTTGAATTCCAGGCTTCCAACTGCCAGAGATCATCACACATCTATGACTGCAAACACCTTGTCTGCTCTAAGGAGCTGTAGACACCCTGGGAGTGTGGGTGTAGGTAACAGTTCTCTAAGAATCAGGGGTTTCTTGATAAGCATCTTTAAAACCCACTCTTAATTTTAATCTTTTTTTTTTTCTAAGTATTGTTCCTGAACCAAGGGGGAAGCAATTCTGTTTCCAGGCTGGTCAGATTTTTGGAAGCTTGAAGTGATGCTACCAAAAACTGCATATTCAGAATGGCCTGGTGCAAAATGATCTCATGTGTAATGACACAGACAACTGAATGGGGCTAGCACTGGAGTCTCAGATCAAGGAGACATGATTCCTAGACTGAGCTAGGCACTGGCTTCTTATACATCTGTGAAATTAGGATGATATGAACAGGTTCCTCATGTGTTTCGGGGGCTGGAGCATGGTGAAATGTGGCTGCCGAAACAGTAGTGACTGTATGGATAGGCCTTAATAAACTCTGTATGTTCTTGTTGCATCTCATATTTTCACATGTGTAAAGTTAGGCAGAACACTGAGTTTTTAATTCCAGTGTTCATCCCTTACTAGCTGTGTGGCCTTTGGTGAATTTTCTAACTTCAAAACCTATTTTGAGTTGTGAGAATTGTGAGAATGAAAGAATATCTATTAGATGCTCTTATGGTGAGTGGGATAGGGTACAGAGAGGCAGTCAGTTTAATTCACTAGTCAGATTCTTGGGTTTTAACTTGATCTCCAGCATTTACTAACTTTGTGAGTTTGGTCTTGTTTCTCAACCTTGCTGTGCCTTAGTTTACTCACCTCTAAAAGGGAATAATGATAATATTACATCTAGGGCTGTTATGAAGATTAAATTAATTAATACATGTGAAGCACTTAGAAGAAAGTTTAGTATATGGTTAACATCACATATGAGCTATATTATTGCATATAGCAAGCATAAAAATAACATTCAACAAGTTTATTATTATTAGTCTTAATTATTATAATCACTATTATAAGTGGGCTTCCCCAATAGCTCAGCAGGTAAAAAATTCACCTGTAATGCAAGAGACAAAGGAGATGTGGGTTCAAGCCAACCACTCCAGCATTCTTGCCTGAAAAAATCCTATGAACAGAGGAGCCTGGCAGGCTACAGTCCATGGGGTTGCAAAGAGTCAGACACAGTTGAATGACGGAGCACACACACATAAAATTTGATTGTTATATATATATATATATATAGCATAATATAATATAATATTACCTTTCAGAATTAGAATATTTTTTAAATAGCAGTAGTAATATACGTGGGCTTCACAGGTGGTGCTAGTGGTAAAGAACTCACCTGCCAGTGCAGGAGACAGAAGGGATGGTTCAATCCCTGGGTTGGGAAGATCTGGAGGAGGACATAGGGCAACCCACTCCAACCCACTCTCTTGCCTAGAGAATTCCATGGACAGAGGAACCTGGTGGGCTACACGCCATAGGGTTGCAAAGAGTTGGACATGGCTGAAACAATTTAACATGCACAGTAATATACTTGATTAGAAAATGAAAATGAAAATTTTAAAAATCCTGAAAATGGGAGGAAAATGAAATCTAAATTAACAAGAATGTAAATTTGGCTGTTATTGATCAGATTCATCGAGGCCCTTTTTTGACATTTGGGTGAGTGTCTGTTCTTTATGTGGGCTATCAAGAGGAGAAGTTCACCCTGGAGAAGTATTTGCTGAATGAATTTGCTGAAAACCCAGTCAAAGAGAGCAGTGTGATACACTGTTATCAGTGTCTGTTCTGGGGCCTCAGATGGGAGCTCTTCTGCCCCAGCTTCAGAGACCCAGGACTGTTTTATATAGAAGAAAGTACTTGAGTTTGGCTGTTGAAGGTAAGAGTCCCCCAGGCAGGAAGGTGGCAAAGGGAAGTCTCTGTAGAGGTTTGAACTGAGGGATGAGGGCAGGGTCGGGTGCTTTGGGGGAACGGTGTCATGTGTGTCTGAGACACAAGATGCTGGAGGACAGAGAAGTGTCAAGTATTGTCCAGGGAGACTGACCAAGGGCAGGGGACAGAGCTGAAGAGGGCAGCCAGGTGGCCTAGGATGGACTTGTTTCTAGAGGGAGCCTGGAGAGAACTTTCAGTAGGAGAGGGACTTTGTCAACCTTGAGTGTTACCAAGTTGAGTGCAGATAGACCCAGATACTTCCAGAACAAGTATCTCTTTCTAGCAGAAAGAAAAAGACCAGAGAACACAGACCAGAGCCTTGGAGGGGGGACGGTATAGCCGTGGAAGAACTGCCAAAGGACGAGGATCGGGGAAGCTTGGAGACCACAAAACGCTGGAGGGGGAAAGGAGGAAATGGCCAGATGGAGGCTGGAGATGCCTGACAGTGGTGTTAGAGGAATCCAGGGAACAGAGACATTTAGAAATAGTCTGTGCTTACCTGTGCTCACCAGGACTGAAGGCCCTAGCTTGGTCCACTGGAAGAGGCTGGAGAAAAGGCCACTGAGAAGTTGTTGCCAAGGCCTTTTGGTAGTATCAGGGCCCAGAAGCCCACAGTCCAGCAAGTTGGAGACCTGTTTGGTTCTGCCACGGCAGGGGCTGAGGTGTCTGCCGCACTCCTGTGACGTGAAGAGTTGAGAAGAAGCAGGGAGGCTTGTAGGGACAGATGGCAGCTGCTGGCTGTCCTCAGGTGCAACCTGAAGAAGTGATCACGAGGCGAACTGACTTCAAGCAAGCAGATTGTGAAATTACTGAGCAGTTGGGGAACAGCCAGAAGTCCTGGGGAGGTGAGCTGAATTAATTGTATTCATGCCAGGTCTTGATAGCCCAGAGCTAAGCATCCGAAGCATTGGCTGCACAGAGTGAGGAGGCAGAATGCCTCAATGACTTGGCCCTCAGAGGCAGCTGCCACGTACCCACCAGCTGAAAATGCCGACACTCAGGGCATGGTCTAGAGGTGGCAAAGAAGGACAAGTTTGCATCATAGAATCTCTGAGTGTTTGAGCTGCAAATGGGGATCTCAGGCTTCCTGGTTCTGTCTTCTTTGGGAAACAAGCCGAGAGTAACCCCGAGGCTTGCTGAGGTCAGCCTGAAGTTAGTGGCAGGCTTTCTTGCCCCTGTCTGCCTTCCACCCTCACCGTAAGTCTCTCTTCTCTCTTCATTCCCTGCCTGATGCCATTTCTTGCCCTCTGAAAGTGAAAGTGAAAGTCAAGTTGCTCAGTCGTGTCTGACTTTTTGCGACCCCATGGACTGTAGCCCACCAGGCTCCTCCCTACATGGGATTCTCCAGGCAAGAGTACTAGAGAGGGTTGCCATTTCCTTCTCCAGGGGATCTTCCCGACTCAGGGATTGAACCTGGGTCTTCTGCATTCCAGGCAGATGCTTTAACCTCTGAGCCACCAGGGAAGCCCTCTTGCCCTCTGAAGACAGAGATTATCAATCAAGCTCATCCTAACCCTAAACTTCCTTACCACTTTGCTGTCTTCCTACCCATAGCAGCTCTTGCTGCTCTCGTCCTAGGAGCTTGTTAGGTGCTTGGTTAACAAAATACCTTGTGTATATTGCGAGTAGGTGTCTTTCCAGGTGGTTCAGTGGTAAAGAATCCACCTGCCAATGCTGGAGATGCAGGAGCTGTTGGTTCAATCTCTGGGTCAGGAAGATCCCCTGGAGTAGGAAATGACAACCCACTCCAGTATTTTTGCCTGAGAAATCCATGAATAGAGGAGCCTGGTGAGTTACAGTCCATGGTGTCTCAAAGAATCAGACCCAACTTAGCAGCTAAGCATGCACATTAGGAACAGGAATCTGAGCACATTAGGGGATACATAGTAAATAGCTTGTGTATTAGAGATACATAGTAAATAATTTGTATATTCAGTCAGTTCAGTTCAGTCGCTCAGCCGTGTCCGACTCTTTGCGACCCCATGAATTGCAGCATGCCAGGCCTCCCTGTCCATCACCAGCTCCCGGAGTTCACTCAGACTCACATCCATCCAGTCGGTGATGCCATCCAGCCATCTCATCCTCTGTCATCCCCTTCTCCTCCTGCCCCCAGTCCCTCCCAGCATCAGTCTTTTCCAATGAGTCAACCCTTTGCATGAGGTGGCCAAAGTACTGGAGTTTCAGCTTTAGCATCATTCCTTCCAAAGAACACCCAGGCCTGATCTCCTTCAGAATGGACTGGTTGGATCTCCTTGCATCCCAAGGGACTCTCAAGAGTCTTCTCCAACACCACAGTTCAAAAGCATCAATTCTTCGGCGCTCAGCTTTCTTCACAGTCCAACTCTCACATCCATACATGACCGCTGGAAAAACCATAGCCTTAACTAGACAGACCTTTGTTGGCAAAGTTATGTCTCTGCTTTTGAATATGCTATCTAGGTTGGTCATAACTTTACTTCCAAGGAGTAAGCGTCTTTTAATTTCATGGCTGCAATCACCATCTGCAGTGATTTTGGAGCCCCCCCAAAATAAAATCTGACACTGTTTCCACTGTTTCCCCATCTATTTCCCATGAAGTGATGGGACCAGATGCCATGATCTTCGTTTTCTGAATGTTGAGCTTTAAGCCAAGTTTTTCACTCTCCTCTTTCACTTTCATCAAGTTTGTATATTAGGGATATATAATAAATAGGTTGTATATTAGGGTGTTGATGGATGTAGTAGATATGTTTCTCCCAGGCAATCCATTCTCCCAATTACATTTTTAATATGGATTTCTCCCTTGTTCATGGACACACTCTCAGTATATGCCAGTCTCAATATTCTATTGGAGAAAACTTTTAACTAGAAAAATGAAGTCAGGCACACTTTTTAGTTAAAAATTGTTCTCTTCTTTGCTGTTACCTTCTTAATAGATTTCTAAGGGAGACTTAACCATCAGCCTCACAGAAGGAGCAAAAATTAGTAAATCTTTCCAAGACAGTTGTTCAGTTGATTGTGGATCAGTTTTTCCTTGGCTATTTTAAGTAGAGGGAAAATTGCACTTTCTTCTCAAACATGAATACAGACGAAATGTGACTGTTTCCCACCAAGATGTGAGGGTGAAGCTTTCTGGCTTGGATGAGGGATGTGGGAATTGAACAGAAGAATAGAAAAAGAATCCATTAATGATTTAGAAGACTGCTTCATTTCTCTACCTCTGTAACAGAGAGACAGAGCTTGATCAATATCCTCAAGGTCACTCATGCTTGGTATTTGCTATGTCAGCTAGTCTTTTTTTTAAGTTTTGAAAACTATCTCATGCATCTATCCCAAAAGGTTTGGGTGGATGTAGTGCAAAGAGATAAGATTTTATGGAGCCAATAGGGATGTTGAAGGAGATGGAGGTCAGTGTGGTGGGTGTATGAAGGGGAGTTTACAATACAATTTCAATGAGTTGAAAGACTAATTTAGTTCAAGATAGAAACTAGAGAATCAATGGAGAAATCCCTCTTATAATTGCTGATCTGCACCAATAAGGCAATCATTATTGCTAAATAAAACCCTGGCTGCAATGTGGTTTTATTAATCCTTGTGTCTCCTCTTCAGTTATTTCTGTGTTATATTTTCATTGGCTCTTTCTTTTTAAACGTAAACATTGCCCCCTAGGGATTTGCCTAGTCATCTCATTTTTTCTGTTTATTTGTTGTTGTTATTTACTCACTAAGTCATGTCGACTAGACATTTTGAGATCCCATGAACTGTAGCCTGCCAGGCTATTCTGTCCCTGGGATTTCCCAGACAAGAATACTGGAGTGGGTTGCCATTTCCTGCTCCAGAGGATCTTCCCAACCCAGGGATCGAACCTGCATCTTCTGTGTCTCCTGCATTGGCAGGCAAATTCTTTACCACTTGGGAGGTCCTCTGTTTATTTATTTTAGTATATATTGGCTTAGTTGAGCTTTTTAGAATAAAGGTTCTCTGACAGACTGTTGTTAGAGAAATTCAAGCATCTTATTCCTCTGCCGAACAGAGCAAGTGTGGTGCTCTTTCGGTACCTTACGAAGGGGGCTTTGATGGTTGTACAACCCAGCATCCAAATGGTGATCAAGAGATGAAAGGGGGGCCTGGCCTATGACTCCTATTCATCCAGCAGATGTGTTCCTTTTGGTCATCTCATTGTTTGAGGACTCTGGCCAGAATATCTATATTAACACTTAGAGTTAACTGCTTTTGTCCTAGTATTTGCTTATATTTACTTATGTCTCCTTCAGCCAAAAATGGAAAAAACAAACAAATGAAAAGAGTCAAATAACTGACCATTCTCTCTGCAATATTCCAAAGCAATCCTTGGTTCCATGCAGACTCAAAGGCAGGCAGAACCAACGGTGATGATAGTTACTTTTAAAAATTTCTCACCAGAGAGTTTTTCTGACTATGGACACCTCAGGGGTAGACACCCTGAAAAGTTCCAGAGAACACATGTGGTTTCCAGTGAAAATACTATGCAAATGTTTTCAAATGCGTTCTTGACTATGGTATTTCCTCTCTGTTCACTGCCCTGAAGAATGATGTTTTCTTATTTATTGATATTTAGAAAAAAAAATAAAGTGGAGAATTTCCTCTTTGTGATTGGGTCTTAAGATCATATAAGGCAACACTCTGGAGATTAAAATCTCATATTTTATGGAAAATTTTTTATAATTGTCTCTGAGTTTGAAAGACATTGTCTCAAATGTAACTCAAGCTTGAAGAATGTCTAGACTCTTTCAACATATGTAACCACTGGGAACATGGTAAAACCACAAGTAGTTTAGATTCAGATGGAAAGTTATTTCTTTTAAATCTGTCAGTGAGCAGATAGGCATTTGAGGGGAAGTCTCTCTTCCCTAAGATTCCCCAGCCTGGGAAGAGAAAGTTCAGTTCACTCCCAGTTCCCAACATGGAATATGAAAAAAGAAAATCTGATTGTCCTTTCTTCAAATGCTGCTGAATTATCCTCCTAACGTTAAGTATCAACCACGACAGCAATTCCACTGTAGAATATTATGAGCAGAGTTAATTGTAACTGTTTAATGAGGCAGATCCCAATTTTCCATAGATCATGAACCTTCATACATTAAAGGAGAGAGACAGTTCACATTTTTATTCAACTGACATTTGGTTAATATACTTCAAACAAGTTTCGGATATACCAAACTGATTATGAAATAGCTTTGCCCTGTTCATAAAATGCTTTTAATAAAATGAAAAAAAAATCCATGTTGTTCTTGTCATTTACCAGCACCGTGATGTCATTAACAGTTTATCAAGAGACCGCCCTGAAGAAATATCATTGTATTTCTCTGAAGGTCACTAGGTTAGCAAAAGAGAACTGGCTTCTACTATCAGTCACATTGAGATTAAAATCCCTTCTTTGCCACCTGCTATTGTCCTGGAGCAGTAACAACAATACTGCCATTTGCTGAGCCGTTATCAGTTTGAGCCATATGAAATAATTACTTTCCTAGGCTAGGATGTGGTTAAATAGAGACCTTTTCTTCTGGTTCAGACTAATGCATGTGCTAAGCCGTCCATCTAGGAGCTTATAGATATTCTCTCCTCTGGTTCTTTCAACAGTCTTAAGAAAGATGTAATTATCACCATTTACAAGTGAGAACACCTAGCTTGCCCAAGATTAAGAAAGTTGCTCAATGTCACAAATTAGTAAGGTGGAGGAGATTTAAACCCTGAGCCATCTTTTGACCTCAGTGTTTCACAGCCTTCCTGTGAAATAAATATTATATCAGTTCCCTAGTCCTCGATTTCCTCTTCTGTAAACAGGGAAAGGATTTGCCATGAGGATTTGAGATGACATATGTGAGGGTGTTCGTTATGTACCAGTGATGGATTAAAGTGGAGCTGTCATCACCATCAGCACCACTATCAAGATCTAACATTCTACACACTCAAAGGTGTATACAGAATGTGCACAATCAGACTATAAAGGAAGTCAACTGTCTGTGTGTGTGTGTGTGGTGTGTGATCTTTTCTCTATTTCCAGTAGCTCTTTGAACAAACTGTAGTGGTTGGAGCCTAACACTTGCGCATGCACGTTGCCCACTTTGCTATTTTCAAAACAAGAAAGAAATTGCATTGAAACTATCCTATCAAGAACAGAGGTGTCTGTGACAAATTGGTTTAATTGAAAACAACGTAAAAAACAAACAAAAAACAACTCTACTGGTTTAGAGCTGGTTGCAGGGGGGATCAAATTAACCATGGAGAATCTAAGTGGAGGGTTTTATTGATTGCCGTAGGCATGACCTAAATTGCAGAGCGTGAGTTATAATGAAAGTACTACTCTTTTTGCACTACTAATTGAGAGGCAGCATTTTTCATATGGTGCAGTTGGGGATGGTGAGCACGGCCAGGAATCTTCTCCCAGCTGTGGCCCACAGACCCGCGTGGCTCCAGGACCATTTGCCCACCCTGAGGCATTCACTTCTCCAGTCACAAACACAGATGATTATTTTATGAAGCAAGATTTTGATTTTTTTTTCCAGAAGGCGTTTGAGGTACAGCCTATAGGTAGATTTATACAGGTTGAGATATTTTAATGTGAAATAATTTCCATGCTGCTCTATTTCAGAAGAAGGGAGGACAACTAGCCCTCTTGCTGTATGGGTCACAGAAATGACTATGGAATAAGGATCAGCACACCTATGGCCAGATCTGTTTCTATGAATAAAATTTTACTGGAATATGGCAGCTTCCGTGTGTCGTGTTCCATGGCTGCTTTTGTGCTAAAACAGCAGAGTGGAGTGCTTGCCTCAGAGGGACACCATGTAGACCATACAGCTGGGAATCTTTGCTGCTTGGCCCTTTCCAGAAAATCTATGCCAGTCCCTGCTGTGGGAGCCGGGGAGGTTTCAGATAATCCCTTCGACGACACACAAGCTCAAGCTGCTTTCTTTTCATGTCCAGAGATGCAAGTTTGGCAAGGAGAGGGAGGCTTGGTGGTCGCAGTTGATGTGTGTCTCTCTGGGACTACATCCAGGAACATTTCAACCCTCATCTTCAGCATTTGATGGTGCCTATGAACCACACAGACAGAGAGACAGAGAAAGGAGACATTGTATCTATGAAAATTACAGGAAAGAAGATTGGGGGACATTGACTAGAAATAAGAATGAGGCATCACCTCCAAATTTGGGCCACTGGGCCACTTATTTCTGGGTTGGGGCAAAGTCTCTGAGGGCTCTTGACTTTCCTCTTTGGGAGAGAGTTAACAGGTTAAAAAAGCAATGCAGATGGGCTAACAAAATGGCAGAACACAATTGAAAGCCAAACCAAAACAGTACCATGAGGCACGCTTTAGGCTGGATAGAGCTGTGTTTTACTGTTTGTTGGAGATTGGGCAAGTTATTTACCTTCCTAGTTTTCTTGTCTCTAAAACGAGGAGAAAGCCCACTTTAAATTAGTTTATGTACACATAAAGTGCCTCACACCATCAGACACGTGAGGAAAACGTGGTTGTTCTCCTCCCTTATTCACCGTCTGCCTTTCACAGATTTGTAGTTATGGTCAAGGTGAGTATCATTCAAGGAGGGAAATTCTTGACTGTAGGGGGATGTGGGAGGTCTGGGACAAGGGTTGAATCTGATGTTAAATAGACTGGATTTCTTTCCTTCACATCGTGATCTGAAACATGGGCATCTCACCCTCGTTGACATGCTTCCATCTTGCTGTGTTTGAGCAGAAGACAGTCAGTGAGATAATAAGGGGAGACACAAAGACAGTCTCGTGAGATCTATATTAGGAGAGACTCACTTATGGTCTTTATTTTCCTCTTAATGTTGTCATTTCGGGTAAACCCTGGAAGTTTAGGGTTCTGAAGGACAGGGTGGGACAGACTTTTCTCAGCGTCTTCCTGGCCTCCAGTCCTCCATCCTGGGTTTCTTCACTGCTTACATTCTGAGGCCTGCCAAGGCCTCAAGCATTAGGCCACCCAGATTCTTCTGTGGCTCTCTTGCCTGGTTTCATGCCCACTGATGCTCTTAGCCAATTCTCTGGCCCTCTTTAGTGACAGGCACCTATGGATGTTCTTGCTCAGTTCCCTGGGCTCAAGGGAAACCCAGAGGACCTGAGGCCATCACACAGATGGGCCCAGGTCAAGCACGGAACCATCTTACAGCTCTTAGGGGCCCTGAGAAGAGAGGATACATGTGGGGCAGCTGCTTTCTAGAGCCACCGCAGGCTCCTCAGCCCCCATACCCTCAGACATCTGGGGGTTCTGTTAGTTCTACCTAACCCTGGGACTCGGCCAGTGGCTGGCCAGTCCCCATGCCTCCTCTGCAGTGCCTGGCTCACTGAGTTATACGTTCACACTGTATCTTTTCTCTGCTCAATTCTCCTATTCTGAATATCCCCTTCCTTGCCCCAGATTTCTTTGTCTCCTTGATCATGTAACTGAGGGCCTCATTCTTCTCTGGGGGTCACTTCTGGGGGAGGTTTGGCTTCCCCCACCCTCGGGCTCTCTGGGGCCCAGGTGACTGTCCTGAGGGCAGTCCTGTCCTGGCTCTCAGCCCCGCACTACTGTGGCATGGCTTGTTGCAGAGAGCTCCAAGTGTCACACAGATGCAGCGCAGTCACTCGAAAGCCAATCACTTCCTTTTTGTGGTAGGTTCTTTACCACCAGCACCACCTGGGAAGCAGCAGGTAGACCTTTTTCTCATGTTCATGACCTTGTGGTCTTGGGGTGACTGTGATGCCTCCAGGTGTCAAATCTATACGCCAGGTAGAAAGAAGGCAATGAGGTTTGACCTTTTCATTCAAGAAGAGAAGGAACCCCCGCCCTGGACTTCTTGCTGTATCTCAATGGCCAGGATTATGACATATGCCCACCCTTAGCTTCAAGGGAGACTGGAAAATCAATAATACTGGTCTCTCTTCCTCAAAGGTAGAAGGAGGCAAGGGAAAAGGGATTTGTGGATGGATTTTGAAGAGCAACCCACGCTATCTACCAAAAATCAGCTGTTTCAAGAGATGCTGGCAGTCTATGATGTCATAGGCTTACAATTTGTTTAGTTTTTCTGACAGTTCAAAAACTCTGGCTGATTCAGATCATTAATTTAGTGAGAAATTGATTTTGGTAGAGTATTTGGGCATCTTCTGTGAACAAAAGAATCACCAAATCAGTCAATAGTTTAATCGTGAAATAAGACAGGGTAGTAGGAATCATATTCCACTGTCTTAGGGAACAAACTTTTTAAGCCCTTTAGAAGAAATCTCATGAAAACAGTTGATGAATTATATAAATTTCAGTTCTTCTTTTCTTTGGGGTAAGGCTGAATTACCCCCTACTTGCCAAAACATGCTGGAAATGCTTTATTGGCTTAATTTCAATTCCTGTATATATATATGAAAGTAATAAAGCTGCATTTCTTTAAACATATTTCATAATTTAGAGTTTTCATAAATTCATGCTGGCTTTTCTTTCTAGTACACCATAAATTGGATTCTACTGCATATCAATCATATCATAGTAAGAATATTGGAATAGTATGAAAGTTCATTTAAGGAGGAAACTTAAGGTGGCAAGGGTAAAGGAACTAAGATAAAAGCAATATAAGGCAATGGTGGCATTAATCAAAGATCTGCAAACCATGGCCCATGGGTCAGGTGAAACTTGCCATCTGTTTTTTATAAATGAAGTTTTATTGGAACATAGCCAGCTCATTCCTTCACATATCTCATGACTGATTTCATGTTACAGCAGTAGAGTGACATGCTAGTTGTAATAGACTATGTCCCACCCAGTTGAAAATATTTACTATTTGGTTCTTCACAGAAAACATGTGACCATTACTGGTCATGGGTGATTCTGTGATAGCTGAACACAGTGATTGGGTTCCACTTCCCTTCCATGTGGAAATCAATTTAAAAATGTTTAGATAAAAATAAAATAAGATAAATAGGTGATTTAGCAGAAATGCATTCAAAACTTTCAGACAAGATCCATTGGGGCAGTAGGATATTTATTTTCAAATTAAAAAAAAAAATACAACAACAACAAAAACCTGGTTCGATTTCTGTCTTTGGCAGCATGTTAACATTTTGTTCCAGCTCTGTATCTGTAGCCAGCACCTGAGTTTGCCCTTTGCTGGCTCCGTGCCTTTGAGATGACATGAGGACACTGCCTAGAGTGCAGGGGCTTACGGGGTCTCTGAGTGTCCTTTCTTCACTCAGTTCTCTGGTTCTGTGACAACATAGATCACTTCTTATCTAAAACACAGGGATTTCTTTTATTAACAATATCAGTATCACGTTGTCTTTTCCATTTGGTGCATGTATTGACCAGAATGCGCAGCATATTTGGTCTGTGTTAGTAAACATTCACAACACGTTTTGAACAAAGCACATTCTCTGGTTCAAAGGGACAAATGCTAAGAGCTGGAGAGCAGAAATATCTAATATTTATTGAATATGCATCATTTGCCACACGCTCTTCTAAGCACTAAATATATATTAACTTATCTAATCTGCACAGGGACTCCAAATTAAATGCCATCATGAGCTTCATTTTACTGATGAGTAAACCAAGGCAGCCTCCCCAAAGTCACACCATCATTGCACATCCTAGTTTCAGAATCTTACTCTCAACCACTCTTCTTCCTGCCTCCCCGTGGGTCAGATTTTGCACAGTAGCTATTTTCCACCTTCACAGCAGCCAAGGGAGAAAACGAGTATAAGAGATGCAGGTTGGAGTTCCTAGAAATTATGGACACTTTTGAAAATTAGAAGAAGACTTTTTTTCACTTATCAAAAAACTTAACTCTGCACCATCAAGATCACCCTCGAGGTTCCTCTTCTCAGCCTCTTCCTCTCTTTAGTCAGATAAAAGCAATTTTAGGACAATAGTTCAGGCAACACAGGTTGGTAACTGGGTCATTTTTGTGAAATCATCTTTCTTGCCAAAACCATTTTTAAATTCTTTCTCAGAATTAAAAAAAAAAAAAAAAAAAACAAGCAAACAAACCATGTGGAACAATCTGTGGCAGATGGTTATTTCGGCTCTAGGTGAGTTTTTGTCATTATACTCTGGGATGGAGAACTCTGCTTTGTATAATCATCTGTTATTTCAGTGAACTGCCAGCTAAGAACTATTGGAGCTCTGATGGTTTAGGACAGGATTTTTTTTTTTTTTTCCTAGAGATGAACACGTAAGGTCTCTCCACTTGCGTTCTGTAGAATTTTAGATGCCGTGTATAAACCAGTAATATGACAGTTCAGTTAGGGGTCTGGAGAGGTGAGGTAGAATTAGTTAAAACACGTTTGCCCTCTTTTCCAGGTTTAGCTTCCCTTGGAAAGTACAACCATAAACAGCTAAACTATGGTGTTCAGTGTGAGCTCAAGTCCCTAATTAATTTATTTTATGTTAATTAAGTTTATAATTATATAGTAAAACAGTTACTTTCTCCCTCAAGAAATTGACTGAATCTTCCGAAAGGGCTTTGTGACTGTAATTTAGGTGCAATTAAGTTAAATTTAGTTAGGGTTTGGTTCATTTAGCTACTGCTGGAAGATGCTAGATGGGAGGAAATGAGCAACATCTCGGAGGCAACTCTGGATCTAGAGGGTGTGTGTGTCTCTCTCCTGGGCTCGGGCAGCTGGTGCAGAGGTCGAGGACAGAGGCAAACTGAACACCTATCTAGGTGAGGTTTCATGTTTGTCATCTCTGTATAGTTCTTAGCTATGGAACTGTAGACTCCTGGATCTGTGGATAAAGGCAAAATATTTTTGCAAATTTGTGTGTGTGTGTGTGTGTGTGTGTGTGTGTGGTTCTGGAATTGGAACTGAATCATGGAATAGTTTTCAGATATCTTCCATCATGAGTGTGAAATCCCTGAATCCCTCTTCACAGTCAGTGATATCACCAACCAGAGGCCACAATTTCAGCATCAAAAAGCCATTTTACCTCCTTAGAGGAGTGGGAAAGGGTTCTTGGCCAGCCTGTGGCTTTGGTGGCTGGCTGTGGTTCAACACAGCCTTCTCCAGCAGTCCCAGGGCTTCTAACTGAGAGGACCACAGTTTCGCAGGACTGTGAAAATGGACGTTTTGAGCAAAGTTTCCTTCTGTGAGTTTTTATTTGATAGCTTATAATAAAGAATTTGTTTAGGCCTATGATTGAAAATGCAGTTGAAAGCAATCATTTGCAGTGGCTGCTGAGTTGCCTGCAGGATTGAAGTGTCCTGCTCGTGACTGTGAATGGAAATCTGGAAAGTACAATTATTATCGTGAGTAGCATATGATTATCCTAGAGAATAGCACAAAAGCATCCTAGCACACCCCAGTGGTGGACGGACTTCACCTATTTTAAAGTCCCCTTGGTTCTTGAAGCATTTATCTCTTGGTGGATGACAGAAGTCCTGGTTTTGGAAATGAAGCTGGAGAATTTTTTTTGGCCTAAAGTGCCAGGTTGAATTACGCAAGATAATTTAAAAAGACGTTTTGATGTCCTGTCATCACAGTGAAAGATAACTTATTACTGTATGATCAGTGAATGAAACCTATACTTACAATAAGGATTTACCATATAGTGCAGGAACCTACAGTTAATGTCATGTAACAAACTGTAACAGAAAACAAAAAAGAATATATATTTGTAAATATTCATATGCAACTGAGTCACTTTGCTATATGCTTAAAACTAACACAATATTATAAATCAACTGTATTTCAATAAAAAAGTATACTTAAACAAAATGTGATCACTGAGCCCACTTCTGCCTATGTGCTTTTATCTGTACAATGGAAGTGCTCACCTTGCTTTTCAATACTTAACAAGCAAATGATATTCCCCTTCCCAAAGGAAGTATTAAATATGACTCATGTATACTTGAGAAGGTATAGGGAAATCAGATTTTTATAAATTAAATGTTTTTTTGCACCCAGTGTCTTAGTAGAGTAAAACAAAATAACCCCAGAAACATAATGGTGAGATAACTTCCAATAAAGTAGAAACTAGATTAGGTTATTAAAGAGGAAATTATATCATATTAAAATCTAGAACATAAGTTCCACTGAATAAACAAAAATAATGATGTCAACATATGCCTCAGTTCTTCCCAGTCCACAGGAGAAAATGAGAGAAGGGCCTAGAGATACAGAGAAAGTAAGACATTAGAGACAGAGACAGCGTTAGAGAAAGATAGAGAGTCAGAGAGAATAAGAGAGAATATATCCTCAAAAACACATTTGGGCATCTCTGAAAAATGAAACAAAAGTAGGTATAAAATTGGAGATAAACTAGAAAGACTCTTGGCTACACAGCCTGGAACAGGACAAGTGTTTGTGAAACTTCCAGTCTAGAAAGCTTTAAGGAAGGATATGGTCATTAGTTGGTTCAAAGTCATAGTAAGCGTTTACCACAAAGTCCTCAATGAAGGACTCAAATGGGCTCAATGAAGGTGGACCAAGGTCAGGAGAGAGATTATTTCAAATGCAATATATATATATATATTTAATCAATAGGATAGTTTGGAATTTCCAAGGCTTGGCACTTTGTCTAAATGTCCTAATTCTAGCAACTGTACTTAGCTGAGGAACTTGAAAATGGCTTGGGGAGTATTAGATACTCATATGAACTCTACTCACTTCAGTATGTTAGATTTATTTCATCACTGCCCTAGAATGGGCAACTGAGGCTCAGAGAGGCCAGGAGAGCCAGGCTCCAAGCTCAGTTCTGCTGGCTAGGCTGCTTTTTGCCTCTAAACAGCCATCTTTGTGGTTTTCCTTCAGGCCTCATGCAACTAACAAAGAAGATAAAAACATAGGGCAATTGTACTTACTAAGATTCTTATCACAATGCCAGCTATCAATAAGGTTCTAGAATCTTGTAGAGTTAAGCAGTGGATGGTAAGTGGCCATAATTATGAAGAACGGAAGAACAATTTATAATCCGGTCATTACTTCTATGCCCGTGTAATATACTCTGTTGTTTCATCCATGTGACATTATAGATTTTTACACCTTTCACATAAAGCAGTGCATTTGTCCATTACGTGTCCTTTGAGTGCCTCTTGTGTTTACATAGATGATGGTTTCTGTTTTGAACTAATAATGTGTGTACAGTTACAAGATAAATAGCCTTTCCCTTTTAATCACGTTGACTTACTAAAGAACTTCCTGTAAGGTATGGAAAGCATTCCTTAAAATAATGTCAGATGTTTGGATACACTAAATTTTCATTATAAGAAAAAAACTAGAATACATTGTTTTTCCAGTGGCTTGGTTCTAGTTGATTCTTGGCATGGTTGCTATAATTCCTAACCAAGCTGTTATATTTGGTATGCCATGTATGCCATGCATACTTTATTTAAAAAAGAAAATAAACTGTGAAATCTGGTGTGTGTAAAAATGCACTATCTTGAAAATTCAGAGTTTTCTACATGTATAAATTGTACCTAAACCAAGGAAGTATGAAGGGACTTCCTGTGTTACTTCATGAAAGAATTGAGGCAGAGAGAATCTTCTTGTCTTTCAGATATGGGTACTGCTGTGCTTAAAGCACTGAGGTTGACATCTGTTCCGGCTGCTCTAAGATATTGCTGTGGGGTTAGTCAGGGTTGTGAGGTGGGATGGGCTTTTCCAAAATGAGTTCTTCTGAGCAAATAAAAAAGTCACAACAGTGGAGACTTCCAGAATTTTGGGGTTAAGTCAAGTCAGGGATTCAGCTGGCTGTCCAAGTCTGAATGCATATGAAGTCAAGTCAGGGCATCAGCTGGTTGCCCAAGACTGAATTCTGTGTCTATGGGATTGACTTTGCACTTTTCATGTTTCCTATGGCAATTAGAGTAGGTTCTCCATATTATCAAGACTTTTTGAAATGGGTCACCTGCTGCTGATAAGAAGTGGTCAGAGGGGTTGGCTGTGGCATTAACATCCCAGGGGTTCCACCTGATGGGGAAATGCTTTTGGACCATGGATCCTGTTCTTGGTGGCAGGAATGGACTGGTATTCTTTCAGACCGGTGAGCACAACTGGGACATTACCTTATGCATCTTGCTAGGGTAAGAGACGACCACTGGAATATGAGTTGGATTCACTTCTGAAGGATCTGATCTGGGACTTTCAATTTGGTGTCAGGTCACGTCCCTCATAGGCTCACGAAGGGCAGGTGAACCACCTTCTAGACCCCAAATTCCCCATCGCACCTCAGATGTTCTGGAGGAGAGGCATGTTTTATTTCTCATTCTGGTGAGATAACTTCTGAGATGATGGAAGTCCTTCTGCTAATGTTGTCCTGGAGAAAAGGTCCCAGAGAAAAAGGGCACGTTTGGGTGGAGGACCTCCTTCCTGCCCCGTGATAGTCTCCTGTTTCTAAACTCAGGCACACACACTTTTCTGCATAAAAGGCTGGGGCCAGACAAGAATCTTGGAAGCCAGGCAGCTTCCTAAATGTGCCTGAAGCAGCCATGGAGGCAGAACTGTAGTCTGGCAGCAGGTCCCTGCGCAGCTGACACTCATGTCCTTGCTTGTGGGGGCTGGGCGGTGAGGAGGAGGTGGTGTGGCAGCAACATATGAGAGAGGGAACCATCACAGGGTTGGGGAGTGGCCACACTAACTGGACTCCTTGAAGAGCAAAAGTTAAGCCCTCAGGATGTGGCCTTTGGCAGTTCACCTTGTCTGCACTAAAGCATCGAATGCAGTCCACCTCCCAAGATGTCCATTTCCAGATAGCTCAAAGGCCTTTGTTTTTGATCCTGTTCTCAGGCAGATTTGGATAATTCATGATTATTGTAGTCAGATAGTAGAGATTATTAAGCTCACTTCTCTTTGTTTTGCTTTCTAGAATATTTGGTGCTTAGCTGAGGTTTCATTATCTTGTGCACTTTGCTAATTGAATGGAGATGAGATTTATGAGGTACCTCTATTCAAGAGAAGGTAGTTTGTTTGACCTTCCTCTCTGCTTCATTGGAACCATTAGTGGATCTGACTTTCCTGCTTTGCAGTAATAGGCAGGGACACTAGGCATTCCAAAGGCCGCTGATAGCTGCTTTCTTAGCAGGCATCCTAAGTGTTACTAATTTTCATACTTTGTTGCTGAAGCATGTCTGGGAATGCCTAATTATTGAAAGTGGTGGTCCAGGACTACTCTCTTCTTTGAAGGATCAGCTTGAATTTGGACATGGGACCATAGTTCTGCTCTGAGGCCTTATTGTATCTGTGTTCAGTCTCCAATAATTGGGGCTACCCTCTCTACATGCTTGAGGTCTCCCAAGTACATCAACAGCAGTGCTTTCCCTCTAAGTTCTCCTCTTCCTCCTTCTCTTCCTGTTTCCATCTCCTGCTTCACCACCACTATCATTACCACCATAATCTCCACCATCACCACCATCATTATCTTCTCTATGATCATCACCACCACCATCACCACCACCATCGTCACCATTAGACCCGCTCTGGCTGCCCCATGTCCACTTGTCTTCTGTTGCTTATTTTAGGCATTATTTACTTTTCTAGAAATTTATTTGCAGACCTATTTCGATCTGTCGGCCTTGGTTTCACCCACAACTAAGCAGAGCTGAGCAACTTCCTTTGTGTATGTCTGAGGTTCTTGCAGGTTTCTGTATTTATAGGTTAACTGAGCAATAGGTTTTACGTCATTTGTTTTCCATTTGGATACATTGTCATCCTCTGGATTCATATACTAAGATGAATCACTGTCTGGAGTAGTTTGGCAGAAACAAATCTAGCCACAAATCTATATTGGCAGCAGCAAGTATGTAGTCTTCTATAATGAAACTGACACTTCCATGCTTATGTATTGAATGTTCGAGTCATCGGTAAGCCTCTGGTCTGAGAATCATGGAGTAGTGTCTTTAGGAAGATATCATTTCACCTTGCAAAGAGTTACCCTATAGATTTTGCAGTGTATGTTTATTGTCCGAAGTCAGAATGCAAGGCACAGCCACAGGAGGACAATAGATTGATTTGGGTATTTCACTGTGTTTGTAGTACAAGCCTTTTGAGTATTTAATGCCCCTTAAACCATAAACTTTTTATTTCTTTCCTACTCTGCTTATGGCATTTTAAAGTTATTCCACAGATAATTGCAATGGCCTTGGTCTTTGGATGTGCTTCCCATCCTATGTGAAATCCCTGATGTGATGGTGCTTGTGGCCTTGGACACTTTTCATAAGGCCCTCCCTGCTGATCAGATCACATCCTCCTTCAAATCATTGAATTTTAATTATGCAAGAGCTTTAGTTTTCCTTACAAATTCAGCTTTTGCCAAGAACTTTGTGTTTCCTGCTTTAATTTTCAGCTCATAACTTAACTTCATTTTATGAAGTCAAACCTGAGCTTTAAAAGCCTTGCTGACTGTCCTCAGCCATTTACTTTAGTTTTTGGTCTTCAGCTGCCAAATGGGCAACAGCTTCCTTTTTCCCACTCCCACACCCCATAATTCTGATCATCATGAGAATTAGAATGAACCAAGTCTAGTACTTTTCCCCCAGGAGCTAAAAATGCTTCAGGAGGCACCCACTGGTTCTTGTGTCGTAACTCTGCAAACTTCCATACACTTCTGACCAAACGTGTGATTTTTTACAGGAAGCTTTGAAGTGATTTGATTAACCCAGTTACCAGTGAGAAGCAGCAGACCCTACACTGTATTGTCTCTCCCCTTCTTTCCATTTTGGTTCTGTTCCCAAGTCTGTCAAAGTTCAATAAAAGTTTTAGACATTACTATGCTATGGCTTGGAATGCATGCTGTCCTCGGTAGCATGAGAGGCAGGTAGGGCATATAAGACGTAGAAACATGCTCTCTCTACCATCCTGTGCTTAAAGTCTGGGATGCAGGAAAGTAAACAGAAAAGATATAGAGGTTTAGCAAAGTACAAAAGAAGAACATGTTAGTGAGTGGAAGAGAATGCTGTAGAAGTTAAGAGGGAATGAACTAATTACTCGAAGGAAATGGCTTTTTGCTGGATCTTCAAGAATGGTGAAGGCTTGCTTGGTAGAAGGTGATCTTAGGAGATGTGATGGTGTGTAGACAAAAGGAATGTCCTTGGGAAGGAAACAGGGTGCTTGAAGGATGGTTAAGCACCTTTTAGAATGAGTGCAGAGAAGGATCTCAGTTTAACTGTTGGGAAATTTTTGCCACAGTTGCAGGTGATACCATTTGTAAAGAGGGACTGACCATCCAGAGGTTCTGAGTTTATATTTCAGCTCTCATTCTGTTCCTGGGTGACCATGGACATATCACAACAGCCATGTGGGCAGAGTGACTCACCTATAAAATATAATTGAAAAGGCACAAAAGCAAAGGCTAGTTGATGCAACAACCAACAGATACTAAATGTTTTACAGAGATGTCAAGTGAGGACAATCAGGTTTTCAGCCCAAGTGCTAAAATAAAACAAAATTGCACCTGGCTCAAGTCTAACTGAAGGAAAGGATTTTACCCCCACCATTTCCTGGACACCTAATCCTATAAGAACACAGGAGATTCTCTGATTTTTACCTGGTAAACATTTTACAGAAGGCTCCAGGGATGTTTGCTTTGCTTTCCAATGAAGGTGAGCTGCCATTCTGGCACCCTGGCCACCTTGCTGTCTCCAAGGTGGCACCGTGCCCTGCAGACACCAAGCTGGCACTTTTCTACTTCTCCAATAACAAATGCGATAAGATCTGTTTTTTTAGATTGCAGCTGCATCTTTCTTCCGTTCCCTTAGCATCCTTTCAACTCAGCAGTTTTCCTTTTTGCTTCAGATAAATTGCTGTTAATTTAAATGTACTGCAGATCCTTGCCATTTTATGGCTGATTGCTTCTGAGTAATAGGAGGAAAATGTGTGCATGTTTGAATGTAAAAAAATCTAAATGGGTCAGAAGCCAATGGTAAAGAAAGCACAGTGCTTCACTGACCTTCAGCCCCCTGGTCCTTTTTGAAGAGGTCGATAAGTGGATCCAGAATCAGCAAATAGCAGAGACCCATCCGGGTTTTTCTTCTCTGCTTTCAACTTGACATCACATTTCTCATTCAGCACCTGCTTTATCCTTGTTCTTATTTAGCTCAGCTAAGTGTAAGCAGCGGTGGCAGAGTTTTTCTAGAATTGTTTTTGATAAAGGAGCTGTTGTCACGATAACTACCGTGCACCATCGGAATTCTGCAAACGCTTCAGAATGTCACATTGTCAAAATATCTATATTTCAGACTCAGAAGCTAGACAGCTCGTTTGGCTGCTAAACCCACAAGATGTTCAGCCATTTGTTGTGGTCTAAAAACTTTCCCCCTCACTAGGAGAAAATAATGATCTATTGTTTTATATCATTTTGTGGCCCTTTTTTGGGGTTTCTTATAACATGAGAGGGCACAAGTCATTAGATCTTGGTGGCTAAGTTGGGGTCCTAATTGAAATTTACCATCAACCCTTTGGAAACATGAAGCATTGGATGCATTATCTTAAGGTAGTCAAGTTTTAAATGAAAATGATTTTTCATGAGTTGGTGGTGTATCTTTAGTGTATCAGTGGTATGTGTGAGTATCAAATATATGGGAAGGAGACTGACTTGCCTTCCTTGAGGTGAGGGATGGTGTAAGCTATGCTTTACATGCAGACACTACATACTGCTTATCATTATAACAAGCTGGCTTTTCATCAAGAAAGACATAGTGTATTTTAGGGTGGCTTTACTTGCTTTTCTTACATGGGTATGTGGAACTGAGATGTTTGTCTTTGAGAAGGACGCATCACAAAAGGCAGAGCAGAAGAAGGTTACAGAGGGACATGACACGACATCAACTTAAATGAGGCAAATCCTGTTGCAGCCTGAGCAAATGGCAGTCCAAAAGAGTTTCCATCTAGTCCAGCAAATTGTTTCTCCCAATTTTAATAAATAAAAGAGCCTGTACATTTTTTTCATTTTTAATTTTTTTTTATTGAAGGATAATTGCTTTACAGAATTTTGTTGTTTTCTGACAAACGTCAACATGAATCAGTCATAGGTATACATATATCCCCTCTTTTGAACCTCCCTCCCATCTTCCACCCCATCTCACCTCTCTAGATTGATACAGAGCCCTTGTTTGAGTTTCCTGAGCCATACAGCAAATTCCTGTTGCGATCTATTTTACATATGGCAATGTAAGTTTCCATGTTACTTTTTCCATACATCTCTCCCTTTCTTCCCCTCTCCCCATGTCCATAAGCCTATTCTCTATGTCTGAAAAATGTAAAAAAAAACCCAGAAAACAAAAGAGCCTGTAGTGCAGGTTGGGGAGCTGCATGGCGAGGAAAGTGGCAAATAGAAGCAAATTTGAAGAGCAGCCTGGTCCCAGTTAAACACTCTGACATCAGTAAACTCTTCAAGTTCTTGGATACGGTTGGCCCAAAAGTTTGTTTGGGTTTTTCCATCAAATGTTACGGAAAAACATGAACAAACTTTTGGGCCAACCCGATGCCATAAACCCAGTGGAAATAAGGTTTGCATTAGCAGTTTAATCCGTTGTTATTTTAATCAAGTAAACCCTTTAAAATTGCATGTTCAGAGAAACTGGTATATCGAATCAACAAATATTTTGTTTGAGGGTGATGTCTTCTATTTGTATCTCCCAGCTTTTCTTGCTTTTCTTGGCAAACTTGACATCCTCACATTAATCCCACTGTTTCAGTGGGAAGGGGTTTGACATCCACCCTCTTGAAACCTGAAAGAGTAGCTGAGGTTAGTTCTTTCGCTGTTCTCGAGCTGTGTGCCATAGTGCACTCCTCAACTAGTGCTGCTTGTGTTTGCCTGGAGGCGGGGCTTTTAGACCGAGATGAGCGACGGATATGAAGGAGACTTAATCAGCATCACTGTGTGCTTCCTAAATTCTCAGTGCTCTGTGGGCGATTAAATCCGTAAACGGTGTTTGGTGTTTGTCCCTTGTTCTTTTCCTGAGACTTGGAAGGGCAGGAGAGAGAAATGCCGTGGAAATTAAGCTCCATAGACTCTCTTAGTGTTGTTGTAAATGATTATACAGCTTGGTGATGGTAATTACAGCTCTGGAGGCAGATGACACCAGCACTTGGCAGACCAGACACCAGGTTGAGGAAAATCGGGAGTCTGGAGGGTTGGGTTTAGAAGTGTGTTCCAAAACTAAACGTCTTGGAAGCATCTTGGGGGTTTCTACTATGACATCATCTATTCTGTCACTTATGAAGCTGATGAAGATTCATGCAATTTACTCACAGAATTCTATGTAATAAAACCTTCCCTGTTCCTGCTGGGTTTTCACAGGCTAGTTCGGAGAAAGCTTATCACTTGTAAGGTCATGGAAGGGCAGCCACGGCACCAGAGGTTCTGGGAGTGTGAGTTCCATCCCACACTAGCTGTCAGAACTTGAGAGGCTGCCCAGTCTCTGGGCCTCAGTTTTCTCACCAGTTAAGCGGGTATAACAATAGAACCTATCTCCTAAGGTTATAGTGACTTATTTAAGCAAAGAGCTTAGAAGATACCCTGGCACAAAGCAGATTTACTGTGCAAGTGATTCCCTCATCTTTCTCCACATCTGGAGTCAATGAAGTATTTGAAGTCAAGGAACTGAAGTTTCTTTATTTTTGCATCATGTGTTATTACAGTGTCTGCTATTTGGTTGGTTCTCAGTAGATGTGTGCAGAATTAGTTGATATTATGTATTATATATGTTTTATATATTATGTGTACTAGATACTACATGTCTTAAATTGTATATATAATGTATGTACATACAAATATACTTCATGTTGTATGCTATATACCATATTTTATATAGTAGATTCTATATATGTGCCATAGATATGGTATGGCACTTAATTAAATATATGTAGTTAATTAATTGAGATTCCCAGGTGGCACAATGGTAAAGAATTTGCCTGCCAGTGGAAGAGATATAAGAAGAGATAAGAACTTGATCCTTGGGTCAGGTTGGTCCCCTGGAGAGGGAAATAGAAATCCACTCCAGTGTTCTTGCCTGGAAAATTCCATGGACAGAGGAGCGTAGCAGGCTACAGTCCATGGAGTCACAAAGAATCAGACATGGCATGCATGCGCGCGCACACACACACACACACACACACAATTAATAGTAAGATTCCTAAAAAAGAATCTAAATCCTCACATGAGCTCAATATTTCTCCAGGTGAAGCCAGCCAGTTCTCTGATCTGGCTGAGTAATTAATTAATTATTTTAGAAATAATTTGGTTTTATAGGTAGGAAAAGAAAATTAGAATTTGGGTAGATATCTGTTATTGGATTGCGCGCGCACACACACACACACACACACAATTAATAGTAAGATTCCTAAAAAAGAATCTAAATCCTCACATGAGCTCAATATTTCTCCAGGTGAAGCCAGCCAGTTCTCTGATCTGGCTGAGTAATTAATTAATTATTTTAGAAATAATTTGGTTTTATAGGTAGGAAAAGAAAATTAGAATTTGGGTAGATATCTGTTATTGGATTTTATTTTTTCCTTATATATAAAAATTACCGAGGGTCATCTTTTACTGTGCACAGATTTCTCCTTAAAATAAGGTGTTAGCATCTGAGACAGTTGTGGGTGGAACTGCATGCAGGAATCCTTTGCATCTCTTTCCTGTGTTTCCTGTGCCATGTAAACTCAGTTTTAAGTCTAAAACTAAGCTGTTCGATAATGAGACTCCCATTTTCTCCTGATTCCTGTTTTGTAATTACATTATCTTTATGTTTTCAAGCATATTCCATGTTGTGTCTCAGTTTTGATGTTTATTATGTTCTTTTAAAAGTGATTGTACTTGCATGTTATTTTCCATTGATTTTTCTTTTGAGCATGACTTATGTTTTATTTTGTGTTTCTTTTAGGTTTTGTTTTGTTTCATAAGATTCCACTGGATGGGTAACTGAAATAAAGGAAAAGACAGAGAAGGGGGCTGTGGTGCTTGTTGGTTGATGCTGCCTTGTAAGCTGGACTCTGGGGGCTGGCATTGCCCTTTCCTGGGAAGTGCCTTTTACCTGGGATTTCCTGGTAGATGTGGGTGGTATTTGCAGGAGGTACCACATGAAGCCCGCAGGTGCTGTGAACTGTGAATTGGGGACACCAATGCAGAGACAGCTCACAGGCAGCTAAGAAAGTCAAGAAAACAAATTAATGCTTCTCTTTTATTCTCACGATCATTCAAATACAAAGTTGAATTGAAATACTATTGGATTGTGCTTCTCTTCAGAAAGGTGTGTGCTGTTTGACCATACTGGAAATGTATTGATTTTCAATGTTGCTGTTTATTAAAGGTGAACTGCAAAGTTTTAAAACAAATCTAAATTTAGGAACAGGTATAGGTACACACTAAACAGTGTAATCTCCATTTAACATGAATTTTAGCACTGTTTTCTGTTGTTTAATCAGTACTGAATTCAGAAAGTTTCACTTTTCTACCTAGAAAGCAGTGACTAAAAGAGTTAAGGGCATATGCTCCATCGCTGTAGGGGCTTGGGGATAGCCTTGGGAGTTTCTTTCCTTCACTGGCTGTTAAGGTCCAAAGTCAATGCAATCAACAATAATGCTTTCCTTAAAGTTTATCAGCAGACAAAAAAAAAGAAATGGAAAAAGAAAAGAAATAAGCTAATTGGTAAGGGACTGTGAATTTTGGTCAGGCATAGTTTCAGAAAAATCGGAAAGAAGTAAAACATATACATATGGTGCATATGCCCTTTTATTTGACCTCTGTGATCCACCTGCTTTTTAGAAGTTTGCCGAGTGAGAGGGCCGCAGCATCTCACGCTGTTCCCATGACAGAACTGTAGCTTTTTGCTCTGAAAAGGCCTTCGAGCTGAATGGCTGGCCTGCTGTGAGCAGGAGGCCACATTCTAAGAAGGGTAGTCCCCTACAACATACTCCACTCTGCTGGGTTTTCCTGAGCCGGACAGCTCTTCCTGACCCCAGCCGCACATAGGTGGCAGGTCGCTAATGAATACGTGCTTTATAATGTCCAGCTTCAGTGCTGCAGGGGCAGCCTTCGAGTTACAGAATCCTGCATCCCTGCCTTAGTCTTACGTGGACACCCGTCTCACACACGTGGGCAGCACAGTGACCTGTGCGTGCACTTCGCTTAGTGTGCACCAAGCGGGATGGGAGCCCTGTGAGGTTTGGCTGCTCCTGCCTGCCTCACACCTTTCCTGTTGGGGGAACTTCAGAGCCAGGCCCGGAGTATCTTGTTTGAAAACACACTTGGCTCTGACAGTTCACACCTGCCCATAGATGCCACAGCTGAATTGGAAACTTACTGACATTTTTGAAAAGCCCTTTTGGTGGGGGTGGGCGGGATAGTTACTCAAGTTTTGCAGTTCAGCTTTAAGGTTTTATAGATTTTTAACTGGTCCAACATATTCAGAAACATCATTTTGAATCCTGTGTAACCAAGTCATTAATCTCAACAAACTGGGATCCATGTAGGCACCACTTGATATAAATAGATTTTCCAAGATGAATACTTTATACTGTATCTTTTACATTAGCCACAAAATGTGTTATTGCTTGATGCGGACATTTCACGGGGTCCTATGGATTACAGCATTTGACTCGGCTGCTCAGTACCCCTGCCTGAAAGAAGGGTGGTTCCTCCAAAGCAGAAACGGGCCGCTGTTCTCAGAAGTTGTTTCCCAAAGGGTTTTTGAGTGGGAGGGCAGCTGACCCTGGGCAGGGGGAGGTCTAAATATTCTCTGAATTCCCATTTTCTTGCTCACTGTTGAATGACAGTTCCTGTCACTACTTAAATTTTGATCTTTCCCAAAGGTGTCAATTTACAAAAAGGCCAGCTAATTGCAGAAATCCTGACCCCTGAAAGAAAAATGAAATTCAAACTGAGAGCCTTCACAGGCTGTCAGGATGGTCGGGGTTCTGAAATATCGGCCATTTGGTGCAATTTTTTTTTAAAGTTTTTATGTTATTCCGTGGAGTCATAAAAAGCCAATAAACTCTCTAAGGACTATTTTATAAGTATGCCAGACCTTAAGAGAGAGAAAAAAAGAATTTTTGGAGAAAATGGAGAAAAGTGGACAGATAAGGCAATTGAATCAGTCAAAGGGCAGTTGACATCTCCTAGGGAACAATGAAACCCTCAGGCTATTAGAAAATGGTTTCAGTTGGTCTTGTGTTCTTTGCTTTTCTTTTCTTTTTTAAATCCCTGAAGACCTCCTTCGGTAACCCAACTTCTCATTTCTGTACTCCAGACCACCCCACTCATTCTCTGCTTTCGATGTCCCCTGTAAGAAATCTTTTTTGAGCATCCTAAAGGGATGTAGCATGTGTTTTCCCAGCATTATAGAAAGAAAGGCAGCAGTTTTGCTGAAGTCAAGTCCATCGTCCTCCAACAAGGATGTGGCATTTTAGTGCCAGGCAGGTATCCTAAGTGAGCAACATGGGCTAGCTGAGTGAACACCATCCATCCCCTCCAGAGGGCCAGCTGTCACCCAGACCAGCCAACTCCTGCCTCCCAGGAATGACAGCCCAGATTTCCAAACCTTCTGATTCTTTAAGAGAAACTTGAAACCTGGATTTTTTATGTGAAATGTCTCTATTTTTAAAAAGTTGGCTCAGTTATTTTTAAAACGTTATGTAGGCCAACAAAACATGTCTGTGGGCTGCCAGTTTGTTACTCTGGTCTTAAAGCAAGATCATTGTTCTTTCACTGTATCCAGCGAGAGATGCGAAAGCACAGGTTCAGGTGGGACAGACATGGCCCCATTTCATTGGTTTTCCTTAATGTACTGATACAGCCTGTTGGTGAATGCAAAGTAGGTGTGTCCTCTTCAAGAGGTGTGTCTCAGGTCCTGTATCTTGATTCAGGTCCCACTGAGACCCTCCCAGGCAGCTGAGAGAGGGAGGAATAAACTCCTACTGTCATCGCATGATACATCAGTCTGAGACTAAAGATCAATCTCTTAACAGGAGGAATGGATTTTCACATACTGTCTTGGATTCAGAGGTTTTCTCTCCTGGTCTCCAGTAGGCAGTGGTTTCATTTTGACCCACTGAATCTTCCTTCCAAGAGTAAGGAATAGAAATCAGGCATGAACAATCCCAGCCCCAAGCCTGCAATGCAGAACCCAGGATTCACTTTTGGCTCTGAACTCTCTCTCCCGCTCCTCATCCAGCTTACACCCCACCCCCATCACTGACCAGAGGCCATCAGGATTCAGCCATTGGATGAGTAAACAACTCAAGGAGTACAGGCATGAATTCAGGCCAGGGGTGAGGGCCAGCATGATGCAAGCTCTCTTACTTTTTCTCTCCTCTTTTTTTTTGTTTTTATTCTGTTAAAATCTCTTGATTTTTTTTCTCTCTCTCCAACACTAAATTGACTCCATGACAGAGAGTTTATTTTTATTTGCTCTGTTGGTTACTTTGCACACACTTTATTTTTTTCATTGCAAAATGGAATCAAAGCACTAACTGGGACCAGTATTAACTCTTCTCTAGCTCTCCAAGATGATTTATGCTTTCACTTGCTCCATTGCTTTCTGTCTGGTGCCCCCTTCCTGGGTTTTCATCTAATTTCCTCCCAGTACAATAGAAGCTCATTTCATCTTCTTTTGTCCAGACTCTAGGTAATAGATACCGTAAACTCCAGGGTCTTCAGCCATGTGGGCTGTGCCATTCCTCGCTGGTGAAGGTCGTGGGCCCCCAGGCTTGTGCCACTCAGCAGGCTGTATTCCGGGGAAACTAGGGCAGAAGTAGCCACACCATTAAGCACGTTCTGCTGTGTTCACATACCTACAGTGCCTGTAAACCATGACAGGTCTGTTCAAGGACACCTGGGAAGGTTAAAGACCCTGCTGGACAGGGCAAGGATACAATTTTCTGTGGGGTGCTGCCAGGCTGAATTAAGTTAACAGACTTCCTAATCCAGAAAGTGATATGAAAACAGTTGTCAGAGAAGGCAGTTTTCAACTCAAGTTAGCCCATTTCCTTGTTTTGGTCTTCAGGGATGAAGGGACCTCGCAGCCATCTAATTTTGACAGTGAGATCACCCTGAGTTGAATACAGGCTAATGTGGTTTGGAGCCTCGGGCTGGTCATTAGTGCGCACCCAAGGTGGCTTGACGTTGGCTGTGTCAGAAGTCTTAGTTTCACAGAAAAATAAGCATGTGAGAGGTAAAGGAAAGCACAGAGATTGTCACCACCTTTAAAATTCACCACCATCCATTTAGGAATGGAGCTTCTATAAACAAATATAAAATAGCAAGAGGTTCTATTCATAATGTATATGTGTTTCAAATTGTCACACTGTACACTTTTAACGTCTCACAATTTTCTTTGTTGATTATACCTCAGTGAAGCTGAAAATACACACACACACACACACACACACACACACACACACAGAAATGGAAAACAAAATAGCAGGAGACTCCAGAGAAAGACAGATCTTTGAGTTTCACTCATGTCATGTTTAAATCCATTTGCTGTAATCCATACAGGCAGCCTGTGAATCATTCTCATGCCCTGTTTTGTTCCCCATAATGTTCCAGGTCTTAAAGTCATTTTCCCACATTTCCTGTAAATAATGGATAATCATTTTTATTTTATTTTTTAAGTACTGTTTTAACAATGTGGATAGATCATAAATGTACTTGCTGAATTCATTCATGTTTTTAACAAGTCAATAAAGTTTTGTAATTCATCTCCATGTGTCTTGCATTCTCTGTAGGGACTTGTGTATTTCCACCCCCCACCTGCTTCAAATACATACCATCACCTCATGTGTTGTTGGTGGTGTTCAAAACTAAAGGTGTTAGAAGAAAGTGTGAGAAATGTCACTGGAGTGTGGGGGATTCCCAAAGCCCCTGTAGATTCTGAAATAAATCTCTTCTAAAAAAGATTTTTTAAATTTCAGTCAATGTGAGTTGCACATTTATGGTTTATTGATTCTTGCATCAGATATATTTTCATTGGCTAAAAGGCAGTCCTAAAATACAGCAAAAAGTTTAAGGGATTAAAAAGATGAAACAACATTCTGTGGGAAAGTCCTTTGGAATGACTCACATTCCTACAGGAGGTATTCTCAGCGCTCTGTCCCTCCATTCTAACTGACTTTGTGGTCAAATGAGCCTGATAACTTGTGCTAAGAAAGAGGGAGGGAGACAGAGAGGAAGCCAAGTGGGCATGGAGATAAGGTACCACCTTTAATCTTAACTGTGAGCATGGTGCCCATACTTCACACCCCTTTGGTCTCCATTTCCTGCCTGGCCACACTGTCTCTTCTCATTTTCCCCTTTTCAGATAGGACCTAAAATCAAGATCCCCAGCTTTGATTCATTTGAGATTCTTTCACTTTCTTGTAACCTTGTAAGTGTTTTCACTCCAAATCGATGACTTAGGAATTGGAAAAACAATATGACCTGATGTCATACATACTTATTGAGCCAAGTATGCCAACCCCCTTCAAAGAACCTGTTTAGTGCTAGTGACTTGTGTTTTTTCTAAGGCACTTTTAAATGTGCTGAGCTGAGAATAGGTTTTGATGGTAATTTGAAAGTTGTCTGGTAATCTGAGGTAGTAGGCACTGGACGCAGACTTCGTGAGTTTGAATTCCAGCTCTGCTCACAGACTAATTGACCTTGGGAAAGCGACTTCACGACTTCATTCCTCAAGAGATGAGGATAATGGTAGCAGTGTCTCCCCACTGGGCTCCTGTGAAACCTAAATGATGTACTTGGCATGGGGAGAAGTACTGGGTATCACTAATAATAATACTTGAAAGGACATGGGTTTGCACTGTGCTTGGGTCTGCCTCCATAAATGCCCTGGATTCACAGACTCACTTGCATGTATGGGTCATTCAGCAATTGCTTGGGTGCAATAACAGAGTCCTCATGAAGGGGCGCTTCCCTCCCTGGGTCGTTTTGGATGTGGTCCAAGCAGGGAATGCCACTCTGGAGCTTTCTCAGGGCTTCTCCTAAATCTCTTCCTAGATTCCTCTCCCTGACCGTGTGATTTTTGCATATTGATCACAATCAGATTTGATTTTAATAGAATAAGAGGTCATGATCAGTTTGGGCCTGCATGCATGCAAGCTAATACATGCATGCTAAGTTGCTTCAGTTGTGTTCGACTCTTTGTGACCCTATAGATTTTAGCCTGCAAGGCTCCTCTATACATGGAATTCTCCAGGCAAGAATACTGGAGTGGTTGCTATGCCCTCCTCCAGGGGATCCTTTTGACCCTGGATCGAGCAGGTGGGTTCTTTACCACTAGCACCACCTGGGAAGCAATCACATCCTGTATCCTTAGCCTACTTTCTTTTTCTTCATAGCACATAGATGGCAGACATTTCTTAGCACCAGTCAATTGTGTTCCTATGGAACTGGGATCTCAGTGCTGCCAGATCCTTTATTTACCAAAAGATGTCAGCTGTGCAGGCTTTTTTTTTTTTTTTTAATGGCAAAATGTTCCAGTTCTTAAAGAGCAGCTACAAATTCATGCCTTTGCAGAAAGAGGGTGCTGACCGTATAAAACATCCCAGGACTACTCCCTGGCTGTCAGTTTTTGGCCTCTGCCTTAATTCTCCTGACTATGGCCTTCTACAGATAGGGAAACTGAGACCTGTGTAGGACAAAGGACTGTTTTCTCAAGGTGACCCAAGCCCCAACATTTCCTTGTGTGAGGTGGCAGGGTATGGTTAGGAGGAAAGGGGATAGGAAGAGGCCTGTGGGACCACCCCCCACCCCGCAACAAGCATCTCCGCAGTCCCCTCATCTCCTAGTCCTACTCGACTGGGCCTGTGTGTGTGTTACTCACTCAGTCGTGTCTGACTCTTTGCGATCCCATTGAGTGTAGCCCTCCAGGCTCCTCTGCCCGTGGAATTCTCTGTGTGAGAATACTGGAGTGGGTAGCCGTGCCCTTCTCCAGGGGATCGTCCCAATCCAGAGATCGAACCCGGGTCTCCAGCACTGCAGGCATACCATCTGAGCCACAAGGGAAGCCGTAGTTTGGGGCTGTATTATGATTATTCAATGAGTTCAAGTGATGCTCTGCAGTTTGAGGATTCTGGGAGAAAAGCATTGAAGGTCATATCCCAGATATGGTTTTCTTCTTTGGTTCTCACTTCATTAAGTTGGACTTTTTCATCATTTGAAGGGGTTCCTCCATTATCTTTAACTTTTGAATTATCTATTTGAAAATCTTGGGCTAAGGATAAAAATAACACAAGAATTGGCTAAGAGATTGTTTGAAAGGAAAAACTTGTTTAAGTTCCTTTAGAAACAAGTGTTTATAGGCAATGGGTTTTCTGAGTCCTGATGTAGTTTTTTATAATAGCTGTAGCAGGCAATACAATTGGTCACACTTGGGGTAATGACATTTCATTTATTTAAAAATATTTTGTAATTTGGGCTTTTTTTTTTTTCTTATTAAATCATTTTAAGTAAGTGAGACTGAAGTTTTACCAGCACATAATTTAAGGTATTTTTACAGTTGTTACTGTCTTTTCTAACACTTTTTAAAGCAGTGTTTATCACTGGATCTAAAAGGTAGATCCAGTGATAAACAGGTATCAGGCTAATAGGTATTGGTTTCCAACCATGTGCCAAGCACTGTTTTAAGTGCTTCGTGGTTCTTTTAACAGTCTATGAGGCAGATGCTAATATTGCTCCCACTGGAAAGGTTAGGAAACTGAGGAACAGAATGATGAGGGGCTTGTTTCAAGTTACCTAGCTAATGAGGGGGAATGCCAGGAATTGAACTCAGGTGGACTAACTCTGGGGGACTTCCCAGGTGGCTCAGTGGGTAAAGAATCTGCCTGCAACATAGGAGATGTAGGTTCAATTCTGAGTCCAGAAGATTCCCTGGAGGAGGGCGTGGCAACCCACTCGAGTATTCTTGCCTGGGAAATTCAAGGACAGAGGAGCCTGGTGGGCTACTCTGCGTAAGATAGCAAAGAGTGAGACGTGCTGAAGTGACTGAGCGCACACACAGGCTAATTCTGAGAGACAGTGCTTGAAAGAGCTAGTGGGCTTGGGCTGGGCCCTTGAGGAAGGCCAGGACTGGAGTGAGGCTAGTGAGGTGGCTAGGTCACCCTCAGAGCTGTGCAAAGGCCCAGTGGTCACTCCTACAAGCACTAGCAAGTGAGCAGAGATTCTTGTTGTCCAGATGCAAAATAGTAAGGTTAATTGAAGTCACAGGAGAGGCTTTATCCCAGTCAACACTGCACCTCCCCACCTGTCTCCCTCAGTAATTCATGCTGCTCACAACATCCTTGCCGATCCTGACTTGACAGTACGTGGCACTGTAGTGAACTTGACACTCTCTTTCTAAATTTCCCCTTATGAAATGGAAGTTGCATCCAGTATGTGTCCATTGCTAATTAGCTATTGAAAACCCAGATTGTGTTTGCCTTTTCTCCATTGTACCTGAAGATGGATTTATTGACTTTGATCATTCTGAAGTGAATTTTCTTGTTGCTCGGAATCTGGAGCACTTCCTGTTCATATGAAGCAGTCGCTTCCCTGGTAGCTTAGCTGGTAAAGAATCTTCTGCAGTGCAGGAGACCCCGGTTTGATTCCTGGGTTGGGAAGATCCCCTGGAAGAGGGCATGGAAACTCACTCCGCTGTTCTTGCCTGGAGAATCCCCATGGATAGAGGAGTCTGGCAGGCTACAGTCCATAGGATCACGAAGAGCTGTACGTGGCTGAGTAACTAAGCACAGCTCTCCAGTGAGAATACGTGAAGGTAGAGAAACCACTTCAGTGAAGATGCGGGTCGGGGACGTGAAGGGAAGCTTTGCTTGAGAACACATCCTGCCACCTCCATGGAGAGCATATGGACTTTGGGACACGGTGTTGGAGATGGCTGACCGGTTTCTTGCCTCAGAGACACAAGACAGAGCAACATCTGAGCCGCACGGTCATGTTGCTGCTCCTGTCCCTGAATGTCCTGTCTGCAGCCAGTGTCTGGGAGAGACTGCCAAGGGCACATGCTAATTTTCCAGTCATTTGGTCAAGTCCCATCTCACATACCACAGACCCCGGGGCCTGTGTTTACTGAGTCAGAAATCTCTGCTCAACCATAAACTAATGAACAGATAATTCTCTCTCGCTTCTTTCAAAATTTTTTACCATGTTTTGAAGGAAGAAAGGCAAAGCCTCTTTTGTGTTGGTTTGCCACCCTTCCATCTCTTTCTACTAGTTTTCATCCTACAGTAATTAGTCTTGCTGAGTTGATAAACACAAATATAGATTAGATTGCTCTATGGATTAGAATTCAGCTTCAGGTAAGCTCACACAATTTCTCTGAAGACCCTGGAGCTGGGTGGGAAGTACAGAGGTGCCAGCACTATTTGGACTTCTGGGGGAGTTCTGGGTTTTTAACATGAACTATGAATCCTGAACTAAGATAGTCTGTTTCCCATATGGCTTAGTGGGTGAAGAATTCAGCTACAATGCAGGAGATGCAGGAGACTTGGGTTCAATCTCTGGGTCAGGAAGATTCCCTGGAGGAGGAAATGGCAACCTACTCCAGTATTCTTGCCTGAAAAATCTCATGGACAGAGGAGCCTGGCAGGCTACCATCCATGGGGTAGCAAAGAGTCAGACACGATAGGTATTGCTGAATAGTAATAATAGATAATCGATGAGGGTACTTCAGGATATTCAGATATTACACTCAGAGCAAATATTTCTCTCTGCATTTACCTAGACTCCTGGATTTGGGGGAGGCCAACTACCTCTCTACGGCCTTCTTGAGCTAAATACTGTTGAGTTGAATGCTGGTGAGCTCCTTTGTCCCTTCAGCACTAGAGGTGGGAAAAACTCCATTCTGTGGTCAGTCTCCATGACTCCCACCTCTTGTTTGTCCCTTTAACCTGCCCAAATGTCTCTACTTCATCCCTACATCTCTTCATGTGAAATCACCTGGGGTGAATTCTTTTTCTGTAACACCACCCCACTGAGATCTACGTATGGAAGTGAAAAGTGGAAGGGAAAGCCACTCAGTTGTGTCTGATTCTTTGAGACCTCGTGGACTGTAGCTTGCCAGGTTCCTCTGTCCGTGGAATTCTCCAGGCCAGAATACTGGAGTAGGTAGCCTTTCCTTTCTCCAAGGGGTTTTCCCAATCCAGGGATCGAACCCAGATCTCCTGCATTGCAGGCAGATTCTTTACCATCTGAGCCACCAGGGAACTATCAGTAAGTTCTTTAATACATTATCTTGTTTTATCTTAGCCAGACCCTATTCAAACTCTGGTTAAGTATTAATCGTCAATTATAGGTCAGACATGAGCCAGACACTGGGAAGATACCACAGTTAGCAAAACAGACATCCTCTTTGACCTCCTGGGCCATACAGTTACAGTGTCTGCAATGTTGACACCGTTATCATGCATACTTTGCAAGAGGGGAAAAAACTTGAAAAGCTAACTTGTCCAAGCTTCCACAAATGAGATCTGTCTGCCTAGGAATTCATGCTTCTGGCCCTCACTCTCTGAGGACAGTGTTCTTTTGTTCTCTTGAGGGATTCCCGGCTGCAAACTCTGGGAGAGCCGTCAGACCTCTGCTCTTCACCCTGGTGGTGCTAATTCTTTTTGACTGACTATAAGTTTGTGAAAGGTGTCCCAGTTCTTGGTACCTATTTTGTCTCTCTTTTTTCTTTTCCTTCCTCTTGTTTCTTTTCCTCTGGCTGCCTTTCCACCAACATAAACAGACACAGCTATGCTTTATTCTTTAATTTTAACAGTTAAAATTTAAATTCACAATTGATTGGGTGGAATACTTTTTTAAAAAGTGAGATGGTATGTGAGTGAAAAAGAGAAAGGAAGGAAGGAAAGACGTAATAATTCTCTTTCACACACACACACGGAAAAGGAATATCGCATATGTTAAGCTTTGTTTGATTAAATTAGAAGTTAATTCCAGCACATTATACTATTATCACCTCCCCACTGCTCACTGGGGTTTAATGCTCCTTTAGAAAACTTTTTGTATTGTATCTTTTGCTTTTTGTTTTTACTTCCTTATAAATAGCAAAAAGTTTTGCTGAGAAGAAGTTATTACAAATCCCAAAAGGTTGGTGTTCCATTCTGAGCTCCAAGATATAAGGATTGAGTGGATTCAAACTTGGCCAACTTTCTGACTTGGCAAGTGCTTCCATCCTTATTTATGACAGCTTGGAAACTTCCATTTTCCAGGGCTTATAAACGATGTTGCTGATTTTGCCTTCCTTTTCTATTTGCTGTGAATTATGAAATAACCAGCCTGAAGGTTAAAACATTAACCCTCTTAGCAGCATAACTGTGTGTGTGCATGTGTGCACATGCGTGTGTGTTCACATGCGTGTGCGTGTGTGTGTGTATGTCTGGCTGTATTCTTTCTTTGGTTGTCAGCCACATTTACATTTTCATGCAGGCAGTGAACTTCCCTTTTCTGCCTTTCCACAAAATGACAGTCGGAAATGCTGAGGTCTGGGGTATGGAGAATGATAGGCTTGTGGTCTCTATTGTGGCCACAAAGGACTTCTTGGTCAGCTGTTCTCCAAGGGACTGTATATCTCGTCCTCAAATGGCAATTTAACGGCTGGGACTCCAGAGCAAGACAGGTAATCAGGAAAGTCTCAGGGAGCTTTTCTGAGAAGCATGAGTTGGTTGTGTTCTGGGGCTCTCCCTGCTCTTTTTCTCAGTAGAAAATTGTCAGAATGGAGGAACTACTGAGAAGCTGTCTTCCCTTCCTTCTTTTTATCTTAACTCCATATCCAGTTCCTTGAATATTCATCGTAAGTACTTTTTTCTTTGGATTCCTGTAATGTCACAAAAGTTGGGAGCCTCTGATTATTGGGTAGAGGATACAGATTTTTCAGAATATAGGCAGGAGGAATTTTTGAATGCAGAATGTGTCCTTGGAGAAGCGGGCGCCAAGTGGGGATTAAAGCTGCAAGGATTTTTTAATCAGGAAAAATTCTTGTGTGAGAGAAAATGGAGAAGCAGCTGGAGAAGGCTGCAGGAGCATTAGACTGCCTAGCAAGCAGTGCTTTGAAGGGATAAGGGTGGGAAGAAAGCCTGGCTGAAGCACCCCAGATTGCCACTCCCTCTGAGCTGGTGTTGGCAGAACTTTGGGGTAGATTTGGGGGATTTGGGGCTGCTGGATGTCTGTGAGCCACTGAGGGCCATCCGAGGAGTTCCTCGTCTTCTGGGACATGTCTACCTTACAACTCTGGACCAGGCTCAGTCACTGGTGCTGGAGCAGCCCACAGGAGCATGGACTTTATGCAAATTTCAGAGTACTGATGGATTTCAGGGTGTAGCTTGATCACTTTTGCTCCCTGACATTGAGAGTCCCCAGGGTGCTCTCATACAATAGGGACAGTCTTATCTGACCTCTGTTTATGTGATGTACAGGATGATTTCACTTCCCATCTCTCTGCAAAGCATAGTGCCCATCTGACAGTGCCCTGCACACCCCTGGCTGGACCACTGGGCTCCAGAGTTGAAGGGAACATTTAAGTCATTCTTTAAATGACCTACTACCATTTATATTGGTTTAAAGGGCTTCAACTATACCATGTTTCTTTTTTAGAAGTGCAAACTGGGAAAGTCAACATTTTGAAATGTTTAAAATGTCATTTTTGAGCTGTAGCCATCCTTTTATTTATGGCAACATAAAATGACATCTGAAGCTAAGACCTGTTTTTGCTTTTCTTGCCTACCTCCCCAAACTACCAGTGACTTGATTTCACTTCATTCTGTGTTCCCTGTCAAACAAATGTCCTGTGGTGGCAGCTCTCATCGATTCAGCTTCTTTCGGAAGAGTGTTTATGGAGGTACCTTGCCAGGCATGAGGAAAGAGCTGGAATGGAGCAGAGCGAGGCGTCCTCTTACACAATTCTTCACCCCAGCCTCGAGTTGAATTGTTTTCAAGAAAAATCCTTGTTCAGATTTGACAGACTTTACTGAATGCTTTCTATGGGCTACACCATAGATTGCCAACTCCACTGCCTCAGGAGATCAGATGGGTCATGGGAATGAGTAGGTGGAGTGGCCCTGTGTATGGGCAGAGCTAGCCCACCCCAGCTAGTGTTGCTCTGCAGGAATTCAGGCTCACGGTCATCAAACCTGGCTTTACAAGGCAAGGGAAGATCTGGAGTTTTCTGTGAAATCTCCCAATTTTTAAATGTTGGCAAGGCTCTTCACATTTTTTAAAGTCTCCACGAGCCAAACAAAACACGTCTTTTTGCCAGATTTTTCCTGTTGTGACCCTTGTGCTGAATATTCTGTTCCTCCACAATGGCCTTGAACAGATACTGGTCTTTTGGTTGAGTTTCCTGGAAGCCAACTCTGCCTTGGGGATTCCCATGGGAGTGATTGATGAAGGGTGAGTCTCCGGGCTGCCCAGGGGAGGAGTGGGGAAGGCAGGACAGGATAGGGGGCTCCCGGGAGAAGGTTTCAGACAAAGCCTTGTGGAGGGGGAGCCCCTCAGTGTAAGTTGTCCCCCAGAGATTTGGAAGTCAGGCTTTCATATTCATGTACCCTTGATCACTGACTGAGGGTCCCAACAGACAAAAGTGGGTTCCAGCAGCTCAAGGGTGGCCCTCCAGCAAAGAGACACAAGTGCTGACTGTTCCCTAGGCTGGGCACACGACAGCCATGCCATCACATCCCACCACAGGGAGCTATGACTTTGCCCACTGAGCCCACAGGTAAAAAGAAGCAGAGGTCAAGCCAGAATTCCAGCCTGGATCTTTTGCCTCCAGTCCAGTCCCCTGCTTGCTGATACTTTTTCCAGATGCTTGTTACAGAGATCGGGGTGCTGAGTTGGGAGTATCTTAGATCCTGACTACTTGGTGTGTTGGCCCCAGACTCCCAGCTGGTCTCTTCCTCTCAAGTTACCTGGAGGGAGGACAGCATGGCTCTTTGGAGAAGGCAGGGGCAGGTCAGTAGAAACTTGGAAGAGGCTGTGAACCAGTGACTCCCTAGACATTTCTGAGAGGGCTCACTCAAGCCAGGAGCTCCCAGCTCCAAGTTTTTCACACTTGGTTTGATGCTTTATATCTGAGATGTAAGCAGTGTTTAGGGTGCTCTGTACCCTAGTACTAAGTTCTGGGCTTATAAGACACATCTTGTATGATTCAAACCTAGAATATTCTATTTCCTTTGGAGAACTGAAAACTGTTCATGTGTTTAATTAAAGATATACCCTCTAAACTCCAAGCAGCTCCCCTTGAAGGGAATCCACTGGAGGCAGGGAGAAAAGCAAAAGCTGTAATACCATCTGCTAACCAGACATTGCTGGAGTCTGAGGGGCCCAGAGGCAAGGAAAGATCAGATTTTTTTTTTAACCTGAGTCTACCACGTAGGCCCACGCAGCCCTTGCCCTGTGCCCTCTACTGTGGTCAATGGCTGGCTCCTCCTTCCCAGCTTCCGGGTGAGCCAGGACAACTTCCTTGGCCTCACCCTTTGAAGGCCATCCTGAAATCAAGCCAGGTCTTGCTCCCCAGGCTTTCAAACCTGCTCCCTGTTTGTCACTCCCATCATCCCTGCCTCCCGTAAGGCCCTTGAGAGGAGCAAATGGGTGTTTTCACCCTCTTGCTTTCATCCCTGAGTTCACCATTTTCCTCCCAAAATGCAGACTTGTGCTGGTTGGTCCTGTACTCACACACCTCTAGAGACTCACAAAGCTAAATTGATCAAAACCAAGCTCTTCAAAAGGTAATTCTCTCTCCAGTCTGTTTTTGCAGCCATCCCCTCTCCATATATCCCCTCTGTTCCTCTTTCCCAAGATGCTCACTCCACCTGGTTGGAGCCTCTTTCTCCCACCACCTATACTTTCAACTGTTGAGTCCTCCCACTTATTATCTGGGTGAACTTGAACTTGGCATTTGTTTCTCAGAGTCTCAGATTTCCCCTTAAGAAAATGATAGAAGTAAATGTCTAGCTGGTGGGGTGACTGGGAGAAATACATGGGAAATTTATTGCAGGTCAGTAGGACAGCGTTTGACCTATTGCAGGTGCTCAGTAAATAATACCATTGTTGGTGGCTCCGCAATAAAGAATCCGCCTGCAAATGCAGGAGATTCGGGTTCAATCCGTGTGTCAAAAAGATAGCCTGGAGAAGGAATGGCAAACAACTCCAGTACTTTTGCCTGGAGAATTCCACGCAACCCGGCGGACTACAGTCCAAGGGGTCACAAAAGAGTCGGACTTAGCGACTAAAACAACAACATGATGATTATCCTTGCTCTTGTCCTTTTGCAAGACCCAGAACAGCTCACACAGAGTTCATGCCTTCTGTAGACTCTGCCTGTAATGTGGGAGACCTGAGTTCTACCCCTGGGTTGGTAAGATCCCCTGGAAAAGGGAATAGCTACCCACTTCAGTATTCTATCCTGGAGAATTCCATGGACTGCATAGCTCATGGGATCTAAAAGAGTCGGACACGACTGAGCGATTTTCACATCACTTCACTTCATCCTCACATAGTAGTATCAAGCCTTATTTGATCCGGTCTGAGAGGAACCAGTGATCAAATTGCCAACATCTGCTGGATCATTGAAAAAGCAAGAGAGTTCCAGAAAAACATCTATTTCTGCTTTATTGACTACACCAAAGCCTTTGACTGTGTAGATCACAATAAACTGTGGAAAATTCTGAAAGAGACGGGAATACCAGACCACCTGATCTGCCTCTTGAGAAACCTATATGCAGGTCAGGAAGCAACAGTTAGAACTGGACCTGGAACAACAGACTGGTTCTAAATAGGAAAGGGAGTATGTCAAGGCTGTATATTGTCACCCTGCTTATTTAACTTATATGCAGAGTACATCATGAGAAACGCTGGGCTGGAAGAAGCACAAGGTGGAATCAAGATTGCTGGGAGAAATCTCAATAACCTCAGATATGCAGATGACACCACCCTTATGGCAGAAAGTGAAGAGCCTCTTGATGAAAGTGAAAGAGGAGAGTAAAAAAGTTGGCTTAAAGCTTAACATTTCAGAAAATGAAGATCATGTCATCTGGTCCCATCACTTCATGGGAAATAGATGGGAAAACAGTGGAAACAGTGGCAGACTTTATTTTGGGGGACTCCAAAATCACTGCAGATGGTGATTGCAGCCATGAAATTAAAAGAGTCCTTGGAAGGAAAGCTATGACCAACCTAGACAGCATATTAAAAAGCAGAGATATTACTTTGCTAACAAAGGTCCGTCTAGTCAAAGTTATGGTTTTTCCAGTGGTCATGTATGGATGTGAGAGTTGGACTGTGAAGAAAGCTGAATGCCGAAGAATTGATGCTTTCGAACTGTGGTGCTGGAGAAGACTCTTGAGAGTCCCTTGGACTGCAAGGAGATCCAACCAGTCCATTCTAAAGGAGATCAGTCCTGGGTGTTCTTTGGAAGGAATGATGCTAAAGCTGAAACTCCAATACTTTGGCCACCTCATGCTAAGAGTTGACTCATTGGAAAAGACTCTGATGCTGGGAAAGACTGGGGGCAGGAGGAGAAGGCGACAACAGAGGATGAGATGGCTGGATGGCATCACGGACTCAATGGACATGAGTTTGAGTGATCTCCTGGAGTTGGTGATGGACAGCGAGGCCTGGTGTGCTGCAATTCATGGGGTCGCAAAGAGTCAGACACGACTGAGCAACTGAACTGAACTGAGAGCATGGGTCCTCTTTTGCTGCATTAAGTTGAATTTCTCCAAAGCCCTGGACCACATACCATTCCTGATAGAGGTACTCCCTGTGCTTTCAAAGAAGCAAAGGAAGTATATGTAACTCTCAATTGAGTTCACTTTTGTTGAGGTTTGAGCTAGTTTCTGGATACAGCTGTGTAGGACCTCAAGCTGAAAGGTTTCATCAAAGATAGGGAACTTCTGAGATAAAGATGACCAGTAAAGCTTTAGGATCCCAAATGCAGCATAATCCTCACCATGAACAGTACAGGCAGAGTTTTCTGGGGGATCTTCTCCAGTCCTGTGGACTGGGAGTATTTTAATGTATTAGTTTTCTAGGGCTGCTCCAACAAATTACCATGAATTTAGTGGCTTCCAACAACAGAAATGCATTCTGTCATCATTGTGGAGACCAGAAGTCTGAAGTTGAGGTGTTGGCGGGCTTGGTTTCTCCTCGTGGATCAGAGGGAAAGTTGGTTCCCTGCCTCAATTCCAGCCTCCGGTGGTTGCTGACAAGTCTTGGGGTCCTGTGGCTTATAGATGGTTCACTCCAATCTCTGTCTTCACAAGTCCTTCTTCTCCCTGTATCTCTGTGTCTTCTCTTCCTCTCCAAGGAATAATGGTCACTGGATTCCGAACCTACCCTGCATCCAGGATGATATTTTGAGATCCTTAATTAACTTGCCAAGATTTTTGCCAAATAAGATCACCTTCCCATGCCCTAGGAATTAGAATTGAAAATATTTTTGGAGGCGACTATTGAACCCATTCCTCTTGAGAACAGAGATTAGCTGAGAGGTTGGTAGCATAATGGATTGCACACAGTGTGGCTGCCAAGCACACCTAAACTCGAATTCCTGTTCTACCTATGCTGTGGACTCAAGTCTCAGCTTCCTTTTCTACGAAATAGGGAAAAGAATTTCAAACACAGAGGTTGAGGATTACTTTATATATACATATATGGCACATAGTAGATTCACAATATATTTCTTCTCTATAGTGATTTCTACTACTCATTCATTCACTTATTAAAAATTTAAATCTCTGGCCATCAAGGTTAAAGAGACATATCACATGGCCAGTAACACTTAGAAGTGGCTCAGTGTTTGTTGAATGAACAAATGAATGATCAAATCTATCAGTGTTACTTGCTCGCTTCCAAGCACTGAAGGAGGTTTGTGGCAAGTCTCTTAGTTTTGCTTTCTGCCTGCAGGATGAAAGTTGATGCCAAACCTACAAGGGAAGCTTGTTTTTGGATGATTTAAGTCCTTAAAGAGTATTACTGCATTGTTATTTTGCCCAGTGGCCTGCACATGTGGCTATGAGAGTGGGTTCTGTGGGGAATTCCTGTCATGATGTCCCAACTAAATAAAACTCTTACAGTGTAAAGTGGAAAACTCAGATGACTTTAGGGGCTAGGCAGGTAGTACTTTGGGTAAGGGACCTCAGGAGAGTCTTATGCAAAGAGGGAAGATGGCAGCTGCTGTCCACTCATCCATTCAGACTTTCCTGAGTACCTCTTACATCTCTTACATGCCCTACGCTGTTCTTGTTGCTCAGGACAAGGACTAAATGAGGCGAATTCCTGTCCTCATGGAGTTTATGCTTTCTATCCCAGCTCCGCTCACCAGCCACACAGCAATCCAGGCCTGTTGCTGCCAAATCATCTGCTTTTTAAAAAGAAGAAGTCAGAATGTTATGTCCAATCTCCTGATTTTTAAATGTTGGCAAACACTGTACATTTTTAAAAAGAACACTGTGCAGGCCAGAGAGAACTTCTCTCTGGACTCAGTTTGGCCTCAGGCTGCCAGTTTGTGACCCTTGGAATGGAGTCTCATGACCTTTAACTTGAGAAGCATTTTTCCAGTGTCTGATTTTAAGCTAACTCTCATTTTTTCTGACCTCATTAGAAGTTATCGTGTCCTCCTGGATTGAATGATTCTTAGGTGCTTCATCCCCATGTTTCCCGATGGGCTTAACTTCCATCTATCAGCTTTTCTTTTCCAATTCCATCTCCAAATCTTTACTTTTTGCAGTTCTCTCAAGCTTCCAGAAAGCTCTCAGCACTGTCATCTGGATCTGAGTGTTTCTTCTCTGGAGGATCAGGATCTAGCACAAACTCTTCATTAAACTGCTTATGGACTAGTCTACTTCTAAACCTCTCTTTCTGACTGTGCCATACCAATTTTCACAGTCTCTGTGTTGCACTGACTCCAACCTTAGGTGTGATATTAATTTCTCTCAGAGGGACATGGGTTTAATAGATTTTTTTAATTAACATTTTGTAAAATTGGAGTTGTCATGCTTTATGGCAGACTGATACAAATGTCTATAATTACATTTTTGGCACTACCGCTTGGGAATAGTCTAGAAATATTTGTTTTAACCCCTTCCTAAAGCGTTCTGATTTATGGGAGGCCTCTCTATGTACACCTCTAACAGGCTCAGTTGTCATGGCAACCCAGAAAATCATTTGTCAAAAAGCTATAACTTCGTTCTATGTTGAAGCTAAAAATTTATCTTTTAGGATTTATTCTTATGACAGGAAAGTTTTGCGTTTCCATAGATTTGCTTCTTCTCCCTCATTCTGCTTGTGGTTAGAGAGATTCAGGCTTCAGGAGAAGATTTTCTAGAGAATAAGACAAATTCCCCACCTTCCATCCTCCCCTCCAAACAGATGAATTCTCTTACCTGTTCCAAAGAGAACTCAAAAGACTCATTAGTAATCCCCCAGCAAAAAATTATCCTTCTTGAGTTTCTCATCCAGTATGTTTTTATTTCTTGAAAAAAAATTTAAATTTTTTTATTGGTTGACTTTTGTTTTTGGCTAGTAAAATTCAAAGAAAGGGAAGGAAGAAAATGTCTGTCAGTCTCTTCAACAAGCTGGGGCAGAATGAAATTTATATTTACTGATATCACCAGTAGTTCAGGGATTGTGGACTCATTGCCTCTTACGGGGTCCAGGCAAATACATCAGTCTGTGCAGTGGACTCCTGGCCACACTGCATGCCCTGCCTAAACGGTGTCACTTTTCCACTTCTGCTGACAGGTTATGGATCATTCTGTAGGGTTGTCCATTTTATCTTAGATCTTTTTTTTTTTTTTTTTTAAGAAAAACCAGAAATCAATATTTCTTACATGAAATTTCCTGATTTTAAAACACTAGCTGATCATATAGAATATTTATTAAACAATGCAATAGTCAAACTAAGCACATCTGGGGGCAAATTTCTTCCACGGATTCCTGGATGCAGTTTCTGCCCTATGCAAGCTACCCAACAGTTTCTCGTGGCTTTGCTTCTTCCGAATGGAAAAACCAGGCCAATTTTGCTCTCAGGTTCTTCTCAGATTTGTTAAATCATCTGTGGTTGGTCTCCGTGGCTTGGGTAGCTTTCAGGATCCAGATTAAGTGTGAGAGGAGGCTGTGATGGGGGTGCATCTCAAAGACCCACACGCGCTCCTCTCTGACATTCCAAGATGGATGGTGGGGTCCATCTGATGCCTTCTGGGGTTGTTCATGGATTTATGACTCTCTTTTTGCCTTTGATGGATGAGGCAGTTTAATCCTCTTCACTAAGCTCCATATTTTTCTTTTGTACTGGGAAATCCTGGATGGCCATTGCCTTTCCACAAGAGATAGCAAGGACTGTTTTTTTTCTCACTGAATGTGAAGGTGTTGTGCGTCTCATCTATCAACGGATGACAACACTAATCATTCTTGGGAATGTGCCATCAAAAACATCTGGGGGCAGAGCTGGGCTGACACTTCTCTAGAATAGGAGTGGTTTAGATGCCCCTCCCTCAGCAGTAGACATTCCTTACCTAGCCCGCTTGCAGTTGAATCTAAGGCATTATGGGATTCATGTCATTTATGTGAAATATGGAAACACACAGTGGCTCTGGCAGTGGGAGCAGGTTAGGAGACACTTTGTGCGTTCAGACCCCACCGTTGTCGGTTTCCCCACCTTTCCCATCCCCATCCTGAGATCACACTCTCTAGGCTCAAGCCTTCCTGAGAGAGAGCTCTGATCAGTCCCAGTGCCCTTCACACCTCTGTGTACAGGATCCTACACCTGGAAGGCTCTACACCATCTCATTTCAGCTAAACCAGGAAGGGTTTATGAGTCTTTATGAATGTTTCCACTTTGGGCAGTGTTGGTTAGAAAGGTGATGGGAATAAGTAGCTCATAAAGCTGAAGCAAATTGGGCTTTTTATTACTCCCCTTACTCCCTTTCATGCTTTACTGGGTAGCCTGAGGGGTATGTATGTTGCTGTTGTTTTGTTTTTCAGCTTTCTTTGAACAGATCTTAGCCTACAAGAGAGAAAGGTCATGCAATAAATAAGAGAGATTATTGCATGAATGTGCTCTTACCCTATTTCAGGTAGGAATGGTTTAATATCTAAAGCTTTTCCAAACATCACATAAAATATTTTGACATTTCTATACAATGAATGAATTAATTCTGATGTCCATATTCTATGTTATGTCCTTTCCCAAGTGATTTTTAAAATCCTAATACTCTGTTTTTAAAAACTGTATAAATTACAAGGAGATACAAGACTCCTGCCATCAAGAAATATTTTAGTTTTTTCTCCTCAATAATCTATCTCTCTATATAATTGTCACATTACTGAAATAATGCTATACAGCTGACCTTAGAACAATTCAGGGATTGGGGGTACTGACCCTCTGTTCCAGTGAACAGCCTCCATATAGTCAGCCTTCCATATTTGGTTACACATCACTGGGCTCAGCCAGCAACAAATTATGAAGCACGGTAGCATTGACTATTGTAAAAATTTCACATATAAGTGGACTCATGCAGCTCAACCTCATGCTGTTCAAGGGTCAATCATGTAAATAATATAAATGGTTTTTATTTTCTATTATATATACTAAAGAGTGTATTATAAAGATTTCTTCATGGAATTAACATATCTCATAAACATTTTCCATGGCTTCATAATATTTCATCTTGTGAGTAAACCATAATCCTTCATAATATTTCATCATGTGGGTAAATCCTAATATTCATAATCATTTCCTAGTATTGGGCATTTAAATAATTTCCAATTTCTTTTTTAAAAAACACACTGTCATAGACATCTTTGTGCCTAAACCATTGTTCATATCTTTGGGTTTTTCCCCTTAGGATTAATTCACAGATATAATATTTCTAAGTCGCAAGGTCTTAATATTTTTAAGACTCTTACAGTATTTACTTTCTGGACATATTGGCTAATTTGCAGTCACACCAAAGGCATATAGTATGCTTATCTCTTACATTCTTATTAGCAATGAGTTTTGTTAGTTTTCTCCCCTAATTTTTGCTTTCATGTTTATATGTTGTTTTGTATATGTGTGAACCTATAGTTAAAAGTGTGTGTGCACATGTGTTTACTCATTGCCAATAAGAAAAGACAATGCATCTGGTCTCCCAGAGTCAAAGAGAGGGAACTTACCACGTACTTGAGTGCTAAGTCGCTTCAGTCATATCTGACTCTGTGCGACCCTATGGACTGTGGCCCACCATGTTCCTCTGTCCATTTTCCAAGCAAGAATATTAGAGTGGGTTGCCATTTCCTTCTCCAGGGGATCTTCCCGACCCAAGGATTGATCCTGTGTCTCTTACATTTCTTGCGCTGGCATTGGCAGGCAGGTTCTTTACCGCTAGCACCACCTTGGGAGCCATACCGTGTACTAGGCAGTGCTTTTAGTGGTGAACATACGCCAGCTCCTGAAATCCTCATAACATTCCTGAGATAGGATGGTAGTGGTAGATACTAATCATAGTAGGTACTACTTTTATCCCCACTTTTCAGAGAGGGAACAGAGACTCCAGCTGAATTACTTGAGGTCATAGAGCTAATAAAAGTCACAGTCAGAGTTCAATCCAATCCTTCTGTTTCCAGCGTCTACACACAACAATTTCTGGAGAACTTTCAGTGCCTATAAGGGAGAAAGGGAGACTCTGGGGATTAGGCCAAGTAACAAAATGTGTAATCAGCAGACACTCGCAAGATGGAAGTAAACTTAGATTCTCACAAGCTCTTCTCTGTGAATGGGAGAGTAGGTGTCGGTTCCAGGCTTAAAGGAAGATATACCTCTAAGAAAGCAAACTATTTAAGCTCAAACAGGAAGGTCTTTTACAGTCTCAGAAAATAGAATTTGTAAATTATTCTTCATGGTAACATCCTAATCAACTCCAAAAGATTCAGAAATTTCATTTGTGGTTGTGTCCAGAAAACATTATTTTAAAAATAGAGAGAGGCGTTTTCCTTGCATGCTATTATGCAGAATGTAAATTCAATGAACCCAGATCCTCCTGTATTCTCCTGTTAACTTTGGTGCTTGAGGTGTTGTAGCAACAATCACAATTTAGTACACAAGCATCTGACATTCACACAATAATGATGGGCATTTTAAAGAAATACAGAGAGATGGCATGACTTCAAGAGGTTTATAATCTCACAGGTGATTTTAAGTTTACAAAAGAAATAGAGCAAGATGGAATAAGACACCATTCAAGAGGTTTGAACAACGACAGGGATACTGTGAACAGAAAGACACAATTTCTTTTTTGGTGGCGATCAAGAGAAGGATTCACAGGGAACCGGCATTTCTGCCGACCCTGAAAGGACAGGTAAGACATCATGGAGGTCATGGGGGGCCTGGGGCAACATATCAGAATCAGGCAAATGTGGGAACAGCAAAAGAAGGCCCAGTTGTATCACATGATGAGCNTTTTTGGTGGCGATCAAGAGAAGGATTCACGGGGAACCGGCATTTCTGCCGACCCTGAAAGGACAGGTAAGACATCATGGAGGTCATGGGGGGCCTGGGGCAACATATCAGAATCAGGCAAATGTGGGAACAGCAAAAGAAGGCCCAGTTGTATCACATGATGAGCTAGTTTATGTGTTGAAAATATCACATTGTTGTCCATGGCCCTGGCTTCATGCAAGGATGTGGGGGATTGGCCTCAATCCTTGGTTTTCTTGTCGGAACCATAAAATGATATCAGTAACTGTTCCAGCCCCAAAACAGAGTATGAGCATCCCCCTCGCCTTTCTTGGGTGCTGTGAAGGCAAGGCTGGGTGAGGGAGGACGTCTCCGGCAGAGAAGTCCACTGCCCCGGCTACAGCAGGGTCAGCTTGTTAAAGTGCCTCCTTGTGGTGGGATGGTGGTTTGGGGTGAGGAGGAATCTACATATTTAAACGTTCCCTGGGGGTTCTGATGCACTATGAAGCTTGTGAGCCCTTGTTCTGTGAGGCGGTCCTCAGCTCATACTGTAGGCTAGAATCCCTGGAGGCCTGTTAAAAATACTTTTGGCTGGGACCCACACCAGATTAAGTCAACGCAAATATCTAGGGATGTGGTTGGGTACCGACTGATTCTAAGGTGAAGCTTGCACTTTTAGCATTTTACATGAAAAAAAGAGAGAAATGATCACTCCTGTAGATGGTTAAGTGGATGTTCAATCCATTTCTTACCCTCTGTTTGGAAGATATATATACTTGATGTTTTAATAGTGACATCCATTGATAAACCAAATCCAGTAACCCACTGGGTTTTCCGTGCAATAGTTCTCTCCTGGGGAACTTTCTTTTTCTTTTAAATCACAATAAATATTTTTTATTCAATGTTAATGTAGTCCAGACTTTTCACCAGTGATGGGTAACTTTCATGTCTAAAATTTTTACATTTTGAAACAAGAAGCAATATATAAGCTATTTACTCTAAAGGGTACCCACCCCAGTGTGGAAACCATGACAGACTTTATTTGGGCTTCCCTTGTGGCTCAGCTGGTAAAGAATCTGCCTGCAATACAGGAGACCTGGGTTCGATCCCTGGGTTGAGNAAGAAGCAATATATAAGCTATTTACTCTAAAGGGTACCCACCCCAGTGTGGAAACCATGACAGACTTTATTTGGGCTTCCCTTGTGGCTCAGCTGGTAAAGAATCTGCCTGCAATACAGGAGACCTGGGTTCGATCCCTGGGTTGAGAAGATCCCCTGGAGAAGGGAAAGGCTCCAGTATTCTTGCCTGGAGAATTCCATGGACTGTATAGTCCATGTGGTCGCAAAGAGTAGGACAAGACTGACTGACTTTCACTTTACTTCACTTCCTGATGATAGTTAGAAGAGCCTAATACTCCATCTATATTTAGTAATGATTTCAGTTTCACTTGTTTTCTGTTTTCATATGGCTATTATTATCTAGTAATGTGAGTGCCTCATTTGCAAAGTCAGTCTAAAAGCAAGAGGATATTTCTCTAAAAAACCCACTAATATGTTCACATATATAAATGCCCGACTCGTTGGAAAAACACTACTCATGGTGGCATTTTGTACCTTTTTCTCCTTCTGATCTTTTTAAAAATTGTTTATTAACACTGTTATGGTAGTTTCAGGTGTACAGCAGAGTGACTCAGCCATACAGATACATGCATCCATCCTCTCCCCAACTCCCCTCCCATCCACGCTGCCACATAACATTGAGCAGAGTTCTATCTGCTATACAGTAGCTCCTTGTTGGTCATCCATTTTGAACATAGCAGTGTGTACATATCGATCCCAAAGTCACCTGGGGAACTTTTGAAATTCCATCTGCTTTGACTACCTCTCAGACCAATTAAATAAGGATTTCTGGGGTACAGAACCTTGGTATCAATGTCTTTAAAACACCCCAGGTGATCCCAGGGTGCAAGGAAGATTGAGAACCACAGACAGGTGAGGATGGGCACACAGGTGTCTCTTTTGCTTAGTTCTTTTGAGTTTCCCTTCCAGTTGGGCAGCTTGGCTATAGTCACTGGGGTCATTCCTGCCTGTTACACTGTCACCTCCCTCAAATTCTAGCTCAGCTGGGAGAAGTTGACATTTTCTTATAGAACTATATAAAATATGGAGGCAGAATCTATCAAGAACCTATCAAAAAGTTGCCATGTTTGGAAACACTTACCCAAAATATTATTTCCTGAATATCTGAAATGGGAATTTAGCTGGACATTCCGTGTTTATCCAACCTAAAAAAGAAGTGAAATCAGGTCAAAATAAAATTGTAAATGGCAGGTTTCTGATTCTATGTTGATAACAGGTCTCTAGGCTAGCAGACCCTAGGATGCTCTGGTGCTTGCGTCCAGGGTAGTCAGACCTGAGCCCCAGAGGGTTAGCACTTCTTCACTGAGTGCTATCTTCTGAGCCTCTGATCACTGAGCCTCTTTTCACAAGGTGGAGATGACTTTAGAGCCCATCAGGTAACATCAACTCCTAATCACACTTCCCCCTTGATTAGCAAGGTCAGCACTTTGCCTGGAGCTTCTGGGACTCCTCCAGTTTTCCAGTTCATTTTCCGTTTCTTATTTGAGGGAAGTGTTTCATGTGGAACCAAGATAGCAGTTGGCCCTACCTTTCCTGACTCAGGTTATTAGGTCTGTCCACCTGTCAAGCCGTCTGTTAATCCATAAGTCCACCAATTACAGGTAACAAGAAGGATAACTGTAACGTTACGTACAAACCATTACTCATGCTCAGGACCGACTTCATGGGAGTGAATCTGTATTTTCACACAAGTCTCATGCCAAAGGGCTGTGTTCTTGGTTTAATGCTCTGCTGTCAACATTTTTGAAATTCTTAATAATTTATGAATAAGGAGCCCCCATATAATTTACTATTGGGCACCACTTAGTCTTCTCTTGTGGGTAAGTGGTATTCTAACAGCTTACTTATGCATTTCTTCCCACTGCTCCAGGCATGCCTATGTTAAGAAAGACTTGCACAATTCAATCACAGCCATTTTATCAGGGAGTTTGAATTAACTTAGGTATATTTTCAAGAGTAGTTATCTTTTAGGATGGCATTTAATAGCTGTTACCATTCATCAGTCAGCAATTATTGAGCACCTGGCCTCCTGCAAGGCTCCTCTCCTCTCTTGCCCTGTCATCCTTATCAATCATCACAGTAGATATATTCAGTGTTCGTCTGTGCATGATCCAACACTGCAAGATGTAGTGTGCTGAGCTATTTCCTGTTGGTGAAACTAGCCTGGCTTTAAAAGGAGACATTGTTGCCTTTGGAACTGTGGGTTTTTCCACATCAAACAAGGGTGTGTCTGTCAGGTGCCAGAACTATGGGATAATTTTTCTGGCATTTGCCACTGTGAGATTCAGATAGAGATAATAATAAGCCCACTAAAATCCACAGATGATGCATTAGGTTGGCTACAAATCAAAGCTGTCCTCCTCCCAAATCTCTTGTGATTGTCATATCTTAAAGTTCTGCAAAATCATGGCTCTGTCCATGCTGGAGATAGCTGTGCAGGTAATGGCACCTAAGGTTGACTTGGGGAGGTCAGATGGTGGGAAACAGTTCTGAAATCATGTATGTGTAAGTACTTTGAAAAAACTAATATGTAAAAGTCATGTCAGTTGTTGTTCTTCCTAGTCATGGCTTATAGAGCCAGCTTGAGGCAACTTTGGAATCGCCCGTGCAGGGGTGGCAAATCCTCATCTAATATACAACTCAAAACCACTGACAAGATGAAGCAGCTTCAGCAACATAAGAGGGCCCTTGTGGTTGAAGTGTAAGGCAGAATTTAACATCTCATGCCTTGTGTCAAGGCAGAATGCTGAATCCCATTCCATCAGGTGGCCACCTTTGAGCAGAAACCATAGAGAAATAAGAGTTCCATACTGTTTGAGCAAGCGCCACAGTTCTAATCTTTTGTCAACATGTTTTGAGTTAGCCTTATGGTGAAGATAAAATCGTTAAGATGGGCTGACAGCTTTCAAGAATTTTATTAATAACAAGGCTACTTTGCAGATATTGAAGACCAACAGGTTGATATGAGGCAGAAAAGCATCTCTAGGTATATAGACATGCAAGTCAAGGGCAGCCCTTCCTATGGTCTGCCCTTCCGGTTTTCCCCATATGGTTAAAAAGCATGGCTGGATTGATACTGTTATCTGAGGAAAGGCCCTTCAGGGAACTGAAATATCTTGGATCAAAGAGCATGCTCTTGGACTGAATTGATTTGAGTGGAATGATTATCAAGAACTACCAGGAACTTGGAAGCATGTGAGTTACTGAGGGAGACAGTGTGATGGGTGAAACAAGTCAGTGCCTTCAAGGGACTTCTGCCCTTTAGCTTTCTGAGAAAGTCATTATTTCTTTAATTTGTATTGAAATTAGTTGATTTCCAATGTTGTGTTAGCTTTAGGTGTACAGCAAAGTGAACCAATTATACGTACAAGCATATATATATATATGTATTCCTTTTCAGATTCCTTTCCATTTTTGGTAATTACAAGATATTGAATAGAGTTCCCTAATGAATAGAGTTCCCTGTGCTATACAGTAGGCCCTTGTTTATCTGTTTTATATACAGTAGAGTGTATATGTTAATCATCCCAAACTCCTGATTTATTCCTCCCTCTCTCCCAGGACTTGTGTTCTAATTGAAAGAAGAAATTATACTATTAGATTCTACTCTAATGTAATGTGATTCTTTTCTGACATAATCTAATATTATCACACATTGTACAGGACCACACTTTTTTTTACCCTTGGAACCAAGTTTTAGATTCAGGGATTTCTTAAAATTTAGAAATACAAGATGCTTCCTCCAGTGAATATTACTACCACCTCCAGTAGGACCTGGGGGAGCTCTTGGTAGTCACACTCCATGATACTTCAGTGAAGCTGAGACCTAGTCATGCCAACTGAAATAAGTTAAGTCTACAAGTAGCCTCACAGTGGTTCAGGTCTGGTTTTAACACCAAGTGATTTTATTTTGGGTTTTGAGAATGTTTTAAGTTTCAAAAGTGCAAGTAATGGATTTGGAGCTGTGGTAGAGTGTCATACATATAGAATAATGTAATCTCAAATAAATTCGGAATATACAATGACAGAAGTTCCATGAGGGCTGTGGTATTTCTCAGATACCCTGAATGATGTCTGGCACTGAGTAGACATTTAGTCAATATTTGCTGGGGTTGCTGCTGCTGCTAAGTCGCTTCAGTCGTGTCTGACTCTGTGACCCCATAGATGGCAGCCCACTAGGCTCCCGCGTCCCTGGGATTCTCCAGGCAAGAACACTGGAGTGGATTGCCATTTCCGTCTCCAATGCATGAAAGTGAAAAGTGAAAGTGAAGTCGCTCAGTTGTGTTTGACTCTTAACGATATTTGCTAAGAACGTTAAAAACAGTAATGAGAAATGTTAACTGTTATTTCATTGAATGTTTCTTCCGTGTCATAGAGAGTGTCACACCGGTGCTGCTAGGTGGGTCTTATTCCTACTATCATCCTTACTTAAGAGATGAGAAAACTATTTCTAGGAGAAGTCAAGTGACCCACTGAAGGCCTTCGTGGCAGGTGATACAAATGTAATCCCAGCTAGGGGCATGGCCATGGTAGCTGTGCGCATACATTTGTGTCGGGCTGTCTGGGGCCAGTTCCTCACTCTACAATTCACTGGCTGTGTGAACTCAAGCCAAATGTTTGATGACTCTGTGTCTAAATTCCTCAGTCATAAAATGGAAATAGCTATACTATCTACCTTATAGGAGCATTTAGAGATGCATGTAAAATGCTCAGAAACTGCCTGGAACCAATAGATTCTCAATATTAGTGAAATCTGGGGCACTGGGGGAGATTTTGTCACATGGCATTTTGTCCAAAGGAAAAAATGAGGGCCTTTATTTTTTAAGATGTTTATTATTTTAAAATTTTATCCTTTTTTGGAGAGGGGTCATCACACTATGCTGCATGATCTTGGGGATTATGGGATCTTAGTTCCCAAACCATAGATAGAACCCACACCCCCTGCAGTAGAAGCATGGAGTCTTAACCACTGGACCGCCAAGGAAGTCCTTAAAGAGAGGGCTTTTATACATAGAAAGATAAAAGTTCAGATAACTTTTAATACAACCTAATAATAAAAGAATAACCCCAATGCCACTATCATGAGAAATAAATGGGGAAACAGTGAAAACAGTGTCAGACTTTATTTTTGGGGGGGCTCCAAAATCACTGCAGATGGTGACTGCAGCCATGAAATTAAAAGACACTTACTCCTTAGAAGGAAAATTATGACCAACTTAGATAGCATATTCAAAAGCAGAGACACTATTTTACCAACAAAGGTCTGTCTAGTCAAGGCTATGGTTTTTCCAGTGGTCATATATGGATGTAAGAGTTGGACTATAAAGAAAGCTGAGTGCAGAAGAATTGATGCTTTTGAACTGTGGTATTGGAGAAGACTCTTGAGAGTCCCTTGGACTGTAAGGAGATCCAACCAGTCCATTCTGAAGGAGATCAGCCCTGGGATTTCTTTGGAAGGAATGATGCTAAAGCTGAAACTCCAGTACTTTGGCCACCTCATGCAAAGAGCTGACTCATCCAGCGTCTACACACAACAATTTCTGGAGAACTTTCAGTGCCTATAAGGGAGAAAGGGAGACTCTGGGGATTAGGCCAAGTAACAAAATGTGTAATCAGCAGACACTCGCAAGATGGAAGTAAACTTAGATTCTCACAAGCTCTTCTCTGTGAATGGGAGAGTAGGTGTCGGTTCCAGGCTTAAAGGAAGATATACCTCTAAGAAAGCAAACTATTTAAGCTCAAACAGGAAGGTCTTTTACAGTCTCAGAAAATAGAATTTGTAAATTATTCTTCATGGTAACATCCTAATCAACTCCAAAAGATTCAGAAATTTCATTTGTGGTTGTGTCCAGAAAACATTATTTTAAAAATAGAGAGAGGCGTTTTCCTTGCATGCTATTATGCAGAATGTAAATTCAATGAACCCAGATCCTCCTGTATTCTCCTGTTAACTTTGGTGCTTGAGGTGTTGTAGCAACAATCACAATTTAGTACACAAGCATCTGACATTCACACAATAATGATGGGCATTTTAAAGAAATACAGAGAGATGGCATGACTTCAAGAGGTTTATAATCTCACAGGTGATTTTAAGTTTACAAAAGAAATAGAGCAAGATGGAATAAGACACCATTCAAGAGGTTTGAACAACGACAGGGATACTGTGAACAGAAAGACACAATTTCTTTTTTGGTGGCGATCAAGAGAAGGATTCACGGGGAACCGGCATTTCTGCCGACCCTGAAAGGACAGGTAAGACATCATGGAGGTCATGGGGGGCCTGGGGCAACATATCAGAATCAGGCAAATGTGGGAACAGCAAAAGAAGGCCCAGTTGTATCACATGATGAGCTAGTTTATGTGTTGAAAATATCACATTGTTGTCCATGGCCCTGGCTTCATGCAAGGATGTGGGGGATTGGCCTCAATCCTTGGTTTTCTTGTCGGAACCATAAAATGATATCAGTAACTGTTCCAGCCCCAAAACAGAGTATGAGCATCCCCCTCGCCTTTCTTGGGTGCTGTGAAGGCAAGGCTGGGTGAGGGAGGACGTCTCCGGCAGAGAAGTCCACTGCCCCGGCTACAGCAGGGTCAGCTTGTTAAAGTGCCTCCTTGTGGTGGGATGGTGGTTTGGGGTGAGGAGGAATCTACATATTTAAACGTTCCCTGGGGGTTCTGATGCACTATGAAGCTTGTGAGCCCTTGTTCTGTGAGGCGGTCCTCAGCTCATACTGTAGGCTAGAATCCCTGGAGGCCTGTTAAAAATACTTTTGGCTGGGACCCACACCAGATTAAGTCAACGCAAATATCTAGGGATGTGGTTGGGTACCGACTGATTCTAAGGTGAAGCTTGCACTTTTAGCATTTTACATGAAAAAAAGAGAGAAATGATCACTCCTGTAGATGGTTAAGTGGATGTTCAATCCATTTCTTACCCTCTGTTTGGAAGATATATATACTTGATGTTTTAATAGTGACATCCATTGATAAACCAAATCCAGTAACCCACTGGGTTTTCCGTGCAATAGTTCTCTCCTGGGGAACTTTCTTTTTCTTTTAAATCACAATAAATATTTTTTATTCAATGTTAATGTAGTCCAGACTTTTCACCAGTGATGGGTAACTTTCATGTCTAAAATTTTTACATTTTGAAACAAGAAGCAATATATAAGCTATTTACTCTAAAGGGTACCCACCCCAGTGTGGAAACCATGACAGACTTTATTTGGGCTTCCCTTGTGGCTCAGCTGGTAAAGAATCTGCCTGCAATACAGGAGACCTGGGTTCGATCCCTGGGTTGAGAAGATCCCCTGGAGAAGGGAAAGGCTCCAGTATTCTTGCCTGGAGAATTCCATGGACTGTATAGTCCATGTGGTCGCAAAGAGTAGGACAAGACTGACTGACTTTCACTTTACTTCACTTCCTGATGATAGTTAGAAGAGCCTAATACTCCATCTATATTTAGTAATGATTTCAGTTTCACTTGTTTTCTGTTTTCATATGGCTATTATTATCTAGTAATGTGAGTGCCTCATTTGCAAAGTCAGTCTAAAAGCAAGAGGATATTTCTCTAAAAAACCCACTAATATGTTCACATATATAAATGCCCGACTCGTTGGAAAAACACTACTCATGGTGGCATTTTGTACCTTTTTCTCCTTCTGATCTTTTTAAAAATTGTTTATTAACACTGTTATGGTAGTTTCAGGTGTACAGCAGAGTGACTCAGCCATACAGATACATGCATCCATCCTCTCCCCAACTCCCCTCCCATCCACGCTGCCACATAACATTGAGCAGAGTTCTATCTGCTATACAGTAGCTCCTTGTTGGTCATCCATTTTGAACATAGCAGTGTGTACATATCGATCCCAAAGTCACCTGGGGAACTTTTGAAATTCCATCTGCTTTGACTACCTCTCAGACCAACTAAATAAGGATTTCTGGGGTACAGAACCTTGGTATCAATGTCTTTAAAACACCCCAGGTGATCCCAGGGTGCAAGGAAGATTGAGAACCACAGACAGGTGAGGATGGGCACACAGGTGTCTCTTTTGCTTAGTTCTTTTGAGTTTCCCTTCCAGTTGGGCAGCTTGGCTATAGTCACTGGGGTCATTCCTGCCTGTTACACTGTCACCTCCCTCAAATTCTAGCTCAGCTGGGAGAAGTTGACATTTTCTTATAGAACTATATAAAATATGGAGGCAGAATCTATCAAGAACCTATCAAAAAGTTGCCATGTTTGGAAACACTTACCCAAAATATTATTTCCTGAATATCTGAAATGGAAATTTAGCTGGACATTCCGTGTTTATCCAACCTAAAAAAGAAGTGAAATCAGGTCAAAATAAAATTGTAAATGGCAGGTTTCTGATTCTATGTTGATAACAGGTCTCTAGGCTAGCAGACCCTAGGATGCTCTGGTGCTTGCGTCCAGGGTAGTCAGACCTGAGCCCCAGAGGGTTAGCACTTCTTCACTGAGTGCTATCTTCTGAGCCTCTGATCACTGAGCCTCTTTTCACAAGGTGGAGATGACTTTAGAGCCCATCAGGTAACATCAACTCCTAATCACACTTCCCCCTTGATTAGCAAGGTCAACACTTTGCCTGGAGCTTCTGGGACTCCTCCAGTTTTCCAGTTCATTTTCCGTTTCTTATTTGAGGGAAGTGTTTCATGTGGAACCAAGATAGCAGTTGGCCCTACCTTTCCTGACTCAGGTTATTAGGTCTGTCCACCTGTCAAGCCGTCTGTTAATCCATAAGTCCACCAATTACAGGTAACAAGAAGGATAACTGTAACGTTACGTACAAACCATTACTCATGCTCAGGACCGACTTCATGGGAGTGAATCTGTATTTTCACACAAGTCTCATGCCAAAGGGCTGTGTTCTTGGTTTAATGCTCTGCTGTCAACATTTTTGAAATTCTTAATAATTTATGAATAAGGAGCCCCCATATAATTTACTATTGGGCACCACTTAGTCTTCTCTTGTGGGTAAGTGGTATTCTAACAGCTTACTTATGCATTTCTTCCCACTGCTCCAGGCATGCCTATGTTAAGAAAGACTTGCACAATTCAATCACAGCCATTTTATCAGGGAGTTTGAATTAACTTAGGTATATTTTCAAGAGTAGTTATCTTTTAGGATGGCATTTAATAGCTGTTACCATTCATCAGTCAGCAATTATTGAGCACCTGGCCTCCTGCAAGGCTCCTCTCCTCTCTTGCCCTGTCATCCTTATCAATCATCACAGTAGATATATTCAGTGTTCGTCTGTGCATGATCCAACACTGCAAGATGTAGTGTGCTGAGCTATTTCCTGTTGGTGAAACTAGCCTGGCTTTAAAAGGAGACATTGTTGCCTTTGGAACTGTGGGTTTTTCCACATCAAACAAGGGTGTGTCTGTCAGGTGCCAGAACTATGGGATAATTTTTCTGGCATTTGCCACTGTGAGATTCAGATAGAGATAATAATAAGCCCACTAAAATCCACAGATGATGCATTAGGTTGGCTACAAATCAAAGCTGTCCTCCTCCCAAATCTCTTGTGATTGTCATATCTTAAAGTTCTGCAAAATCATGGCTCTGTCCATGCTGGAGATAGCTGTGCAGGTAATGGCACCTAAGGTTGACTTGGGGAGGTCAGATGGTGGGAAACAGTTCTGAAATCATGTATGTGTAAGTACTTTGAAAAAACTAATATGTAAAAGTCATGTCAGTTGTTGTTCTTCCTAGTCATGGCTTATAGAGCCAGCTTGAGGCAACTTTGGAATCGCCCGTGCAGGGGTGGCAAATCCTCATCTAATATACAACTCAAAACCACTGACAAGATGAAGCAGCTTCAGCAACATAAGAGGGCCCTTGTGGTTGAAGTGTAAGGCAGAATTTAACATCTCATGCCTTGTGTCAAGGCAGAATGCTGAATCCCATTCCATCAGGTGGCCACCTTTGAGCAGAAACCATAGAGAAATAAGAGTTCCATACTGTTTGAGCAAGCGCCACAGTTCTAATCTTTTGTCAACATGTTTTGAGTTAGCCTTATGGTGAAGATAAAATCGTTAAGATGGGCTGACAGCTTTCAAGAATTTTATTAATAACAAGGCTACTTTGCAGATATTGAAGACCAACAGGTTGATATGAGGCAGAAAAGCATCTCTAGGTATATAGACATGCAAGTCAAGGGCAGCCCTTCCTATGGTCTGCCCTTCCGGTTTTCCCCATATGGTTAAAAAGCATGGCTGGATTGATACTGTTATCTGAGGAAAGGCCCTTCAGGGAACTGAAATATCTTGGATCAAAGAGCATGCTCTTGGACTGAATTGATTTGAGTGGAATGATTATCAAGAACTACCAGGAACTTGGAAGCATGTGAGTTACTGAGGGAGACAGTGTGATGGGTGAAACAAGTCAGTGCCTTCAAGGGACTTCTGCCCTTTAGCTTTCTGAGAAAGTCATTATTTCTTTAATTTGTATTGAAATTAGTTGATTTCCAATGTTGTGTTAGCTTTAGGTGTACAGCAAAGTGAACCAATTATACGTACAAGCATATATATATATATGTATTCCTTTTCAGATTCCTTTCCATTTTTGGTAATTACAAGATATTGAATAGAGTTCCCTAATGAATAGAGTTCCCTGTGCTATACAGTAGGCCCTTGTTTATCTGTTTTATATACAGTAGAGTGTATATGTTAATCATCCCAAACTCCTGATTTATTCCTCCCTCTCTCCCAGGACTTGTGTTCTAATTGAAAGAAGAAATTATACTATTAGATTCTACTCTAATGTAATGTGATTCTTTTCTGACATAATCTAATATTATCACACATTGTACAGGACCACACTTTTTTTTACCCTTGGAACCAAGTTTTAGATTCAGGGATTTCTTAAAATTTAGAAATACAAGATGCTTCCTCCAGTGAATATTACTACCACCTCCAGTAGGACCTGGGGGAGCTCTTGGTAGTCACACTCCATGATACTTCAGTGAAGCTGAGACCTAGTCATGCCAACTGAAATAAGTTAAGTCTACAAGTAGCCTCACAGTGGTTCAGGTCTGGTTTTAACACCAAGTGATTTTATTTTGGGTTTTGAGAATGTTTTAAGTTTCAAAAGTGCAAGTAATGGATTTGGAGCTGTGGTAGAGTGTCATACATATAGAATAATGTAATCTCAAATAAATTCGGAATATACAATGACAGAAGTTCCATGAGGGCTGTGGTATTTCTCAGATACCCTGAATGATGTCTGGCACTGAGTAGACATTTAGTCAATATTTGCTGGGGTTGCTGCTGCTGCTAAGTCGCTTCAGTCGTGTCTGACTCTGTGACCCCATAGATGGCAGCCCACTAGGCTCCCGCGTCCCTGGGATTCTCCAGGCAAGAACACTGGAGTGGATTGCCATTTCCGTCTCCAATGCATGAAAGTGAAAAGTGAAAGTGAAGTCGCTCAGTTGTGTTTGACTCTTAACGATATTTGCTAAGAACGTTAAAAACAGTAATGAGAAATGTTAACTGTTATTTCATTGAATGTTTCTTCCGTGTCATAGAGAGTGTCACACCGGTGCTGCTAGGTGGGTCTTATTCCTACTATCATCCTTACTTAAGAGATGAGAAAACTATTTCTAGGAGAAGTCAAGTGACCCACTGAAGGCCTTCGTGGCAGGTGATACAAATGTAATCCCAGCTAGGGGCATGGCCATGGTAGCTGTGCGCATACATTTGTGTCGGGCTGTCTGGGGCCAGTTCCTCACTCTACAATTCACTGGCTGTGTGAACTCAAGCCAAATGTTTGATGACTCTGTGTCTAAATTCCTCAGTCATAAAATGGAAATAGCTATACTATCTACCTTATAGGAGCATTTAGAGATGCATGTAAAATGCTCAGAAACTGCCTGGAACCAATAGATTCTCAATATTAGTGAAATCTGGGGCACTGGGGGAGATTTTGTCACATGGCATTTTGTCCAAAGGAAAAAATGAGGGCCTTTATTTTTTAAGATGTTTATTATTTTAAAATTTTATCCTTTTTTGGAGAGGGGTCATCACACTATGCTGCATGATCTTGGGGATTATGGGATCTTAGTTCCCAAACCATAGATAGAACCCACACCCCCTGCAGTAGAAGCATGGAGTCTTAACCACTGGACCGCCAAGGAAGTCCTTAAAGAGAGGGCTTTTATACATAGAAAGATAAAAGTTCAGATAACTTTTAATACAACCTAATAATAAAAGAATAACCCCAATGCCACTATCATGAGAAATAAATGGGGAAACAGTGAAAACAGTGTCAGACTTTATTTTTGGGGGGGCTCCAAAATCACTGCAGATGGTGACTGCAGCCATGAAATTAAAAGACACTTACTCCTTAGAAGGAAAATTATGACCAACTTAGATAGCATATTCAAAAGCAGAGACACTATTTTACCAACAAAGGTCTGTCTAGTCAAGGCTATGGTTTTTCCAGTGGTCATATATGGATGTAAGAGTTGGACTATAAAGAAAACTGAGTGCAGAAGAATTGATGCTTTTGAACTGTGGTATTGGAGAAGACTCTTGAGAGTCCCTTGGACTGTAAGGAGATCCAACCAGTCCATTCTGAAGGAGATCAGCCCTGGGATTTCTTTGGAAGGAATGATGCTAAAGCTGAAACTCCAGTACTTTGGCCACCTCATGCAAAGAGCTGACTCATTGGAAAAGACTCTGATGCTGGGAGGGATTGGGGGCAAGAGGAGAAGGGGATGACAGAGGATGAGATGGCTGGATGGCATCACGGACTCAATGGATGTGAGTTTGAGTGAACTCCGGGAGTTGGTGATGGACAGGGAGGCCTGGTGTGCTGTGATTCATGGGGTTGCAAAGAGTTGGACACGACTGAGTGACTGAACTGAACTGAATAATAAAAGAATAGCCCCAATGCCACTATGATAAGCCAAGAATCCAGTGATTAACTCACAAAAGAAAATCTGGTGATTTCCATCTGGTATAAGTGTTTACAATATTAAATAACTTACAAAACTTGCTAGACTAAGAAGAATACCCTCTTTGTGTGATAAAAAGGCTACATCTGATATGATCACCATCAGACTTAATGGTGAAATTTCAGTAGTTTTCCCATTAAAATCTGAAGCAACACAAGAATCTATACATCATCACTATGATTTGATCATGTTCAGGAAGTTCTAACTAATGCAGCAAGATGTCAAGTGGATGTAAGAGACTTATTTAAAGAAAAGGGAAAGATATAATATTTACAGATATTATTAGTGCCTTGAAAATGGCAGAGAACCAATTTATAAACCTAGTTCTGAATCTAAAGTTTCTATGCTCTGGCAGGATACCAGATTATTTAATAGCTCACCCATATGTGAGCAATACTGTTAGATAATATAATGGTAAAGTAATATCCTTCAGAGTAGGAAAACAACAACAGCAATCAGTACAGTACCTCTGGAAGAACACAGGGACAGAGATGGGGAGGAAGCTATTTGGTTAAAGCTGATACTCTCAAGACTTCTCTGGTGGCCCAGTGGTTAAGAATCCACCCTCCTGTGCAGGGGACGTGAGTTCCATCTCTGGTCGAGGAACTAAGATCCCACACACTGTAGCCCACAGGCTGTAACTGCTGGGCCTTCAAGCTCTAGAGCCCATGTTCTGCACCAGGAGAAGCCTGCCGCAACAAAGAGACCACACAGCACAGTGAAGACCCCACGCAGTGAAAATAAATAATAAATAAAAGAGATACTCTCCCTGGAATTTACAATAGAAAAAAAAAAAAAAAAGAAAGAAAAAGAAAAAACCCTAAATGTTCCATGGTGTGAGAATGACTAATTAAATGATGGCAAAATTCCAAAGATAGGAAGGTAAATGATGTGCTCACCATGCAAAGTGAAACGTTTCGAATATTAAACTGTATCTCGTCTATATGCATTCTGATTTCAAACTTAGTTTTTACACAGAAAAAAGTGAAATAAAATAATCAGAATGTCAATATTATGAGATGTGGGATGATATTTTCATTTTTATACTTTCTGTATTTTTCAAATTTTCTATAGAAGATAAGCATGTGTTTTATAATGCAAAAAGTTATTCCAAAGCTTTTAACAAAAAAAAAGTATACCACAGGAGTGAGTTCAACATACTTAGTATTACTTAGTATTACTTTTCTTCCCATAACATATACTATTTTGTAAACTTTTATTGCTGACATATAATTTAAAGTAAAGTAAATGTTGGCTTCTTTACTGAAAATGTCAAGTCTTTTGTCTTTAAAATGTAGAACTGTTTTAAATACTATCTACCTTCTGTTTCTTTGATTTAAAATAATTGAAATTCTAGGCAGAAGCCTTGATTCTTTTTGCCATGTCTTCCTATGAGACTTGGATTCAGTTTCTAAAACAAAGACAATGGCAAGGTGTACAAGAAGGCAAAACATTTACTTCATTAACTCTTAGAAAAAATAAATTACCTCACTTCCTTTATTACTGTAGTAATTAACCCACATTGCTACTGATTCTGACGAATGCTATGTATTATTTATTACTCTGCATTTGTGGTTTGGTGGTCAACTTAATGAGTATTTTTGAGTTTTATGTGTGAAACATTGAGGTGGCTCTCATCTTCTGTTCTGAGAATTTCATTCCAGAAGAGTCAAAATACACATTAAAAAAAAAAAAATAACTGGGGTATAGTGGCTTTACATTGTTGTGGCGGCTTCTGTTTTACAACAAAGTGAGTCAGCTGTATGTTTACATGCATCCGCCACCCCTTCCCCACCTCTGGAACCCCCCTTCCACCTCCACCTCCCATCCCACCTCTCTAGGTTACAGCAGAGCGCCGAGCTGAGCTCCTTGTGCCATACAGCAGGTTCCCCCTAGCTGCTTACACGTGTAAACTATCTAAGCTACCTGCACTCAGTTGTGTCTGACTCTTTGTGATCCCCGTGGACTGTAGGCCACTAGACTCCTCTGTCCATGAAATTCTCCAGACAAGAATACTGCAGTGGGTAGCCATTCCCTTCTCCAAGGGATCTTCCAGACCCAGGGATCGAACCTGCATCTCCCACATTGCAGGCAGATTCTTTACCGTCTGAGCCACCAGGGAAGCCCCATTTTACACATGGTAGTGTGTGTATGTTGAGGCTACTTTCTCAATCCATCCTACACGCCTTTCCCCCACATCCATGTCTACACATCTGTTCTCTACATCTGTATCTCTTTTCTTTCCCTGCAAATAGGTTTATCTGTACCATTTTTCTAGATTCCACACATCAGATATTACTGCACATATGTCAAAGTAGACTTTTTAAAAAGCTGAAACAATATAGACCACAGGTGAGCACAAATTTTAATTAGACTTCTTTTGCTCTTTATTTTGACTTTTCTGCTTTAATAAATATGTAATATGGACAGATTTCCAGGAGATCTCCTGTTCTTTGTACAGAGCTTAGCACACAGTCGTTGTTCACTGTAGGTTTATGGGTTGGACAGAAATGAGAATAAAAATCTGAAGCTTCAAACTACTGGCCCCAGCATCTCCTTTCACTGTGGCATGTCCCTCCCCTAGCCGGGGCTCAGCACAGTCTGGCCCACAGCCGAGGGCACTCGGGCTCCAGGAAGATCCAGAGCAGAGGTAGACACCTTCATTTGGACAATACCAAACCTTTACGGAGCGCTTGCTCCATGCCTGGCTCTGTGCTGACCTTGGCCAAGCGTGAACTTCGCTGCCGTGGAGCTGATTTCGGAGCCTGAGCCAGCGCAGAGCAGGAGGCTCCCTCTCCAGGCCAGGCCCCAGCATGCCTGTGGCTTTTCTCTGCTTTGCTGCCCGGGAGTCCTGCCGCCGCCTCCTCTTTCCTGGATCCCTGAAAAACGGCGCATGTGTGGAGGCTGCCAACACTTCAAACTTGTCTGCAAAATTCAGACAAATTGCTGCTCTTTATTAGCGGTCCGGACGGAGGATTCAGGGATGCTCTGAGCTACAGGGTATTGGATTTCTCGAGTCTTTTTTTTTAAGCACTGCTTTCAGAAATCTCATGTTTTGAATGGTGTGTTTGGCCACCAATGTCTCCCTTTCTCTCCCTCCCTCTTTCTTCCATTCCTAAAGACTTTAGAAGTAAAATAAGATCTCCTTATTGATTATTCTTACTGACTAGGGAAAACACACATCCCGTTTGGTCCTTTGTGAGAAACGTGCCATCTGTCCTGGTGTGGTCATGCTCTCCTGGAGATGTTTGCTTCACCTTGTCATTGCCAGCCTCCATCATCTCAAGAACCCGACCCCCCAGTCCTGTTTCTAGCTCACTCTCTGCCACCAGCCAAGAGTCCTTTACCCTCCTCAAACCATAAACACTGACACCCACTTATTTTTCTGTCTCTCCTGATCTCCCTCCTGGAATACCTGAACTCCCACGCCATCTTGCTCTTCACAGCCACCCTGGGCATGTGACCTTGTACGTGTAGTTCCCTCTTCTGGAGTGCTCTCCTTACCTCTTGCAGATCCTTGCTCAAGTACCACCTCAGGGAGGCTTTCCCCGTTCTCTTATTATTATCCAATTGTGATAGTTATTTCAACTGGATAGTCATCATCCATCTTACTTGCCTCCAAAGCCCTAAATCACTAGCAGACAGGCTACCCATTCAGATATGTTGCATCTTATAGACAGAACATTAAAGCCACAGGCATAATTATTAATCCTTTTCCCCAGAAATCTGATGACCCAACCAATGTGGGTGACTCTGGAATCCCACCTCTTCTCCTGTCTCCATCCACCTTGCATCCCACTGTAGCTCTGAAGCACAGAAAAGGACTGAATACTCTTCGTCTTGGTGTTCACATCCTTGGGGATACAATTCTATTGAAGAGGTCTTGGGTTTTTTGATCAACATCAGGGATCTCATAGCCCATCACCCTTCTGATTCAAGTCTTGCTCTCTTGTAAATAATTGTTCCCATGACTGCCAGGGTTATCTTCATAAAGCAAATGTTTACACTACTGGAGGGCAAACACTGTTTTTCAGGCTGTGTGTGTGAATACCATCCTCATTCTGGATGACTTAATAAAATTGGCTCCGAACTCAAAGGAAGACCCTCGGCCAAAGTTGTTGCTTGGCCTCCACACTTTTCCTGTGCTCCACGCCTGCTGGCGCCAGCCCGAGCTCTGCTTGCCATGCCCTTACTGCTGCTTCTCTGGCCATGCTGTGGGTCAGGAGATGACCTGCTTGTTTGTGGGAGCCCACTCTCTCTGTGAGCCCCGGATTTCAATGAAGGGTTGGGTTTTCCGCTATTTGAGAATGGTAACCTCACTTTGTCCACAGTCTGGCACTACTGCCTGGCAGCACTGATGAGAATCCTTCATTCTTTAGGTTGGATCTGACTTTGTTGAACATCTGGGAAAACAGATGGACAGACATGTTCTAGACCCACTACAAGAGCCAACTCAAAGGTCTTAGGAGACCTTAGACTGTGAACACTCAGTTTTCCAGAAGTTTATGAAAGACTTTGTATGGGGAGAAGTATGAGAGAGGGTACATGCTTGGATGACTCCCCAGATTATCCCAGTGACCCAGGCATTCTGACTGATTCTTGACTATGCATTTATTCTGCTCCATTTCCTGTCTGTATGATTCAAAGATCACTGAATTCCTCTGTATTTTAGGAATGAGGAATATAATACCTACTTGATGGTGTAATGGTGAGTATCCAATAATAAGATGCCTAGCACATAGGAGGAATGCAGTAAATGCTAATCTTTCCCATCATATTACACACTTTTAACTGATGAATTGATTCCATGGTTCTACAATAACTAAGCAGTTCTTATACCTGAAGGTGTTCAGGAAGGCTTGTGAAGCAGACAAACCTTGATTCCTGTAGCCCTCACTCCCCTTTCAGAGCCTCTTTGCCCAGTGCAGGCTTCTGCCAGCACCAAAGAAATCTCCTAAGCTTCAGGATTTTCTTTTTTTTGAAGTCTAGTTGACTTACAATATTGTGTTAGTTTCAGGTGTACAACAAATTGATTCAGTTATACATATATACATATATTCAGAAGGTTTTCCATTATAAGTTGTTACAAGATATTGAATATTGTTTCCTCTGTTATATAGTAAATCCTTGTTGCGTCTATATTTTGTGTATAGTCATTTGTATCTATTAATCCCATGCTCCTAATTTATCCCTCTTCCCTTTCCCCTTTGGTAATCAAAAGTTTATTCTCTGACTTTTAGTCTGTTTTGTATATAGATTTGTTTATGTTATTTTTTAGATTTCATGTATAGGTGATATCATATAATATTTGTCTTTCTCTGACTTATTTCATTAGGTCCATCCATGTTGCAAATGGCATGATTTCATATTTTTTATGGCTGAGTAATATTCCATCACACACACACACACACACACACACACACACACACATCTTCTTAAACCAGTCTTCTGTTGATGGGCATTTGAGTTGCTTCAATGTCTTGGATATTGTACATAGTTGCTTCTCACTTTCCTTCACTTAAAGGTGGCTTCCCATTGTGCTTCATTCCTCAAGGCCCTACGGACATGTTGGCTAGCTGCGCAGTTAAACAATGCTTGGTCTTCACAGCTGTAATGGTTTTATGTATTCTTATGTATTTGATGGTTGCATTTTCCACAGTGATTTCTGAAGGCAGAGAATTAGAGGTCAAAGATGTGGACCTCTAGTGAGGACCACATGCTGCCCTACCCTGCCCAGGCTTGAACAACTCCAAGGGCACCAGTGGGGGAGTGTGCAATGACTCAGCTCTATATGTTCCTGTTTCTGGAGGCAGAGGCTTCTCAAAATGAATAATCTAGTCAAGGACTTGGTTAGATATGTGAAAAAATTGTTATAATGCTTGGTTTTAATCAAGATATGCAAAGGGTTTCATGTGAGCAGAGAAGAGAAACATTTAGCCTGGTCCAAAGTGATCAGAGAGGCATGCTAAAGGAGGTAAGCCTTGAGTAGTAAAGGATGCACAGGAAAAAAACTAGAGAAAGGATTGGCATAAGCAAAGACATAGGGTATGGCACAGACAAGACACAGCACAATTTAAGCATAAAGCCACCAGCTGCTACCTCAGTTCAGTTCAGTTCAGTTCAGTCGCTCAGTCGTGTCCGACTCTTTGCGACCCCATAAATCGCAGCACACCAGGCCTCCCTGTTCATCAGCATCTCCCAGAGTTCACTCAGACTCAAGTCCATTGAGTCCGTGATGCCATCCAGGCATCTCATCCTCGGTTGTTCCCTTCTCCTCCTGCCCTAAATCCCTCCCAGCATCAGAGTCTTCTCCAATGAGTCAGCTCTTCTCATGAGGTGGCCAAAGTACTGGAGTTTCATCTTTAGCATCATTCCTTCCAAAGAAATCCCAGGGTTGATCTCCTTCAGAATGGACTGCTTGGATCTCCTTGCAGTCCAGCTACCTCAGTTACTAGGGCTTAAAATGAAAGAAAAGAGACTGGAAGAGAGAATTCTGGAAAGGAACTTGAATCCAAGCTCCAGATTAGGAGTTTGGGTTGTAGGGCAGTGATGTGGAGCCCTTGATCAAATTCAAGTAGTGTTGATGAAGAAGATTTGCACATTTTAGCAAGTTCTGTCCAGCTGCAGAATGGAGGATGGAACTAACGAGGGTGACAAGAAGGCAGAGGCTAAGTAGGTCAAGATAGCAGCTGTCATGAGAGCTGGAGAGGCCTGGACCAGAGCAGAAGCCATTGCCTTTTCAGCTAGCATGAGTCCAGCCATAGATGATACACTGTTTGAAAAAAACAGTGGGTTCTGTGTTTACAAACATAGCTTGTCATAGAATATCAGAGAACTTTTGTGTAGGAAGTAAATGAAGAAGCAGACCATGGAGCCCCTGATATTCTGCTCTTATTACATTTCTTGGTGGTTCTGGGGGAACATACACATGTCCTAGACATAGCTGATGTTTCTGAAGGGAAACTGATACAAACAGTTACTGTTAGAAGCTAGAAAGTGTTACAGAATGCTGAGGGATGTGCTGTTATTTGTTTCTTCCTATTGCAGAAAGGGAAACCCTCCTGAAAATACTTTGTACAATTTCCTGGGTTGAAAAAATCTCAAGTAAGACTGGTAACTACTAATGGGAGAAGGGATGTCTCATTTCTTATCATTGTCAACTAGACTTTCTTCTTGCTAACTTCCATAAATTAGTGCTTTGTTGTGTAGAACCAAGCTTCCAAGCACAAGGATTCAATGTTAATAATAATTTAATCAGTTGGCTTAACAGTTAAGCCTCCCATGGACACATACTCTTGAGAGTACATTGTCTCATATAATAATAATTTTAAGAATGATCTGAGAAATGGACCCTCACGGAAAGACTTTTCATTTTACTCTCCATCTTATCAATAGAGTGTAGCTTTTCCAAGCAAAATCTGTATTTATAAATAATTTTAAAAGGAAAAAGTGGAAATTTAATTTTAAGCCACACACTTGTCTTTCTTTTACAGTCAGTTCTCTCTTCGTGCTTCTTTATTTTTCCTGCCAGCATCTTTCACCTTAGTGTTTTAAAGGAGTGTTTTATTGCCCAAGGCTTCACAACATGGAGACCTACAAGCAGTTATACAGAGTGGGTTTAGATGATATGTATTAAAAATGATAAATCATTTTCTAGCCTTCCATAACATTTTATTTTCTGTGCATCCTTACCTCTTTCTGACTCATGTACCTGGGCTGATTAATATCCCCTTTCCCCTTTTACACTTTAATCCAGGGCCCATGTTTCATTTGCCTGCCAATAGTGATCACCAATAAATTCATCTTGCAGGCTGCTGCCACTGTAAAAATGCCCATCAATAAGCAGGTAGTTCTGAGCCTGCTTTTATCTGGTACCCTGAAGACTCACATGGTTCCACAGTTGAAGCTGTAAATGCTCATTTCTTCATAGGCATGGGCTGGGAAAATGAGAGAAGGCTAATTAATGCATTCAAGGGATCCCACTGAATCAGCAAGCCCCTTAAAGGCACAACAGACACAAACAGGCAGCTGCAGCTCCTTGGAATTCAAAACAACAACAAAGGAGCTAGTTAAATATTTGAATAGCTAAAGTATATGTCTATTCATTCCCATGGAAATTGCTAAAATAGGCTGTCCTCCCATCTCCTGAAGAGTCAAAGTCATTGAAAACCCAAAGCTTTTCATCCTGTCAAACAAGCCTTTGAAGAACAGAACATTTACATCTCCATAACAGGCCGATTAAACATTAGTGGTAATAAAACTTGGGTGCGTGGAAGGACTCCAGAATACGGTACCCATTTACTCCAGCCTCTGGGGCTGCAGGACTGACTTACTGACAATTACATCACTCTTGCTCCCTCCCTGTTTTAGTTTGGCATCTTTAAGTTAAGTTAAGTTAAGTCACTCAGTCGTGTCCGACTCTTTGCGACCCCATGGACTGTAACCCACCAGGCTCCTCCGTCCATGGGATTTTCCAGGCAAGAATACTGGAGTGGGTTGCCACTTCCTTCTCCAGGGGATCTTCCCAACCCAGGGATCGAACCCAGGTCTCCCACATTAGAGGCAGACGCTTTAACCTCTGAGCCACCAGGGAAGCCCTGTTTGGCATCTTACAGTTGCCTTTAACAATAAGGACACCATCAGGGAGTAAATACCGAGCCCTAGTCTGCGCAGGGCACCATAGCACAATATCAGATTGGGTGGCTTAACAAAAAGCATTTACTTTCTCACAGCCCTGGAGCCTAGAAGTCCAAGATCAGGTACAGCCAATCAGGTTCCTGACAAGGGCCCTCTTCCTGGCTTGAAGACACCACCTTCTCACTGTGGCCCTGTGGACAAAAAGAGGGCACCAGTCCTATGAGATTAAACTCCCACTCTTGTGGTCTCATTTAACCTTCATTACCTCCTTAAAGGCCAAATACAGATATATTGGAAATTAGGGCTTCAGCATATGAATTTGTGGAGAAGGAAACAGAAACCCACTCCAGTATTCTTGCTCGGGAAATCCCATGGACAGAGGAGCCTTGAGGGTTACAGTCCATGGGGTCACATATGAATTTGGGGAATATACAATATAATCCAGAACACAAACAAAAATGATCTCTAATAAATTCTGTTTTAAGTGGGCTTTTATCCACCAGGATTCAATTGCTTTTATGATAATATAATCTGAGAGTAAATGTGCTTAGCTAGCTTCTAACGGATGCCTTGAAGGACACCCAGCCATGCTTCCATTCACGTTGCCTCTATTAATGGCCGTGATTTAAGGGGCCAGGAAGTTACTAGTGACTGATGTTTAGTCATGATTTTAGAACTATGTAAAAGTTTGAGACTCACTGGAAAAGAGAACTTGTGCATTTTTAGAATTCATCTTTCAGAAGTGTCTTCGGTGAAAACTTATGAGCTCTGCAATAATGGTGGAGACTTGAGCCTACAGAATTGGATACCCTGGTGAATAATTGTGTTATGGTCCAGCTTAATCACCCACACATTCCACCAGACCTGGCTCCAAGTGATCTTTTACTCTTAAAATATCAAAGTTTCCTCTCCAATAAGGAAGATTCCCATAGTCTGAAGACTCTGTTATATTAATTAAAGATAATTCCCCACAACAAGATCGGAAATGGGACAAAAAGGACCAAAATCTTTGGAATGAAGGCATGGCCTTCTAAGGGGGCTGCTTACAAGTTTGCAACTCTGAATTCTTTGCTTTTCTGTTTCTTGTTTCTCTTCTCATCTGTTAATTCATTCTGATTTGCACTATCCCTCCCCCCTCCTTCATGGCTTAGTACAATACTTTTATATTTAGTGGTTCTTAAAGAAAAACATTTTGTTTCAGGTATTAGTTTTTATTTTAATTTCTTTTTATTTCGTTTTTTTTTTT
>SJYX01005056.1:300103-340081 GCA_006410675.1 Oreotragus oreotragus
TACATGTCCCCTCCCTCTTGAACCTCCCACCCACCCTCCACCCCATCTCACCCAATTCTGATTTCTTCACGTGAATTACAATGAGTTTTTAAAAAACTTTTTGTGTTCTTTTATCATGAATATTTATACATTATGTATTTATGCACACACCTGCACATGCTTTAGAGAGTCCATGTGTGTGCATGTATTCTCTTAACCATACATATCAGAGTCTTTGAGTAAAATAAAAGCCTGATATTTTTATAGATTAGATTACCTTTTAGTAAGATTCACTTGAAACTTTACTATTGTATCAGTTAGAATAGGCTAAGTGATGTTGTAGAAATAAGTAACCATTGAAACAGAGAAGATTATTTTTCCTTATGCTCCATGTACAACACAGTGCATCCGAACATGAGGTTTCATGGACCATGGTGTTAGGACGAAGAGGAAGTGGAAAACTTATGACTGACTATTAAATATGTGCCATTTCTGTTCCCTTTGGTTTGTAAAAGCAAGTTATGTGGACTGGTGATAATGGGGGGTGGTGGTTTCTAATCCTTTGCTGGCCATGGAGGAGAGGGAGCAGTCCAGTGTCTTAACACAACTGTGATCCCACATCACTCCAAATTTGGTTCTTGATCAATTAATGCAAAGGTGAAAAGTTGGAATTCATTTACCTATCCATTCAGTAAATCTTTCTTGAGCACCTAAATTGTACCAGGATCTGTGCTCAGTACTAGAAGTACAATGGAGATTCAAGACAGAAATAGTTTTGTTGCTCATAAAGAACTTCCAGTGAGGAGAAGTTACAAAAAGGAATAAGGTGAAAAGTTGGAATTCATTTACCTATCCATTCAGTAAATCTTTCTTGAGCACCTAAATTGTACCAGGATCTGTGCTCAGTACTAGAAGTACAATGGAGATACAAGACAGAAATAGTTTTGTTGCTCATAAAGAACTTCCAGTGAGGAGAAGTTACAAAAAGGAAGTAGATAATTAAAATTCAGAGTGAGATAATATGACAGGCAAAGAACAACATGCCTTGGAAATACAAAAAAGTAGTGGTCATCAGTCCTTCCAAAGAACACCCAGGACTGATCTCCTTTAGGAGAACTGGTTAGGTCTCCTTGCAGTCCAAGGGACTCTCAAGAGTCTTCTCCAACACCACAGTTCAAAAGCATCAATTCTTCGGCACTCAACTCTCTTTGTGGTCCAACTCTCACATCCATACATGACTATTGGAAAAACCATAGCCTTGACATGACTGAGCGACTGAACCGAACTGACTAGATGGATCTTTGTTGGCAAAGTAATGTCTCTGCTTTTGAATATGCTGTCTAGGTTGGTCATAACTTTCCTTCTAAGGAGTAAGTGTCTTTTAGTTTCATGGTTGCAGTCACCATCTGCATTAATTTTGGAGCCCCACCAAAATAAAGTCAGCCACTGTTTCCACTCTTTTCCCATCTATTTGCCATGAAGTGATGGGACCGGATGCCATGCTCTTCATTTTCTGAATGTTGAGCTTTAAGCCAACTTTGTCACTCTCCTCTTTCACTTTCATCAAGAAGCTTTTTAGTTCCTCTTCACTTTCTGCCATGAAGGTGGTGTCATCTGCATGTCTGAGGTTGTGGATATTTCTCCCTGCAATCTTGATTTCAGCTTGTGCTTCTTCCAGTCCAGTGTTTCTCATGATGTACTCTGCATATAAGTTAAATAAGCAGGGTGACAATATACAGCCTTGACGTACTCCTTTTCCTATCTGGAACCAGTCCGTTGTTCTATGTCCAGTTCTAACTGTTGCTTCCTGACCTGCCTACAGGTTTCTCAAGAGGCAGGTCAGTGACTGAGTGCAGACACACTGCTGTATTAAGACTCAGACCCAAGCCTTGGAATCCAAATGCAGCTCCCATCCTCTCATACTGCATTGCCTAGCCCATGTGGGCCAGGATAGCATATTTTGGTGTTTGGGAGCAACAGAAATTATGACATTATAGCTACTTCTTGTGCGGTATGAGAAACTGAGAGGGACCAGTGACAAGAACACTGGATAACATGAGAGAAGAGACTCTTATAGTGACAGTGAGCTCAAACAGGCTAAGGTTTCTTTTTAACAGGATTTGGGGATAAATTCCACCTCTGCTGGGCTATGAATTATGCCAGTGTTTCTCCATTAAGGCACCTTCAATGTTCTAAGACTTAAATTCTTTGTTGTGAGGTGGACTGGCCTGAGTACTGTTGGCTGTTTACCATCATCCCTGGCCTATACCCACCGCGTGCTAGAAGCACACCTCCTCCTCCTCACCCTTCCCATGGTGACAACTCCAAATGTCTCCAGACACTGTCCAACTTCCCCTGGGAGGCAAAAATTAAAGAATCCTTGACCTAGCCAGTCAATTTTGATTAGTTTCCAGAAAAGCAGTGGATCTTAAAGAGCACAGTGGGCAGTTAGTAAGAAACACAAAGGAAAGAAATGCAGTTACATCTTCTGGATTTGAGTTTCTTCCACTAACAGTGTGTAACCACCTCTAGTGATGTTAAGCAGGAAGTAGATGGCTGATAGTTAATTCATGTCACTCGTTCTGCATTTTCAACAATGGGTTTTCATTTTGTTCTATTTATGGTTATTTTATTCAATTATTTTTATTCAGCACCCAGCTTTATAAGTGTATATAATCCTATTATGTTCTATTCCATTACAGGAGCTTCCTAATAGAAGAGCACATGGTAATAAAATTAAATAAACATCTTAGCTATTGTATCAGCCTCACACATTTCCTGACCTTGGCTGGATTCAAGAGTCTTGGTGTGGAAGGAGGTTGACAGTGGGCCACTGGAAAGAAAGGCAAAGGTCACCACATCCCAAGACTAGAGAGAAGGATTTGAATACAATTGAAAATATTTTAAAGTGAGATGGCTAGAAATGCTGCCATCCTCCTACTCCTTCCAAAATTCCATAATAAAACCACTGAAAAATTCCTACATGGTGCTTTGAATTAGCTGCAGTAAATGTTGGTTTAGAGAAGCTGAAAAAGGAATTTGCATGCTATATTTATATATATGCATAAATATGAATATAACTATGAATCTATAGCAACAATTGCAAAAGCACTTTCAAATGCATGTCCTATGGTGACAGTTTTTGTGCAAGGAAGAGCAGAAAGCGCGTTTTGGCCTCAATTGGTGAAGGCACCGCAGACAGGTCTGAACAAGTCGGCTCAGGTCTCTGAATCACTGTTTAGGTTTTCCATGGAAATGAAAGCTCAGGGGAGTCTGACATAAAGTGTTTGTCAGACTCTATGGGTTTGTCACTCTCTTTGAAGCTACTAATATCACTTCTCAAATGATGAGACTTAGCCAATTTTCCTCCCAAAAGACTTGCTCCAAGTGCTTACCAGTGTTGCTTTGCAGAGAGAAGGGAGTCTGGGGTGAATCCGAGGCAGTGATTTCTTGAATGTGAAGACAGTATTAGGGAAATGTTGTGTGTGTGTGCAACCAGACATCACCTGTCTTCCCTGCAGGGAGCTTGTGACAGCTGAAAAAAAGTGTTTATAGAGTGTTTTGAGCTCTCGCTGAGGTGGTACCTCAGAAAGGCAAAGCTTTAATATGCCTCTCTTACATTTGTCAACTATTACTAGTAAACAGAGGCTGCTTCTGGATTTCTCGAACTTCCGAGTTTAAAACTAACCTTTTGGAATTACAGTTTCCTTTTTTTTTTTAAAAATCCACTCAGAGTAGATGGTGTGACCTCCTTTGTTAAAGAATAAACCTTCAGAATTTACAACAGATTAAAAAAAAACAACAACACTTTGTAATGTTTGTGAGTGACAGAGATGTAGATCAAATGAATTTTCTTTGAAATAGTCTACATGTTCAAAATGAAAGAGGGATGTGGTTGGCAACATTTTGTCTTCAGTATTAAACATTTGAAGGGGAAGAGATCATTTTGCCACATTCTGAGCAAGTCTGTTTTGTCTATTCTCCCTTGAGGCTTCTGAACCTTAAGTCTGTAGGATATAAAAATCACTTTAGCTTAATTTTACTATTTCTTTTAATGCTTGAATAGAAGCTGACCAATTTTCCCTAATTAAAGTAATATCTAATCTCTAGTAAGTGTCCTAACATCTAGCAAGTGTTCAATAAGTACCATTTTTTTTAGAAATTGCTTTTGCAGAGCACAGGCTCTTCTCACAAGATGAGGAAATAGTGACCCCAAAGCATCTGAGTATTATTTAGCAGGAGGAAATCTAGGCCGGTGGACAGAGTGCTTTTCTTTAAATTGCACATGATCTCACAATCCCAAAATACTCATGCTTGGGAAAGCTATAGAAGGCCAAGTGGCAATTTATTCCCAGTCATACATGCCTGATGAATAGTATTATGGATTGCTAGGGCTCAAATGGACCTCTGATGCCACTTTTCAGCCCATTGTCTTCATGGAGTAGGAAGCAGAGCCCGTGAGGGAGAGAAATGACCCACCTAAGATCACGAAGTTTTTTTCTTACACCATCTAGCGAGACCTCGCACCTGACATCTTTATTCCAGCATCTTTATTCCACACTCCTGCTCAGAATGCTGGGTTCTGGGTATTGCTCACTTTTAAATACTTTTCTGAGATTCCATGGTGGGGGGTAGGGCTGCAGGTAAGGGGAATAAATTAATCAAGAGGGCAGCAAATATACTTGCAAAATATTATTGTTTTTATGTTGAGCGTATAATTTGCCTGTTGATATTTTTATTAGACTTGCAGTCCTTCCTACTGTTATGCTTTTAAATATGATTCTTCTTGATAAGTATCTATTAAGGGCCTCTTTTAGTCACTAGAGGTGGTGGTGAGCAACATAGACAAGATTCCTATAGCAAATCCTGTTTGGCACCCCCATCAGGTCCTCCCAGGTCCCACCATCCTGTGCTCACCCCCGTGTCTTGCTCCAAACACTGGGAACTCTGCCCCAGGGTTCTCTCCTAGCAGAATGACAAATGGTGGTTGGAAGGTAAATGACACAACTTCCTCTTGTTTTGGTAAGAAAAACTCTGAGATGCATTTTACACTCTGTCCCCAAGCACTCAGGGATTTGAGTTCTAGTTGTCCCCAGTGTAACCCACTGGATAACATATCTACTCCAGGCTTCTTTATCTCCCTGTGTCATGGGCTCTCTCCCCATCTAGTGTTCTTGGATCCTTTTCTAATAAACTGAAGAATTCATCACTTGAATCCTTGTGTCAGAGTCTATTTCAGGAGGGTGGAGCCTCTTCTAAGACAGTTACTGACTTCATGGAACTCAAGTTCTAGTAAAAGATAAAGACAAGAAATAATACCGGAAGTGAGTCAGATCCTTTATTGGTACATACTGAGAAGGAGGGCTCCTGGTAGCTCAGCTGGTAAAGAATCCACCTGCAATGCAGGAGACCCCGGTTTGATTCCTGGCCTGGGAAGATCCCCTGGAGAAGGGATAGGCCACCCACTCCAGTATTTCTGGGCTTCCCCAGTGGCTCAGTCTGTGAAGAATCCACCTGCAATGTGGGAGATCTGGGTTCAATCCCTGGGTTGGGAAGATCTCCTGGAGGAGGGCTTGGCAACCCACTCCAGTATTCTTGCTTGGAGAATCCCCATGGACAGAGGAGCCTGGAGGGCTGCAGTCTCTGGGGTCACAAAGAGTCAGACATGACTGAGCGACGAAACACATGCACACGTGCACTGACAAGGAAGGGATGATAGTGAGTGAGAGCGGCTGAGAGGGACTCAGGTTAGAAGGTTGAGGTCAGGGCCCCTCTGAAGTGTGATAGTTGCCCTGAAAACTGAAGGATGAGAGGTGGTTAGGTGTGAGGAAAGCCTGACTGGAAGATTTGGGGAGGAGGCAGCGAAATGTGCAGAGTGTGCAGAAATAGAAAAGAGACCACTGTGGCCATTTCCTAGGAGATGGGAGGGTAAGGGAGCCCACATGGTGCAAGACTCTAGTCATCATCAGAAGTTTATACTAGACGTGACAAGAAAGCTTTACAGGCTGTCCCGTGGGGGGATGCAATAATCTGACTGACACTTGAAAATATTACTCTGGCAGCTCTATGGAAAAGAGGTTCAGAGGGGCTAGAACAACCGAGCAGGAGACAGGGGAGAAGGTCCCTGTAGAAGTCTAAGTGGGAGATGACAGATGGTTCTGAGCACCTGATTCAACAGTTGACAGGGAATATAGTTAAACAGAATTTAGAGAATGCAGAGTTGTTGTTTAGTCACTAAGTCTTGTCCAACTCTTTGCAACTCCATGGACGGTAGCCCACCTGGCTCCTCTGTCCCCGGGGGGCAAGAGTAGTGGAGTGGTTTACTGTTTCCTTCTCGAGAGGATCTTCTCTGTCCAGGGATCTGAACCCATGTCTTATGCATTGACAGGCGGATTCTTTATCACTGAGCCACCAGGGAAGCCCAGATGTGGAGCACCTACACCATTAAACTTTTGTCTCTGAAACTATATGTATTTCACTGGTTCTTAGCATTTTGTAGTGAAGTACCTTTTTCAAATCCAAGGAAATATGTGGATTTTCTCTCCAGAAAAATACAGATATACATGAAATGTGATTTTGAATTTGTGAATTGGAATTTAGAGGTCATGGGGTCAGTTAATAACTGTGTATGTGTGCTGTGCTGTGCTAAGTCGATTCAGTTGTGTCAGACTCTCTGTGACCCTATGGGCTATAGCCTGCCAGACTCCTCTGTCCATGGGATTCTCCAGGCAATAATACAGGAATGGATTGCCATGCCCTCGTCCAAGGGATCTTCCCGACCCAGGGATCAAACCTGCATCTCTTATGTCGGCTGCATTGGCAGGTGGGTTCTTTACCAGTAGGGCCATCTGGGAAGCCCCACAATACACATATTTTTCTTCAGATTTGTCAGTTGGAGGTGTTCAGTGTTACTTTTCTTAATAACAGTGAACATAAGTCACATTGGAAATTTGAGGGAAGGGAAAGGAGGGATCCAATGGAGCCTGGTCAGGAGGAATCTGGAACCCTTTAGAACTGTGATTTAACTTAAAGCGAGCCCTCTTGCTGGTCTGTGGAGATGGGACTTATATAAAGGTTGTGTCCTTAAGTAAAAGATTAAGTTAAATCGAAGTGGAAACTTGGCCCCAAACTACATTGTTCTGTGCCCTGTGGAACTGGAATTAATTTGAAGCAAACTATTACTCACTCTGATTATGTGTCAGTTGGAAAGAGAGATGATTGTATCAGCAACAAAATGGTCTTTTTCTTTCATTTCCTTTCTAGTGCAATGACCAGTCATCCTACAACTTTGTGTGAGGTGACAGGCAGTCAGCTGCTCACCCAAGCACTATGGAGTGTACTCTGGGCTGAACACTTTCCCTGCAGCCAGGCAGCCCATGGCTCCTCTCTCACCGGCCCTCCAGGGAATGGGTGTGGCCGTGAGAAGTTGGACATGAAGTGCATTTTTGTCAGTGAATCGTATTTTCCCATGTGCTTCCATCATCACAGCATTAGAGATGCTTTACTTGGGGGTGGAGGGTGATGGATCTTGCTTTGAAATTTGGAGAAATGTCAATAATAAAAAGAAAATTATAAATAAATTTTAATTGACAACACAGTAAATTTTAATTCCTCCAGAGCTGGAAGAGTTGCTTTCCCTTCTAACATATAAAAACAATTTTTTTTCTGAAACTTACAAATCAAAACTCCATAAATGACATCCTCTTGAGATCAGAACCCTTCTAACAATCACATTTAGTGTTTGTACCATTCAGCACCACAGGGAAGATTAAATTTCTTCCACTTTGCCTGTTTCTCCCTCCTTCCTCTGATTCTCTCCTTTACATCATAAATATTTCTTTTCAACCCCTAAATTTTAGTTTTCCTTTGAGAGACATTTGAAAAGCAATCTTTATGGCTATGTATTTTATTTAGCTTGAGTCTCATTTTAGAGCTGTGCTATTTTCTTTTCTATCTTCCTTTTCTCTGGATGAGGAAAAACTTTCTAGAACTTTCTTCAAGAGAGATGGATTTAATTGGTTAATTTCATAATATAGAGTCTTTGTTGGTCTAGATTCCAAAAGAAGGAGTTCCTTTAAGCTTGCTGCAACTATATTTGCTTTTGAAGGAGCCCTTTATGTTGCAGTGAATAAAGTGTCTCTTTATTAAATAGAAAATAAATGAATGTTTGGCAGGACTCTACTCCCAATGGGTGAAACATTGCAGGAAATTGAGAAATTGTTTCTTTTTGGCCTCATGGGAAAGTTTTGCGGTTGACATTTAGTATCACGGTTTTAAGACTACTGCTTAAATTCATCAAGAAAAAGTTGTTGAACAAAGGACAGCTTTTGGAGGGGAAAGAGGTATCAATGTGATAGTGCTCTGCCTGGTCTGTTAAATTTTCCAAGAACTTTGGCATATGGTCAAGGATATTACATTCTCTCTTACATAATAATTGTGTTAATGTTAAAAAGAACTTAGGGTGGATTCATGTCAATGTATGCCAAAACCAATACAGTACTGTAAAATAAAATAAAGTAAAAATTTTTAAAAAAGGAAAAAAAAATAAAAAATAAAAAGAACTTAGAAATATTTTAACAATTTAGGAACGAGCTTGTTAAAAGCTAGCCTCAGGTGTACTCTTTAATTTGTACCTGCCAAAAAGAGTGTTTTGCATGACCAAGGAAGAAATGTGGCTCAGTTGCAGCCACTGGCCTCTGTTCTCATTGGACTCCGGGTTCTGGTTAAACTTGGTCAGATCCACTGGCCACCTGATGCAGAGAGCTGACCCAAAAAGACTCTGATGCTGGGAAAGATTGAAGGCAGGAGGAGAAGGGGACAACAGATGATGAGATGGTTGGATAGCATCCCTGGCTCAAAGGACATGGGTTTGAGCAAAATCCAGAAGATAGTCAAGGACATGGAAGTGCAGTTCATGTGGTTGCAAAAAGTCAGACATGACTTAGCAACTCAGCAACAGCTACGTTGAGCTCTAGACCTGAGATTCAAACTCTAGAAGTCTCCCTCTTAGGTTTTCTCCACATGCTGCTGGTGCCTAGGTGCTCAGTCATATCACATGACTCTCTGGAATGTAGCCCACCAGGCTCCTCTGTCCATGGAATTTTCCAGGCAAGAATATTTCCTACTTCAGGGGAATCTTTCAATAGTTACCTTATTTGGGATTTGTGCCCCATACCCACACTGTGAGTTGAACCCCTAAGCCTATTTCTCTGTCAATTTCCTTGGAGACACTGGACAGCATCACCATGTGTATTGTTGTCTAAACTCAAGAATATCTTTGTCCATTTCTGATACTCTCCTCTACTTACAATGTTCAAGTCCTCTTGATTCCCCTAAATAGACCAGACAGCAGTCTCCATCTTGTCTCTATCTCATTTCCCTACTACCAGGCTCAGGTCATGATTTTTTCAGGCCCTGATTTCTCTAAAAGCCTCCTCAACCAGTCTCTTGCCCTCAGTCTTTCTCTAGTATCATCTTGTTTCTATCCTGCAACCACTTTCTAAAATTAATTTTGATCTTGTTTCTTCCTGGCCTACGGTTGGTTAATTGGTTTCTAGGGTCTACCTGCAATTTCACCATAGATTCCAAACTCTCAGCTTGGCCTTTGTTTATGTGTCTCAGCTTTTTTTTTTTCTCTTTCCAGCTGCATCAGCCCCTTGACAAATATGATGCTTCCCACTCTGATCATAACTGAACAATTCACAGTGAAAATATACCCCTCTGCTTTTTCCCATTCTTGGTGAATTTTAGTCTGTTGTCAAGAAGCCGGAGAACTCTTCCCCCATAACTGCCTCCCCACCCTGCCTCCCAGATTCAGCTAGATAGCCCTCCTTTGAGTTCCCATATACCCCTGATGTTCTTCTAGGAGACCTGATCCTTGATCTTAATCTCCTTGAGGGAAGACCATGCAGTTCTGTATTCTTGACTCTTCAAATATGCCTGCTGAAGAAAAATAGGAGGAATGAATGACTAATTCAAGTGTAAAGTTGGATCCTAATTATGACATTATAATAGTAGTAGTGTTAGTCTCTCAGTCATGTCTGACTTTTTGAGATCCCATGGACTGTAAGATCACCAGGCTCCTCTGTCCATGGGATTCTCCAGGCAAGAATACTGGAGTGAGTTAGTTGCCATTCTCTTCACTTTGGCTAATTTTGGTTATTTGGAGGATTGGAAAAGCAATTATGAAAGAAAAAATTCTGGATTTGGCATCAGAAAGCTAGGCCCCTACTCAGTCCCTAATAACTCTGGCTTTTGCTAAGCCTATCAGCCAGTTGTTCTGAGTCAGTCTCTTGTCAAGGAGTGGGGTTTATTATAAGGTCTGGCTGAGAACTAGGGGAGAAGAGTCTATGGTGGGAGAGGAACCTGGTGAATTATAATGACTACACAAGAGGTATCTGCCTTACTTTCATTCTTTTTATACCTGTAGTTCTCCCTACCGCACCTATGCCAAACCCCAGCCTAGGACAGGTGAGGGGTGGGGGTGGTGAATGGTTTCATGTGGCAAAGATGGGAGGCAAGTGTTTGTTCAATTAGTTGAAGACCTGCCAATGGCAAGATGGATGTCAGAAATGGTTCACCCCTAACTTTCCTTTTGGAAATACACAGTCCACCTTCTTATACACTGTTGGTGAAAGTAAGACCTCATGTAGTGAGAAAACAATCAGATAATGTGCATTGAGAACCTTAACAGTATTTCCCCATTTTGACCCAGTAATTCCATTTTTGGAATTTATCTTGAGGGAATGATCTCTAAAAATGGAGATGGGAGCACCTAAGACATACAAGGATTTCCTGGAAGTTGTGGTTATGCCACTGGATAATGAACAATAATCTGAAATAGGTAATCTGTGAGGGGCACTATGGCCTTGCTCTTCAGTGGATGCTCAGTAAGATAGAAAGGTGATTTTGAGAAAATACTCAAGTGAAAAAAGAGTCCAAATATTTAATCCATGAGGATAATTAAAACTAAGTAAATCAAAAGAATATAGAAAAACAAAAGTGACCATTAGGAAAATTCACTCAGTTTTGAAAGAGATTAGTTGTAACTAAGAAATCCATACATAGGCCTTGCTACACTGAGGACCCAGTAAATGAGATCACTGTTTTCATGCAAACGAATCTTTCTTTAGCATTGGGTAGAGGCCAGGCCTTCCCTCTGCCTTTTAAAACCTGGAAAAAAAGCATTCAGAGAAATACCAATCAGAAGTAAAAAACTGGCTTACAGCTGAAATTGTAGAATACCAATAAAGGAAAGGCTTAAATGTACTTTAAAAAGATAGCAGTCGTGACAACTTTGTAAGGCATTTTTGAGTGTGCAAAGAGTTTTTATACACATTTTTCATTTCCATGGGCTCTTTTCTTATGTAGTCTTTTATCCTATCTGCCTGTAAAAATCACTGCAGATCTAAGGAGCTGAGAAACACAGTTACTACTCCGTTCTCTTTATCAGACATACTTGGGGCTCCATTACCTTGGGCAAATTTGGAACAGGGAGGCCTGACATGCTACAGTCCATGGGATCTCAGAGTCAGACATGACTTAGTGACTGAACAACAAACCCTTTATTGGCCTCTTATCCAGAGATTTCCCTGCTGTGCTGAATTTACTTTGAACCCAGAGGAAATTACCTAGAAGGGAACAGTGGGGCCCAGGAAGCAAACAGGCATTTCACTGTGGCTTTCTTCACTGAGGACCTCCAAACATTTGGGAGACCTTTCCCCTCACATGCCTCTGGAGCCTTGTGCTACAAAGAGGCGCGAAGCTGCTGGGAGCTGCCCACCATCAAGCAGCAAGTCGGTTGTGGAATCTATGTAGAATCATGATCCTCTTTCTTTCTCTTGAATCCCCATCCAGCCTGAGTGTCAGTTCTCCCATGGGATTTCATGTTCCTTTTTTGTACTGCTTGTCTTTGCTCCAAAAAATATCTGTTTTCTTTGATTATTTCCCTACATGTCCGTGGTTGAGAACCAGGGTGTGTTTGCCAAATGCACTGTGTTGCTTTCACCCAAGCAGTTCCCTGTTTGATGATTTGATACTTAGAGGAAAGAGAGACAGTGAGGAGGAAAATCTGCTCAGTGCCCTGAACCCTGGGTTTTGGCCATTTTTCGTGAAGACAGCCTCTTGCCGCCTCTTTTCTGATCCCAACCTCCCTGTTCTCAGGACGAGAAATAAATCTTTACACAAAAACCCAAGGGTTTGTTTCCAGGTGTTTGAGGGGAAGCTTTGGTCCCCATTGGAGCTTTTTTGGGGAGTTTGTTATTTCACTAGGGATAGGGCTGAATGCCTCTGGTTTACGCTTCTCTTTCGAAGTTTATTTTATGTTTTGTTGTGGTTTTCAGATTTCTCATGGTTTGGATTTGGGAAAGTAAAATCAAGACAAGGTGTTGGTAAGTAGTTCCCCCTTCTTTGGATAAGTAATGAGTTTGTGTTGTTTAATTAGGATGAAACTGCTTTGACCCTCTTTATTAATACTTGTTGGCCCTTGATTCTTTTTCTGTGACCCCAATTTTTATTTTGCCGAATCAAGAGGTCTAGAATTTTCCAAAAAAGGAAAATTAACTTCAGTAGATCATTTTGTATTTTTGACGTCAACTTGTTTTGTCCTATGAGGAAGTGTGAACTGTGGTCCAGATCTAGCTTGTGGCTGCATTTTAAAGGTTAAGGCAATAAAATGCGACTGTACTCCAACTCCACGTATAGCAAACAGTTGGCTGAATATTCAAGTCTGGGCAAGCTTAGATCTTAACTTTCTTCCATTGGCCAACATGTAATAAATTTCTGAATTGGGAAATCAGCTGTTCATTTATGACCACTTCTCTTTCAAAGCAAGACTCTAAAGTCCAGACACTATGATTTGTGCTTGATTGCATTCTGCTCCTTGCATTCAGACTGTGTGCCGGCAATTGAAAAGCAGAGTTTGTAGCTACCAAATGAGTGCAGATAATGTATCTCATCACTAGGACTGGAATCAGGTGTGATCTCCTAGGGCCTCTAATTTGTTCAGTATTTTCTATGGGTACAGAGACAATGAACAGGAATTGCTTAGAAGGCATGAAAAAACACTGTCTTTACATCTTGCCTGTGCATTTCCAAGATCTGGCCCCATCTTGACTATCTGTTGGTTAGCATTTATTTTGGTAGCAAAGTTGGTTATAGGGAAAATTGTAAAATAGGGAAAGCATACCAGGGTCAGTCTTCTAGTTCTAAACCATCCACCTATTGCATGTTCATCCCATCCATACAAAGAAGCCTGTTGCCTTTCCCTTGTCGAGCCTGATAGCAGATCTTTCTGAAAGGATAGTCTTTCTCAGTGTCTGTCCAGTGATCCAAAATATTGCACTGGCTGGGCCCAGAGGTGGCAGACACTGAGCCAGAGGGGGCCTGATGGGGGAAGTCATCCTGACCCTTAACTTGCCCCAGGAATTCCAAGACTAAAGCTCTTAACCAGCAAAGAGAAGGTGGAATGTGTCAGAGTTGGAACATTAAGTGCAACCAGCTCAGGACTTGTCTGCAATGACCTGGGGCAAATTTCAGATTCGGCTCATCATAGGCAATTTGCCAAGATATTGCTAAGATAGCAGAGAGAAGATTGTCTGCCTGTGCAATCTTGAAGGCCTTTCGAGGGCTTTGTGCTTGCTCTGTGTGTGGTTGTGGTGAAAAGGGGAATTGAGTGATAAACTCTCCCACAACAGTGCTGTGAGATGAGGTCTTCCCTCCACTAAACAGCAAATCACTCCAACCATGTGAATATTTTCCAGGCCAGTTTGCTCTGTAGAGAGGCGCTTATTCCCTGTAAGCTTCAAAAACCGGCTTCATCCTTTTAGGCTACAGCTGAGGGAATTCTTCAGAATTCTTGTTCTTTCAGCTACAGTTCATCAGAGGTGCTGCTGCTTTGTAGGTTTTATTATTATTCAGATGTGTTGAGGCCAGTCAGGGGATGACTGCCACTGAAAATGTAGTTTGTTACTCACAGATCCCAAGAAAAGAGGGCAGATCACGCCATGGTGGGGACCATGATGCTGAAGGGGGCATGGGGTCCATCAGGAAGCAGAAGGAATGAGGGTAAAACATAGACAAGAGCCTCTACTGTGGTTTCTGTGGAAAGGAATGGGTGAGGCAAGGGTAAGCAGGTTAGAATTGGCTGGGTTGAATAAGGGCAATGGGCTCTGGGGTATAGGGACCATCGCTAGTTGTCTGATAATGTGGCTCTGGGGTGATGGGGCAGGTGGATAGTGGCCTGGAGTGTGATAACCTGATAAGGAATGTGGTTTTGGGGCATAGACTGTGGATAGGTCGGCTTGTATCTGAAACATACTTTTGTAGGCAAGCACTTTAGACTGGCAGTCCCTCCTCTGTCACCGAGGCCCCAGATGTTGAAGCAGCAGAATACGGAAAACAAAAGGCATGTTTGATAGGCTGTCTGATTAACAATAATCTGTCTCTCTTCTCAAAAGCATGTCGGCCTTGAGAAAACGAAACTCCTTCTCCATATGACCTACATCGATTCTTACCAGGGCAAAAAGGTCTCAGCCAGGCTTAAAAATGTCTGTAAAGTCATAAATGCCAGATACATTACTGAGCAGCTCTGGTAAAAGAAAAATGCCTCCTTGTACGTGAGACACAGTAAAATCAAAATGGGCTAAAAATGTTTCCAGGCATAGCTCCTATTTGTCAGCTCAGTAATTAGAATTATCTACCCCAAACTCAGCAAGCTGCACATACCCAGCAATTTAAAACTTCTTATTAATATTATAAGACATCTTTTCAAGTCCTGTGAATTTCTCACATGCTGTGATGTGCCCCCGATTCTTCTTCTGTCTGTCTTTTTGCAGTGTTTCTTCCACGTGCACAGACACACAACGAGACATCCATGATATGCACAGACAGGCTGCTGTCAAATTATATAGACATTCATCGTCTCCCCCGAGAGCTTTCCCCTTCCCGACTTTGCTATGCTCCATTAGATCAAAATGTTCATAGAAAAATGGCTGAAACTCTGCAACCTTGCTAGCTGTATCAATCTTCCAGGATTTGGAACATCAATAATGAAACAAACAGCACTTGAATTAACATGCCACTTGATAAATTGTTGAGGTTTATATGTTGCTCAGATTTGTCAACAGTGACCTTCTGGCAAAGTGAAAAGGCTTTTGAAAAATTACCTCTAGTGCTTTATACCATTTCTGTGCTCAAAAAATTTCCCTCCAAACAGAGAGCCTGTTCCCTTGGGATCTGTTACCTCGGAGTTGGGGGTTTTACTTAGCAAGGTGGGGGAAGGAAAGGGTGTTCTTTGATGGGCGAGAAGCAGAGAGCAAGTCCCTTGGTTGAACTTTTTAAGTAAGGGTCTGCTGTGTACATGGCAGATGCTTCAGAGCCTGAATTCCTGGAGGAATTTCAACGTTGTCTTCTAAGTATCAACCTCCTCCAAAATGATTGAATGCTATGGGAATGTGGATAGCCTGCCCTGGGCCAAAAGAGAATCAGAGACAAAGCAACTGGGATCGGTGCGTTTCTAATTGTTGCAGGGAATTCAGAAGCAAATATTACTGGCCTTCTGACAGCATGTGGAGTGTCTGAACATGACAACTCTTGCATTTCTGGGGGTAAATGTGCAGCCTGGAATCTGCTGAGAAATGCCTTCACTGCACTCTTCTCGGGGAGCTCGGGTAATAGCATGCTTTGCTAACCTCGAAGGAGTGGACAGCTGAGCCAGGACTGGAGCAAGGAAGCCCATGGCGGGGAAGGTCTTACCAACAAGATGCAGAAAGCTTAGCACAGCACATTTCCATTTTCCACCTCTGGGTTTAAGCTCTAGGTGATAGGGGCCTGTCAGAAAGCAAATCATAAAACAGGAATGGTTAAGAATATTAGCAAGAACTTGTCTGTAGAGCTATTCTTGGCAGAATTTCCACTGTTTACAAACACCAGTGAGCTAGGCTCAAGATGAGCACAACCAGTGAGCTTCCCTTGGCTTTGAGTGTTTGGTGGCTCCTAAATTGGCTGTGTGAGAACTTGCTTGCAGAAGTAAGCCAGAGTGTATCATTAAAGGCAACTTAAATACACATCCCCTTGAGAGAATGCTTTTTAAAATTACCTATAATAGCAGTTGGCTGCCTCCTACATAGTTTAAGACAGCTAGCTGGGGAATGTCCAGTTGTTCTCCCTCCAAACAGTGATAATCCCCATATAAGAGAGAAAATGGATTTGGGGGGTTGGGGATGGATTACTGTGATATTTCAGAGGGTATTCAAAAATGTATGATATAACAGCTTTTGTTTTTAGAATTGCTGTGCTTCTTTAAAAAGTTAAATGTGGAGGAGAAGGTAGAGGTTGGATGGAAGTGCTGAGACATCCTGGCGGTTGGATGGACACACATGGCTTTGCTCAGGAAATAGGCATTCAGGCTTTCATTTCCCCACCACACTTTTGTCTTGGCTGCACATTGGATTTTGTCTTCTCTTTGTCTTTCCTCTATATCCTTCCCTTCCTATATTTCTCTTAGCTTATTATAGTAGCCCTGGCCACTGGGAGCCTTCTTTGGGACCTTGAACCTATTCAACATACTACAGAAACACATGTACTATATGTCTAGGCGACTTTGTCTACTTTTCTTTTCTTGTAGGGTGTGTCTATCAAGAGCTCCTGAGATCTTAATTGTTATGAAGTTTTTAATGAATGTAGACCTTTATCTTTGGAAATGTGTTTTGGTTGCAAACATTATGGGTTTAGTGGTCAATGGATGGATTGTTTACATAGGACACAGTAGACTGTATTTGTAGGCATATACATTCCGAGATTTTGGACTGTAAAGTTCAAATCTGGTATGAAAAAATGTTATGCTTATTGTTTTAATATAAAGATATCCATGTAATTGCTTTACAAATAATATTATAGCTAAAGGCAAAGCATGGAACATTGCTATTGGATTGATTCATTATTGCTGTCTTGTAGGCAAAAAAAAAAGTATCTTGTAGCCAAAAATGGTGTAGTCTCTGAGAAAGTGAACATAGTAACAGGACAGTCCAATGCAATTTTTGTTGACCAGTTGTAAGTTTTTTTTAGTAATTCATACATATGAAGCAAATTTTCATCAGACGTTTCATTCAAAGCGTAATAAAGTAACAAAAAGATATCATTTTGCACATTTTACACATGTAAGTGGATGTAGAGATACAAAAAGGTAAGTGATGTGTCCAAAGAGTGGAGAAAGGATCTGATCTTTGAACTCATAGGTCATCTTTCAGTACACTGTACAACAGGAATCCTAGATTCATGCTGGGAATTTCAATGAGTGTTCTAAAGATTTTCAGAGAACAGAGAGGAAAGCTGCATATCAAATTATAGGAGAAGGAAGTAAAGAAATTGAAACCCTGATACATTGCTGGTGAGGATATAAAATATGGAAAATAGTTTGGCAGTTCCTCAAAAGGTTAACCATAAAGCTACTGTGTGTGCATGCTTAGTCTCTCAGTAATGTCCAACTCTTTGCAACCCCATGGACTGCAGCCTGCCAGGCTCCTCTGTTCATGGGGATTCTCTAGGCAAGAACACTGAGGTGGGTTGCCATGACCCAGCAATTCCACCCAAGAGAAATGAAAGCATATGTCCACACAAAAACTTGCACATGAATGCTCATAGCCACATTATTCATAATAGCCAAAATTTTAAATAACCCAAATATCAATCAATTGAATTGATCAACAAAAATGTGACATATCCATACACTAGAATTTTGTCTATAAGAAGGAATAAAGTAATGATGCATGTTATAATGTGAATCAACTTTTAAAATGTTACACTAAATGAAAGAAGCTGGTCCCCAAACATCACATCTTATATGATCTCATTTATATGAAGTAGCCACGATAGGTAAATCTATATAGATACAAAGTAAATTCATTATTGCCTAGGGCTGGAAGTGGGGAGAATGGGTAGTGACTGCTAACGGAAATGATAATTGTACTGATGGTTTTACAACTCTTTGAATATGTTAAAGCCTATTGGATTGTATACTTTAAATGTGTGAATTTTATATATATCAATTATAGCTCAACAAAACCATGAAGAATTATAGGAGAATATATGTTTTTCCAACTTCAGGCCCAGCCTCAGTTATCAGCAATGATGATGACTCTGCCAGCCCACTCCATCACATCTCCAATGGGAGTAACACCCCGTCGTCTTCAGAGGGTGGCCCTGATGCTGTCATTATTGGAATGACCAAGATTCCTGTCATTGAAAATCCCCAGTACTTTGGCATTACCAACAGTCAGCTCAAGCCAGACACATGTAAGTACAGCTGTTTATACTTACTGGCCCATTTGCTTCATAGCTGTATCTAGCAGCATGTTTATCAGAGTCCCTGACAAGGATGATTGAGGGGAGGGTGAAGTGAAATGGCTTAAGGATTCTTGAGGCTTTGAGCCCATGGAATAGATCATTTAGTTTGTTGATTATGACATTCTTAGGGTGTGTCTCCTGCTGGGATGGGAACTGTGGGCAGAACTGACTTCTCTTGGGATCCGTTTTCCAAAACCATTTGTCAACATGAACTTGGAATCAGGCATGCTTATCTTGAAAAAGATAGAGACAGAAACCAGAAGCGTCAGAAGATAAGCAATTGGTGGGATTCAAGTTGGTTTATTGCAAGTCTTTAAAATAACACACCAGTGGTTGTCAAGAATGGTCTGTGTTGCACACAGGTGGTATCAATTTAAGTAGTTCTGGTTTTTTTTTTTGTTCAGTCTTAGTTCTTATCATGAGACTTACTATGATATCACAATAACAAAGGGACTTCACAACAGGTATGCCTACACTGAATTATGTTTCTCAGAACCAGATGAACCCATGAGCCTCTATTGAGGAACTTAAATCTTTCTTGGAGACTCTATCCTATTTTCTGAGCCACTGCTCAAACATAAAGAATGCAGGGACAAAGCCTGAAGAACAGCAAGAAATAAAACCACAGTGAACAAACCAGCTTATGTCACTGGAACTGTAGGCCTTCCCTTAAACATGAATAAGGGACCCTGAGGGTCAGACTGTCAGGTGGCTAAGGTCCCCTGGGTTCCCTGGCACTGACAAGTAGGCATCTTTTTTTTCTGTTTGCATGTTCTTACCCCATCTTACTCTTCTCCTGCTCCTACCTGTCTCAGGTAAGGTAGGACTATTTCAAGGTTAGATTTGGGGGACTGACTTTCCACTGAGAACTCTCATGGATAAGGGGATTTAGCAGTGAGTACTTCTTAAATATCAACAAATATCTGTTAATTTCCTCCATTCATTCAAATTTATCCTGAGATATGTTTAATAATGGATTTGAATTTGAATTTAATCACTAAGAAGAACAGTATCACAATCTTGTAATATGTGAGACTCCACCACAGATTTCAGTTGAATTTGTAATATGACAAGATAAATAGAATAGCATATGTGAAGAATACTGAGCTCCTTGGAATAAAAGGTATTATTTGAAATCATGATATTATTAATTCTAATGTTATAATTATGGTATAAACAAGATGTGTGGAGGCCTTGCTTACAGTGTGCATTCTTTGTTGAGATAAGCGTTCCCCAACAGTTCTTGAAATGCCCTGCATGCATAACAGTGAAATAATAAAGCAATGCAAGACACTGTAATGAGAGACTCTGTTGTCATTTTGATTGTCATCACTAGGAACAGAGTATTTTGAGCTCCCCTGTCATCACTACCAGTACCAGGCTGTATGATATACTTCAGTTAACCAGAGGCTACATTATAATTGAGGTTGACTAAAATTAAACTGTACTCAAAAATTTGCTTTTGTCAATGGAGAAAAGTTAAAGCTGAATAATCAAGTGGGTATCATTAGTCTAACAAGTCCAATAAGAGAAAATGAACCAATGATGGAAACAAACAAACATATGCTATAGAATCGAATAGGCTAGATGGCTTCTGAGTCTGTGGTTCTTTCTAAATGTGCTTTCTTTCCTTCAAAATTCCACAAGAAAATTTCTAAAGGTTATTTCCTTAGTCTAACATCCGTGAAGGTTTTTATAAGGGTTTTTGATCAGCCATTTTGGTAATTTTAAAGGAGTTTTGGTTTTATGGCTCAACCACTCTATGCCTCTCCCATTTTGAAGGAATTGGAAGAGAGTTGAGGAAACTGGCAGCTTCCCTTCAGCTTCTGTCCTCTACCAGGGGGCTCCAGACCATCGGTTTTTCATTATAAACTCTAGTCTTTCACTCAACCATCCTGACTGGTTCACTGTTCTCAATCACTTAGCATCTTATACTAGCAGAAATTTTCTTTCTTTCAAACATCAAGCCATATGCTCTTTCATGATTTTAAGAACACTTAAAATAACACATCTTCCATAAATTCTTTTTCAAAGAAATGGGAATGAAGAAGCAATTTACTTCTCTTCTCTCTTTACCTTTTCTTAAATGTCATTATTTACCCCATATTTTTTTTTTCCTTTATCTTCAATGTGTCTGATGCCTTTTGTGAAGCCCTAGGTGTTACCATTCTGGTATATGTTTCTGTAGTCTTGATTAAAACCAGGTTAGATTGTAAGCTCCTAGAGAGCAGAAATTATACCCATTGAACTACTTCATGATAGCATGGGACACTATTTGTCTCTGATGTGGGCCAGATGTGGACCACATATGGCTATAGATTACTGAAATATTAATTACTAACAGACTTGTAACAAGTGTAATGACCTTTTACATTGAATGTTTTTCATTGGGTCTATTCTTATTAAACTTACCTACATAGATTTTCAAATGTTGGATGAATTTTTTACATATTAACCAGTTTAAGTAGATTTAGATAAAATTTTAGCAGAAATAAGCCTTTAACAAAGAATCTTTTCTTTGAAGATCCTAATTGTAGTCATTCAGAAATTAAAATATTCAAAATGCATACGACATACAGGAGGAGAGCGATTTGTCACTATAGGCCCATGAAATTTTGGTAGCTTAGCTTTCAGTTAACTTATTCCCTTCAAATATTTTCACAGCTAACCTTTAAAGAAGGGCTCTTCCAAGAAGTTGGATAGGTTACATCTGAAAAACAAATTTAAGAAGCTCTCAGAAAAAGTGTGGAACTTTCTTCATGTGCTTAAAGGAAAATATCACATGAAACATACAGTCTCTGATGGACTCATCAGAGGCTTGGGTCACAAACCAGCACATTTACTTCTCTTTCCTAAAGCTTCCTGCTATCCAGAGATGTTGGCTTTAGAATACATGCATGATCTTACAAACAGAGATCCTATCATACTTCGCTGAATTGTAAGAATCTAATGTGGAAAGTGAAGTTCAATTCATCACATATTTATTGACTACCCACAATACTCCTACAATATTAAGAATTGGAAATTGGGTGATAATGATGGCTTGTTCCTTGCCCACAGGGAGTCTCCTTGGGGAGGCCAGTGTTGAAAGACATTATGTAATTACAAGGCACAAGGTTAGGATGGCTTAGGGCAAGCATCCTAAACCCCAGTGACTTATAGGGTCAATATGAGAAACAGGCTGGATCAGAAAGATGACATGGTGTGGTGAAGATCATGATGGAACATGGGCCTGGTATTACCAGAGATTCCAAATGTTCCAGAGAGAGCAGGCTTTTTTTTTTTTTTTTTTAATGTGAGTTCTCCAAGATTTAAAACAATGAGTGGAACCAACAAAATACATCAGCACAAATCATATTTGGTCCACAATACACCAACTGTTTATGACTTTAAATATCAATGAATACAAACAGTTGATTTTACAGACAGTGCTCAGAAGTAGCTTGTCCAAAGTGACACAGCCTCCCTGCTTGTGTAACTTTGTTCTATAAACAAAACAACAAGTGAACCAAAAATCATGATTAAGCCATATTTCTTTAAATGTCGTGTAAGATTATTTGAGTGAAGGATGATGCTAAATTATATCCCCCAAAGTACTTTTTCACTCTCAGGAGCTATGAGAGGTTTTCAAAGTCTAGAGGTGGTTTGCAGGATTTTAGAACAATCTGAACAAAGCTGAATTGCTCCCGAGCACGTTCCAATAGCAAGTCTGTCTACTTTATTGCAGGGCCCAGAGGTACCCCCAAGACCGCCTGATAATAATTTGGTATTTGGAGGCTCCTGTGTCACTGCAGGAACTAAAGGAGGCTAAATCCATGCCTGATGGAGGAAAAGAGTTCTATGGTTATCTGCAAATTCTGGCCAGACAACATCTTGACATCACTCCTTAGCTTCCAAAACCTAGCCAAGCAAGAAGTTGCCTTCCCAAGAGAAAGCAGTGTGCTCTAATGACTAAATCCTCAGAGTGCTATGCCACTTTAACTATAGACCCATCTCCTCGATCAATCAGGATGGCAAGATGGAGCTGAGGAGCTCAGCGACATCAAGGCTGCAGTTGGTCTTTAATTCAACTAGTCTGTGTAGACGTGTCTGAAAACCATGTCATCTGACCACACGGGGTTGTTTCCTAGTAAGACTGACCGACTTGGCTCAAGGGCAGCTCTGCTACTGTCCTCTCTCCTGTCTTCTCAGAGCATTTTTGCCAGGGTACAATGGAAACACAACTTCTGAACTGGAAAAAAAGAAAGAAAGAAAGAAAACCCACTCTAACCAACAATACCCCTGAATCATCAATCTTGGGTTCTTTTGCAGGGTGGGAATGCGTTATAGCTTCCCCTTCAGGAAAGGCAAATGCCATAGACTTGTCATCTCTAAAATTGTGTCTTTCCTAGAGCAGCCTTATAAATTAGCTAGAATCCTAGGTGGAGGGTCTACATTAAATGAGAATTGTCTCTAAATATGTACTGTATGTGTTTGTTCTTACAGCGCATGCCCTCTATGTGTATCTAGGACTAGTAACTAACTCTCTGTGGAAGATGCAGATAAGGAATTCTGACTTTTCCCCATTTTGGTTTCATTTCCTATGAAATGGACATCGATTGATTTCCTGCAGGGTACACCATGCTCCTCTAACTATTATAGTTTGTGTGTGTATATATGTTTGTGTGTGTGTGTTCCCCTTGGTTACATGCTTATTAGGTAACTATGTAGATATGCACAGATTCATAGACCAGCAAAGACTAAGGAAATAAAACATAATAAAGGAACGGAGTGTTTTAACAGTAGTTGAGAAGATCATGCAGGGCACCTCGTTGATCCTCTTAGCTGCCATACCTACACTGTCATTGTGTTACCAGCCAGGGGAGGTAATGGAAGTGGTATTTTTCACAGAACTGCAGAGGTTTTGAACATATTTGTAACATTACTTTGAGTACACCTGAGCAAAAGTTCTGAAGTATATCCAAGACCCCAGGAGCTCGTCAGATCAAAGGTTGAGAGTTATTGGAGGTTATCTTCAAACTTCAGTGTGATCTGTGCCCATGGTCCATTTTGATGGTCCATTCGATAGGGTGTAAAAACAGTCAGAAACAATTGCTTTAGCACTTTCTTATGTCCTTTGCCTGCTAATTTTGTCTTTCAAAAGTACGTTTGCTTCTAAGTATTTAATTGGCCAAAAGATAGCTGCTTTGGGAACTGTTTATATCCCTTTGAAAGCTATGGCCTGCACTTTAAAAATAACCTAGGTCTATTTTGCCCAGCATGAGTGTTAGGGACGAGAGAATGCAGTTATTTCAGGATCCTTAGAAATTGCTTCATTTATGGCACAGTGGGCTGACAACCCGTCTCATGGGGGTCTTCATGGTACACTGCTCATAGACTCTGTAAAGTCTCAATCCAGTTCTGTCTCTTGGTGCCATAGTTTCCCCCTGCTAGCTATCACAGCTTGATACTATATTCTCCTTTCAACTCCAGAGGAGATGGTAAGAAGCTATCAAATAATGTTTAAAAAAAGAAACTTGAGTTTCCTTGTAGAAAGGAAATAAATACATGCTGCATAATTATATGTACAATGTAAGACATGTTAAAAACTCCTCTGAGAAGAAAATTCAAGCACATNAACAAAGCTGAATTGCTCCCGAGCACGTTCCAATAGCAAGTCTGTCTACTTTATTGCAGGGCCCAGAGGTACCCCCAAGACCGCCTGATAATAATTTGGTATTTGGAGGCTCCTGTGTCACTGCAGGAACTAAAGGAGGCTAAATCCATGCCTGATGGAGGAAAAGAGTTCTATGGTTATCTGCAAATTCTGGCCAGACAACATCTTGACGTCACTCCTTAGCTTCCAAAACCTAGCCAAGCAAGAAGTTGCCTTCCCAAGAGAAAGCAGTGTGCTCTAATGACTAAATCCTCAGAGTGCTATGCCACTTTAACTATAGACCCATCTCCTCGATCAATCAGGATGGCAAGATGGAGCTGAGGAGCTCAGCGACATCAAGGCTGCAGTTGGTCTTTAATTCAACTAGTCTGTGTAGACGTGTCTGAAAACCATGTCATCTGACCACACGGGGTTGTTTCCTAGTAAGACTGACCGACTTGGCTCAAGGGCAGCTCTGCTACTGTCCTCTCTCCTGTCTTCTCAGAGCATTTTTGCCAGGGTACAATGGAAACACAACTTCTGAACTGGAAAAAAAGAAAGAAAGAAAGAAAACCCACTCTAACCAACAATACCCCTGAATCATCAATCTTGGGTTCTTTTGCAGGGTGGGAATGCGTTATAGCTTCCCCTTCAGGAAAGGCAAATGCCATAGACTTGTCATCTCTAAAATTGTGTCTTTCCTAGAGCAGCCTTATAAATTAGCTAGAATCCTAGGTGGAGGGTCTACATTAAATGAGAATTGTCTCTAAATATGTACTGTATGTGTTTGTTCTTACAGCGCATGCCCTCTATGTGTATCTAGGACTAGTAACTAACTCTGTGGAAGATGCAGATAAGGAATTCTGACTTTTCCCCATTTTGGCTTCATTTCCTATGAAATGGACATTGATTGATTTCCTGCAGGGTACACCATGCTCCTCTAACTATTATAGTTTGTGTGTGTATATATGTTTGTGTGTGTGTGTTCCCCTTGGTTACATGCTTATTAGGTAACTATGTAGATATGCACAGATTCATAGACCAGCAAAGACTAAGGAAATAAAACATAATAAAGGAACGGAGTGTTTTAACAGTAGTTGAGAAGATCATGCAGGGCACCCCGTTGATCCTCTTAGCTGCCATACCTACACTGTCATTGTGTTACCAGCCAGGGGAGGTAATGGAAGTGGTATTTTTCACAGAACTGCAGAGGTTTTGAACATATTTGTAACATTACTTTGAGTACACCTGAGCAAAAGTTCTGAAGTATATCCAAGACCCCAGGAGCTCGTCAGATCAAAGGTTGAGAGTTATTGGAGGTTATCTTCAAACTTCAGTGTGATCTGTGCCCATGGTCCATTTTGATGGTCCATTCGATAGGGTGTAAAAACAGTCAGAAACAATTGCTTTAGCACTTTCTTATGTCCTTTGCCTGCTAATTTTGTCTTTCAAAAGTACGTTTGCTTCTAAGTATTTAATTGGCCAAAAGATAGCTGCTTTGGGAACTGTTTATATCCCTTTGAAAGCTATGGCCTGCACTTTAAAAATAACCTAGGTCTATTTTGCCCAGCATGAGTGTTAGGGACGAGAGAATGCAGTTATTTCAGGATCCTTAGAAATTGCTTCATTTATGGCACAGTGGGCTGACAACCCGTCTCATGGGGGTCTTCATGGTACACTGCTCATAGACTCTGTAAAGTCTCAATCCAGTTCTGTCTCTTGGTGCCATAGTTTCCCCCTGCTAGCTATCACAGCTTGATACTATATTCTCCTTTCAACTCCAGAGGAGATGGTAAGAAGCTATCAAATAATGTTTAAAAAAAGAAACTTGAGTTTCCTTGTAGAAAGGAAATAAATACATGCTGCATAATTATATGTACAATGTAAGACATGTTAAAAACTCCTCTGAGAAGAAAATTCAAGCACATTTACGACTATGTAAAATAAGAGACTTCATTCTATTAGCGTTTGACCCCTGGGTGATATGACTTATTATCAAAAAAGAAATATCACCCAATTATAGGATACCAAGACCTCTTAGAGAAAACACTCCATCTTACATTTAATGGCTAAAAAGGGGAAAAAAAGACTATTATGGATTTAGGTCACAGAGACACTCATAGTGATATTCTGATTTTACTTCCACATCATTGGCTAATCAAGAGGAAATTATGTACCCTCTCACACATCAGACAGTTCAGTTCAGTTTCACCAAATCATCACTGATATGCCAGAAGCATCCCAGCAGATGCAGGATTCTACAGTGTTTGTCCTGGATATTTTCCAAAGCCCAGCCCAACTGGAGAGGGATTACCAGCAGGATGAATCTAATCAAATGCACCACCATTTTGGTTTCCGGTTGGTCACTCTCACATGTGCCAGCAGATTGGGGACTACAACCAGCTCAGCAAACATACGCAGAGGAGCCTCTTATGTTGCTAGGGAGCTCCTGTTACCCAGATGCTTTGAACACTGAATGCTCCCTGTGGTTAAGTAGAGATGACAGAAGGGGAGTTTTTCTTGGATGTGATGCTTGCTCATAGCTCAGTCCTTCATGGCAGCTAATGTAACAGAGTGCAGGCTTTCTCTTTGTGAAGTGCAGATTTTCTCTGTCTTAGCTAATTCTGCCAGCTAGAGAGGGTAAGCCACCATGGTTGGGCTTCTTCTCAGATTTGTCATCATGCCAGCTCTCCTTACAGCCATACTGCCCTTCCTTCACTGTGTTGTAGTTTCTTTGTCTGCTCTTTATCATGGCATTTGGTGAGTGTGTGCATGGTAAGTCGCTTCAGTCATGTTAGACTTTTTGAGACCCTATGGACTGTAGCCTGCCAGGCTCCTCTGCCCATGAGATTCTCCAGGCAAGAATACTGGAGTGGGTTGCCAGACCCTCTTCCAGGGGATCTTCCCAGCACAGGGGTGGAACCCATGTCACTTACATCTCCTGCATTGGCAGGCGGATATTTTTACCACTAGCGCCACCTGGGAAGCCCCTTGATAGTGGATATTTCTCTTGAAGTATGTAAGATGAATTTGCTCCACACCATGGACAGGAAAGAACTGGAGAGAGATCTACTTCTCATTTCAACCTGATAGCCAACCACAGAAGGCAATCTCCCTCTTCAGGCTTAGCCTCTAGGAGTAAAGCAGCCTCCTGAGATGGAGACAGCAGCCCAAAGTGCTCACAGTGCTCCCTGTCTGAGCCCGCTTCCTTTGGCTGAGAGGGTGAGATGTATTTCTGAATGCCTGAGCTCCCTCAGGGAGGTAAAAGTTAGAAGATAGTATTTGTGGTCCAAAGGAGAAGTACATGTCAGTATTACAGTAACGGTACCCCGCCCCCCCCAACCAGGGTTGTGGAGGTTCTTTTAAAACAAGACAGTCTTGGGCAAATCATATTGGATTGATCTCCCTAGTTGGCTTAGCTCTGATGATTGATTTCTGCTGGTAAGACAGAATTAAGTCTTCATTCACCAAAATGCCTTCAGAATCCCTAAAATGCAATTCTTTAAAAATAAATACTATAGGTTATAGAGGGAAATTTGGAAAACATAAGAAACAAAGATGGAATAAAAACTTACCTACAGTTCTAACAGAGATAACTACTGATAATATCATTTGGTTCCTGGGCTGTGCAAGGACCTCTGATAAACTGGAGTCTCCCTTTAGACATCCTGCCTTACCTAAACTTGATGTAGTCAGTGGCCCAGTAATCTCTTCATGAGATTTCCTCATGAGTCTTCTCACGAAAGGCTTCCTCTTCTAATGTCTCAAGCATCAAAGCCTAAGCTGGGGTTCTGGACAGAGGACCTCTATCAATAGTATGACATACTGGAGTGTTTCAAAGTTGGTATTTTGCAGAGTCCTATTAGAGTAGATAGGTTCTAAAAGTAATTCCAGAATACACAGATTCCTGTGAAATGTAAGAAGTTAGATTTGTTCAGTGTTGAACCAAAGGGGTTGGAGAGCTAAAGGGGAATTCTAGAAAGAAAACAATAATCTAATGTCTAGTTTCTCTATTATTTTCATCAGTTCCTGTACATGCTATGAATATGGGTAGACATCAACATTCTTTTTACCCTATTGCTATTATTTAGCAAATTTATTTAACCATGCCATTGACCTGGGTGCATTAAAGTGGAACCCAAGTGGTAATTAGATAATGATGGCATTTAGACTAAGTGGCATATTCCTAATGTTCCAATAAGTGGTTGATACAGGGGGGACAGGATACAATGCCACACTATTATATTAAAAGAGCTGGTCTCCATGTTATGGAATGCCTTCATTACAGGAGATTACATGATATCTCTGCACCACTGAGTGGCCACCCGACATGTTTTCCTGAAAGAAGGATGGATTTTCAGATTCATTTATGCTCTCATGCCTAATACTCATCTCTACCCTTGTTCCTGAAAAGAGTTTGCTTTTACAAGTGGGTTGGCCTTTAGTCTGTTGCTAATGAACAGAGAGAAACTGTTACCCAGGGACAAATTCCTACTTTCTATTAATAGAGTACCCGGCCAGCTGGACTAACTGGCCTCACATTGTCTCTAACCTGGCTCTACTTCCTTTGGCCCATAAATATAAATTCCTTCGTTCATATCATTCTATCACCCTCCCTCCTTTTCTCTATGTATGAAGGTTCAGGAACCATGATGCTAATGATGACATTTCATCCTTATTCCTAGTTCATTAATGCCAATACCTGATATCCAGAGAAGCAGTTATGCTTCTGTATCACTCATTAACCCTTATTTAGAGAGGGCCATTTTCTTCTTTCCCAAGTGTTGTCATTTTTAGGATATTTTTCTCTCTCTTAAGAACTTTCATTTTGACTAAAATTTCCTTGTGTACATGTAAGATTTTAGTTTGCCTTGAGCGCTACTTAGACCTTTATTAGCATTGGCCTCCGAAGAGGAAAACTAGGAAGATTTTGATGTCCAGGAGCTCTGCTGTAGATTCCTGAACTCCTGGACTTTGAGGAAGTTGATGGCCAAGTAGCAGAGGGAATAACCATATCACTCACTTCCTGAACCATGTGTCTTCTCTGCGTTTGTGTATACTCTCTGCTGTTTCCTGCACACTGAATTCCAAGTTTTAAATTAAAGCGAATCTTAGCCAGATTGGGGTCTGATCACTGATATGTGAGTATGGTGTTGACATCCCAGGGGGCCCTCTTTTGTTCTCTTAGAAGAGCTCTGTTATCAAAGGCCAAGCTTCTGTGTGTGGGCCAAGCTAGGGAGGGGTTGTAGAAATGGAGATGAATCCGTGTGGTCCTCATACCTCATGCTCACCTTTGGAAAGAGGGGGCTTGTGTGAATTCACATTGATGATGTTCCCCAAGGAGATACTTCAGCTAAGGGGCACCCAGTCTGAGTGTTAGTGTGGTCCTGACTTGAAGGTGTTCCTGCTTCCCCACAACAAACAACGAGCCTCTTACTGCTTGCTGGGCCCCTGCCTGCTGCCTTGCAGTGCTGATCTCAGCAGCTCTGCCCTCTGATGCTGCACCAGGGTCTGCGGAGGTGGGATAGGGAGGGGACTCTGCTGATTGCTGCTGCTGCTGCTAAGTCACTTCAGTCGTGTCCGACTCTGTGTGACCCCATAGATGGCAGCCCACCAGGCTCCCCCATCCCTAGGACTCTCCAGGCAAGAACACTGGAGTGGGTTGCCATTTCCTTCTCCAATGCATGAAAGTGAAAAGTGAAAGTGAAGTCCCTCAGTCATGTCTGACTCTGTGACCCAATGGACCGCAGCCCACCAGGCTCCTCCGTCCATGGGATTTTCCAGACAAGAGTACTGGAGTGGGGTGCCATCGCCTTGTTGCTTAACTTTATTTCCCTCTCTCATGTTTGAAGAGAGTAGGCTTGAAACATGATCTGCATTCTTTTACTATGTTCAGAATCTCCAGGGCTTGTCCCGCATATGTATGAATGATAATGGAGCTTGGAAATCTTTACTATAGAGGCTCGTTGATGGAAATGAAATCTGCTGTATTGGAATTTGTGATGTAGTTAATCATTCAGAGCCAAACTCTTATGCCAATAAAGACAAGAGTGTCAGATTTGTGGTGTCTGTTGCCTACTTTTTATCATCAACTAGTAATTATTCTTACATAAACCTGAGAATTTAGTTCAGTATTGGGATTCCTAAAAGCACTACCAACAGCATCCTAGAGGTTGTCTCCATTGACTCCCATTTGGCTCCCAAGCAGCTCCTCTGGGCTTTCAAACAGCCCCCACTGCACCCAGCAGAGCCAGCATTAGGGTAATATGGGTGAGGCCTTCAATTAAAGTGCAGAATTTAAAGGAGCACCAAAGAATATCAGCCATCACGATAAGTCACATTTGAATGCAATATTTTAAAAGACAAAAATTAATGAAAAACTTATGAAGAAAATTTCAAAATTTTTAATAGACAGACTTAAGAAAGCAGGGATTAGGGTGAGTGCTACAAATCCAAGGTCAAATCCTGGCTTTAAAATTTTCATATTTTTTCCTTCACAACTGTTTTTTTTAATGTTTAGTTTTTAAAAACATGGCATTAAGACATTAATTGTAATGCTTTAATATTTTAGTATATTTTATACTAACTATGAATGGAATATAATCTTTAAAAATTGTGAATCACTATATTGTACACCTAAACTTATATGATACTGTTCATCAACTCAATGAAAAAGTGATAATAAATAATGGAGAATAAAAAACATTATTCATATTAATGACTGAATCTGGGATATTCCCTTAAATTTTTTGTACAGGGCAAGAATCTCACTCTGCTCACTTTAACTCAGCCCTAGACTCAGACTCCTTCTGGCCAGGATCTTGTGTAAACCTCTGGTCTTTGCAAAATGCCATTTTGTGTACATTAGCTGCTGGGCTGATTAGCTTTCAGGCCTCTCTTCTTTCCTGCATTCCTGACCTAATTGTTCTCCCTCCCCACATCTCATCTGCCCCTGGAGATGCATTCCTCTGAATTAGCCAGCTTCAACATCCCCAGCCCTAACCATCCAGTGCTGTCTGCTGAAATATCTGCACAGACAGGCACTCTCATCTTCTGATGGACTTTTTTCATATGTGGCTCTCTAGAGTGAGGAAATGAACAAGACTGCCAAAAAGAGAGAGAGAGAAAAGAAACAAAGAAAGGGAAGGAGAAAGAAAGAAAAGACAGAATGAGAAAGATTCTTTTAAAAAGGCAGAAAGGAGAGGAGGGTCAGGAGATCTTAGCAAAATTGAGGATTAATCTACAAAAAAATTGGATAAAATTTTAAAATAAAAGTGAAATTTAGATAATAGATATTGCTTCATTTTCCCACGTTTGGAATTTTAGTATGAGATTTGATAAATTCGAGATATACCTTTTGAGATTTTAAATATTCCATTTTCACTCAGCCTTTTCCTTAATGCCATGAGCCCCTTTTGTAACGTGTGCATTGTTGATTATCTAAAACAACCAGTATCGAATGCCTTTTATGTGCCAGGCCTTACGAGTTGCATTTTCACATAAAAAACAAATGAATCCCTGTCAGCGCCACAGGATAGATATTATTACTCTGTTTAATAGATGAGAAAACTGAGGCTCAGAGAGGCTAGGAAGGGAAATAATGAACCCAAATTAGAGTCTTAATGTGGGAGAGTTTCCGTTCAGTCCCCAGCTGGCCTCCTTTAAGTCTGGGGCTCTTTCCAGCTGAGGGTTCCTGCTGACCTTCTCCAAAAATAATGGAGAGCAACTTTCAAACTCTGCAAGAGGAACTGTACTGTTGTTATTGTACCTTTCATGTGAGCTGATCAAGGTAAGCTGAGTGTGTTAACCTTCAAAGACACAGGCAGGGAAGTGCCAGATGGCAGGGAGTGAGATTATTGTTAGAGGAGAAAGGAGCCAGTGGTAGACTGACCCCAGGCCCGGTCACTAATTTAAGATTAGCAGAGCCCACCAGGGCAGCAGGTAGGTCTTCTTGATGGAGTCATTACCAGAAATACTAAATACTCATGAATAATAAATAAATAATAATAAACCCTTACTTTTAATTTTTGCTAGTTAAAATCATGTCAAACCCTACTTCCCCCACCCTGTCTATACATGCATGCATGCTAAGTTGCTTCAGTCATGTTCGACTCTGCAACACCATAGACTGTAGTCCACCAGGCTTCTCTGTCCACAGGATTTTCCAAGCAAGAATAGTGAAGTGGGTTGCCGTGTCCTTCTCCAGGGAATCTTCCTGACCCAGGGATTGAACCTGCATCTTTTACATCTCCTGCATTGGCAGAGGGTTCTTTACCACTAGCACTACCTGGGAAGCCTTCCCGTAGCCCAGCCCACTCTAAAAAGTTTGCCTTTTTTTGGCCTTATTTCAGAAAATCCTAGGAAAAGAATCATGTATCATGGATCTTTGACTCTTTCTTGAACACCTTCATTCCTCCAAGATAAGCTCATCACTTTTCCTAGGTGAACTTGATATCTGTTTCTCCAAAGAGTTCAGAGTGCCAAAGAGTTCAAAGAGCCAGTTGAAGTGTACACATTTACTGAGCTTTATAAAGCAATGTTCCAAGTGTCAAAACATCCACAGCACCTTCCCAGGTCACCCTGCTCCAGGAAGACCAAGAGGACACAGGCTAATAGTGCCTTCGTGATGACCACTCTATAGACAGCCAATTTCAGTGCCAGCCATGCGTGAACATCTTGTAGGGCAGACGAGTCACATTTCTGGTTCACCCTCTATGACTCTTTTTTTTTTTTTTTTTTTATTTTCCATGCGAAGATCCATGTTTCCAGATTGCCTGTTCGAAAGGGGTCAAGATTCTTGTAGATACTTAGCCTGTGAGGAGTCTTTAAAAACCATGAATCACTTTGATGAGTGGCATTTTTTTTCCATAAAAGCATTCATCAGGACATTCAATAAGGTCAGGGGACATCGAGGAGCTGTTATTTTAAGGCATCTACTTTACTATGGGTGTATTTGCTCCCACAGATTTGTGTGTATGACCTCATATTTGTCTCCTATTAGGTAGACTAATACATGCTCCCCCAAAACATCACATAGCAACTCTTCACTGTGCATGACAACTGCAGGTGAATGAGAATGGTGAGGTGAGCCAAAATGAATAAATTCTTTTGGACCCACTGTTTACTTTCCTAATTATCTTTAAAAAAAACCACAAAACTTAGAAGAAAATAACATAGCATTGTAAGGCAATTATACTGCAATTAAAAATGAATAAATTTTTAAAAACAACTTAGAAAAGATCGTAGTTTGGGATATGAATTATTCAATTGCCATTCAGAGGCCATCATAACAAATAATGATACAATCAAACTATTGTTTGTTGGAGATTTCTAGGCCCCCTGAACCTCCGTGCGTATGTCAGCACAAACTTTCAAAACTTGGGCAGTCCTTTAGCATTTATGGAAGTGCAGCCCAAGAGTGGCTTGGAGAGACTCAAGAGGATGAGACTTCAGAGAAGCAGAATTGAAATATTTCCAAAGAGAATTTGATGAGTCTTTTGCTTACCCTGGAATAAGCATTGTGTGTATTTTACGTGTATCTCCCATTTGCCAATAAGGAAAAGTTTACTAATGAAATGAAATTAAACAAGTCTCTGACTAATAATACTATCTGGAATCTTTAACAAAGAAAACTCTAGGATGGGTGGTATAGGGAGGTGTTGAGGATGCAAGTTCAGATTAGGCTCAGCATGTATAATCATATATTGTATGATTAATGTGTACACTCAGGAAGTCATGTCTCACCCAGGAATTGAGTGGCAGCAGTCACTGAGTAATATTGAAAATTGCAGATAGAAAGACTTAACGACAATTTTTTAAGTTTTCAACCACAGGCTGTTCAGTGGACACACACGTGCTTTGGCATCTCCAGCTCCTAAAACAGTGTTCAGGACTTTGCATAATGAACATGTGGTGAAATAACTAAAGAAGCACATGAATGCATATGTATAATTGTTGTACTTGTAGTTTTTGGGGAAAAATACATCTGTACTTCACCAGGCATCTGACATGGCTAACAAGTTAAATGCCCCTCTGATTCTGTTAGGAGTAGAAGTAAGGCAACATTTTCATTTGAATTGCTGGATTTGGCTACCCTCTCTGGTCTGCACAGAGCTTTTACAGGTCTCTAAAGATGGAAATAATTTCACTCATGATGAATTAAAGCAAAGGAACTGTGATTTGGAAGGTATAGTATAGTGGGAGAGTTGTCATTCTATGTATAACTTCAGTGTTTCCATGAGAAAATGACTCTAAATAATTAACAAGGAAATGGACTTTGGTAACTAGATTCATTTGTGACTTGAGGAGTCCCTACATACTAACAATATACCTGACACAATGACACAGGGGAATAAATAGTTTTTCACAAACATTTGATAAAGTTATCAAAATTTGAGAATTCCTAAACTCTACTATTGGACGAGGAAAAGATTTGGTAGTAATTTGGCAAATTTTTTAATACACATAATAAACCATATGTCAAAATGCCCAAACAGGGTCAGATTAGATTCAGTACTTCTGTTAACCCTATATCAAAACAGTTAGAAACTAACATTGCTTCAAAAGTTTACTTAAGAAAGTTTGCTAACTCAGTTAATTTTCTTCAGTGAAAATATACTACTAGAATGAAAAATGATAAGAATGTTAACTGTGGTATAATGGTATTCATACTATAAGGAATTATTCAGATATTATTTCATTCCTGTCCACAACTTCTTAAGTTTCTTTTGGAATTTCATCTTATGTGATTTGATCTGTACAAAATAATGTGAGAAGAGATAATGGGATTTAAGGAGAGAAATGATTGAATCACCATGTCCCAATAAAAAGTGTTCAAATTGGATTTCACTACATAATGAATTCTGCTTCAACTTACTTTGACATAAATAAGATTGGGTAAGGGAAACCAGAAGTAAATCAAATAAATTAATAAAACTATCAGAGCTGCTTCAGTTTTGTCCCCCCAGACAATGTCTGCTTATTTGTGTAATAAAGCCTGCTCTTATAAATTAAAACCCAGGCATGCCACTTGGTTGAAAGAAAAATTTAAGGAAAAGTTAGTACAATTTTGGGGCCTGATTAGGGTGCCTTCTGGCTTCATCAATATCAATAGTCTCTTTGAAAAGTGAAATCTGAAACCCAGAAGAGGTTCAACTTTCAACTAGAATTTAATATTAAAAAAAAACAAGATTGGAGATACAAACATGCATGCAATATTGATGATTAGCTGTTCATATTTTCTTAATTATACATATTTACTGAATCCGAGGCAATTTTTTCATTTCGTCTAGACAGGGACCGTGTCTCCATCAGCATAATATACCATGGTATTTGTGAGTCTTGCACAAAATTGAATTTGCATCTCTGCCACCACTCACAGGGAGTTCATTATCTTACAGTAAAACCACTGGGAAAAATACAATTTCCAGTGTTTAATAAAACTGTGGTCTTTTCATAATGCTTATGGTGCTTGAGCAATTTGTTAGGCACAATTGATCACAGACACTTAAAACTGATTACATGGTGGATAGTGCCAGGAAGGGTGAGTTTAAACATTTTCTTTATTTCTTATATTTCAGTGCAAATAGGGTATTTTGCAATGACATTATTTGTATTTCTCAGAATTGAAGTGCCTTCTCAAAACGTTAAACGTAAAAACTAATGCCACAAAGCTAAATATGCAGTGCATAAAATATATCCTGGATGTGGTTAAGAGGTAAGGAAACTCATGGGAAAAGCCTCTTGTCTTGCTTCCTAGTTTAGCCAAAGAGAGTGGAAAGAAATAGGTCATTGGCTAGCCTGAGATGTGGCCCTGGACGAACCAGTACTTTATAATTCTCTGAAGTAGAGATTACTGTCACCCGTTCAAACTACTCGATTCAGAAATCTGTGACGCGTTGAACAAAAACTACTAAGCCTTTAAAATATGACCTCACTAATTGAAAACTGAAAAGCCAGAAGCCTGTATTCTGATAAATCCCTTAAAAATGAGATTCAAGTGACGAATCATTAAAAAGGTACCGAGTTCTAAATAGTGAGATTGGGCCCTCCAAACATGATCTCCAGCTACTACACAGCTTTGTAAAGTATGGCTATCACACATGCACAATTTCAGTACCCCTAGATATTTATTATTAAAGATGCATTATAAATGCATTGGTGTTCTTTGTGCTGTAATAAATTGAGTGCGTGAAATGAACTTGTAGTAGAAGTTATTTATTTATTTGCTTTTAATAATCTAGAGAAGCACTATGTCATGCACTTATGAAAGCCTTAAGCTGAAAGCATAAATAAGAGTCAGCTTGGGCAGCTTTAGAAGAAAGAGGCATCAGGAAGACCTATTTCCTATGAAGTGAAGTGAAGTCGCTCAGTCGTGTCTGACTCTTTGCAACCCCATGGACTGTAGCCTACAACGCTCCTCTGTCCATGAGATTTCCCAGGCAAGAGTACTAGAGTGGGTTGCCATTTCCTTCTCCAGAGGGTCTTCCCAACCCAGGGACTGAACCTGGGTCTCCCGCATTGTAGGCAGATGCTTTACCATCTGAGCCACCAGGGAAGTCCTTCACTTCACTTCACTATTTCCTATGAGGCTTTGTAAACCCAGTGTTCAAAATAGTTTTCCAACAGCGATTCTGAAGATGCTCTGCTTCTTTACATTGTTTCTACGAATAGATTATTTAGCCAGAGAGATTACATCTTCAAAGAACTCAGAATACACTGCACATGGGAAATAGATTTTCATTCTTTAGCTCAACACTGTATGATTTTGTAGATCTTTGTGACTACTAACAAGAATTTGGTGTGGACTCATTTAATGCAGTTTCCAAACAGAGAACTTTACTTAGAAAGTTAAGGTTAGACTTTATAAGGTTGAAGTTGTATCCCCATATTTTCTTTTTTTAAGCTTTTCTATATTTTTTATTTTCTAAAAAAAGTTGTATTGAAGTGTAGTTGATTTACAATGTTGTGTTGATTTCTTCTGTACAGCAAAGTGACTCAGTCATATGTATGTATATATATCCTTTTTCACATTCTTTTCTATTATGGTTTGTCACAGGATATTGAATATAGTTCCCTGTGTTGTACAGTAGGACCTTGTTGTTTATTCATCCTATATATAATAGCTTGCTTCTGCTAATCCCAAACTTCTATTCCTCCCCTCCCCTAGTTTGGACTTAGGGGATCCATGGTATCTTAGTTTGGACTGTGAATGGGAAGTTGCCTCCCAAGCTTGTGGAGCTGTTGGGCCCCTAATCTCCAAAATATCCCACATTTAATGGTTTGGAGAAATGGAATTGCTACCTGAAAACTATCTAGGTTTGGCGTTCAAGTTCAGCCTTAGTTATTATCATTCAAACCTCATGCTTTTGTTGTCCTTGAAGCCCTCACTCCAACTTTGTGCCTCAGCGTGTTTCAGGCCAACTTTGCCTCAGTAACATGTGCACATTACGCCCATTTTCACCATGCAGAGAGGTATCTGAGGCTGGTCACTGGAATCTGGAGGCCGAATGCTTTTCCCTGAGTGTGTTGACTGGGAAGATTCCAATCTGTCTTTCATCTCACCATCTCCCTTGACCTTTATCTCAACACCTTCTCCTTGACCTGACCCTTCACCAGCTTGAAACCTGGAAGTTCTCACTTCCAGGTTTTGCCTAATTGGCACTTCCTGGGCCACTGAGTATTTTTCACTGGGTAATATAAAAGGAGACAGAGTGAGCCAGGAAGCAGATGTCTCTTGCATGGTGTGAGTCTTTGAGAGTTGGAATTTGAAATCTCTGTCTGAAAGGAACAGTGAATGGGTGTAATTAGGCTGATGAAGAAGTAAAACCTGGTAAGCAATTTTTCTTGACTGGCTTAATGAAAAGCATTAGCTATCAGTTTTTGCCTAAACTTACTGAGGGTAAAGCGTATGTGGGGTTTGAACAAAAGATTAAGATTCCGCGTGGGTTTGGACGCTCTTCCTGAGAATAAATTTTGCTTGGGCGGAAGGTATGTGGTTCATCCAAGGGGGAGAAAAAATCAATGACTTGTGTCATTTCTTCACACATTTTATTTTAGGAAAATGGATCATATTTCAGGAAATGGAAGAGCTTCTTGCAAAGGCCAAAACTGGTATTTTGTAACCAAATGTGTGTGTTGCTTCTTTCTTCTCATCCACTTAAGCCGGGTGCTTTCCCTAAGTGAGCTTTCAAGGCAAAGGAATTTTTAAGGATTGACTTGAGCTTATCCCCCATCATCCTGCATCCTCCCCTGGTGGTGAGAATCTGGCCAACAGCTGCCAAAGACCTAGAGACCTATTCATCATCAAGTGACCAGCATGAAATTAAGTGCCCTCCCTCTTGAGGAGCTGTTTTCCTGCTGCCAAAGGAATTAAAAAATGATACCCTAGCATCTTTAATGACAACTGGTAAAGCTTGGAGTCAAAATTATTTGAGGTTCAGGAAGAAAATGATTTGATATCCAAAAACAAAAATGGCAGCCTCCCTGCATCTTGACTGTAGGCTATTCTGAGCATTCTTTTCATGGCCAGACCAAATATATCAGCGATGTAAAAGCTGGAGTCCTGTATGTGGCCCCAGATGCTGTTTCTCTTTCTGGCTGTTGATAGTCACCGCCTCTTAGGACGTTAGGTCACCATCTCCAGCAAGATGGCAGTGTCCATTCTTAGCTTTGCTTTGTTATCTAGATTTCAGCTTTCTGGCTTGGACCCCCAGTAGAAAAATCTCTTACATTGGGACTAGACAAAAGGACTGAGATTATACTTTTTTTTTTTTTCCTTAAGGGAAAGATTATTTATTAGTGTTAGTGGAGATTGCAAATTATTTTCTTGATATAAAGGGGAAAAAGAAGGACACATGATCTTATTTTGTGTGCTGTTTGCTTAAGATTCAAATTAATTTTACAACAAGTGACAAAACCCATTTTTTAAGGTACATGGCTTCTTGACAAACCACAGAGTAGAACAGAAAACCAAATAAATTCTGCCTCATTAATTTCCAAGTAGTTAACAAGACAAACTAAAGTCAGCCAGGGCAAAGAAAGAAGAAGAAAATGTTATTCTTGGGTTTAGATGTTAGAGAGGGACTTAACCAGTTCTGGAAAGCGGGGAGGAAAGGAAATTTTTTGAGACGTACCATGAACTGTTTCCTCATACGTTATCTCAGATAAAGTTCACATTCAGGCAATTTCTTATGGATAAGAAGAATGAGACTTGGAGAGTTTAAGTAAGACTTGAGGTCACAGGAGAAAGTGGCAGAGAAAAGATGAAAACCCAGCTTCTCCCACCTCAGAGCACCTGAACACTTCTGTCTCCACCACTCATCACCAAGCACCTGGGCACTGACCTGAGGGAAATTCCTAAGGGGTGGGGCTTGATCCACAGAGTGTCACGCACTGTGAAATTGACCTGACCCCAGACATCCAAGCATAATAGTAGAAGATTGAGTCTCTTATCAGGATAAATCATGGGCTACAAAATCTGCTTTGGTTGAAATCCTTGCAAAGGTCAGCCTTTATCTGTTAGTTAATTGCCTTCATTTGTAATCACTGAAAATAATGACTTTTTAAAAATACATCTTTAAAAAAATTTTTCCCTTCATGTCATTCTAAAATATTCTCAATGCTTTTAACAGTTCAGTTCAGTCGCTCAGTCATGTCTGACTCTTTGCAACCCCATGAATCACAGCACACCAGGCCTCTCTGTCCATCACCAACTCCTGGAGTTCACTCAAACTCATGTCCATCAAGTCAGTGATGCCATCCAGCCATCTCATTCTCTGTTGTCCCCTTCTCCTCCAATCCTTCCAAGCATCAGAGTCTTTTCCAATGAGTCAACTCTTCGCATGAGGTGGCCAAAGTATTGAAGTTTAAGCTTTATTATCATTCCTTCCAAAGAGCATCTAGGAGTGATCTCCTTTATAATGGACTGGCTGGATCTCCTTGCAGTCCAAGGGACTCTCAAGAGTCTTCTCCAACACCACAGTTCAAAAGGCTCAATTCTTTGGCGCTCAGCTTTCTTCACA